>PVJH01001805.1:0-191585 GCA_004026705.1 Nesogale talazaci | reverse complement strand
TTACTAAGGGTTCAAGGGGAAGGGGGGGAGGAAGGGTAATATAGGGGGCAGATAATGGGGGCCTGGAGGGAGGGAGAATGTTTTGAGAGTGATGATGGCAATGGGTGTGTAAAAGTGGCCTGAATACAACTGATGTTGTTGGGGATTGTGATGGGAGTTGTAGGGGCCCCCCAATAAAATGATCAATTTTTTTTAAAAAGGGGGGGGAGGGAAAGGGGAGGGTTTTTTTTTTAAAGGGGCTTGTATCAAGGGCTTAGGTGGAAAATATTGGGAAATGTATGTGGAAATATGTGTGCAAATGTGCTTGATACAAATGATGTACTGAATGTTGTAGTAGCTGTAAGAGCCCCCAATAAAATTAAAAAAAAAAACACAAAAAACTCCAGCAGCTAAAAAAAAAAAAAGTATGAATTATTTCACCATAGAGTTCAAAGATAGATTATAGGTAGTATCCATTCTCATTTACTTTGGACATTTTTTCAGGAAACACCAGTTTCTGGAGAAGGATCTCATGCTTGCTAGAGTGTGAGGGGGTTCAGGTAGGGAAGAAGGGGAAGGTCTTTACCAAGATGGAGTGACACACATGGCAGCAATTATGGGCTCAAACATAGGAACAGTTGTGAGGTAGGTCCAGGACCACTGTTCTGTTCTGTTGTTCTGTTCTACACAGAGTTGCTTTGAGTCGGAACTGCCCTGAGAGCACCTCACATCAGTGAACAGTCTCAGGAAGGGACTGACTAAATTAAGCAAGATGAAAATATATTTAAAGGGAAAATTGGAGTGCCTGAGCCAGGACGATTGTAGTTTGAATGACTACAATAATGGCTCGGTGAGTTAGGTTTAATTCTGCATCCTTCAAAAAGGGTAGGACAGATCGTTCACTCAATGATGACTAAATAAAAAACTTATTTTTGTGATACATCTGGGCACTTTAGTGAACTCGAGTGTTGGAACTGTGATCCATTGAGGTTGAAGGCGTAGATTGGAGGTCTGCATGATTCAGCTTGGTACTTTCTCCTGGCGCAATGGCAAACTGTCTCACAACTGCAAAGCACCTTCTGGGTGGTTCAGAGAGACACTGGGGGCTCAGGCAGGAAGACTCGTCACTGCTATTGGAAGGCTGCTTCAAAATTTGTGCTAGGCACTGATAAGGTCAGAGTGCAGTGATTTGTTCCCCTTTCATTTTTTGTGCTAGTGTATTTAAAATATAATTTAAAGTAGTTTCCTTTTAAATGTTGCTTAGGAGTTTAGTTTTTAGGTGACTAGATTAATGATTTATATGTGTGTGTGTGTATATATATATATATCAAATTGACTCATTTTTTTAAAAAGAATTCAGCAATTACATTTAGTCTTGAAGGATTCAATTATGTCATGAATTGTCACCAGGGATTTTGTTAAGATTGTTCGTACAACAATGCATTATGGTTCTTCTACTGTGTTGTTGTGCATCTGTGTGTGAGTTGAAGAGGGAGGGCCCTCCATTTAAACCATAACCATCCAATTAGCTAATCTGTTCTGACACAGGGTGTTGGCTTCCTTCTTCAGAATTACTCCGCTAGACTGTTGCCACAGACAGCAAGATTTTAGAAAATGAAAATAATATTAATAGAGAATGTATGAAAGACTGTTCAGAGAAGGCGATTCGGATACTTCTGTGGACTATGAGAGGGCAGTTTTGGTGCCTTGCCATCTGGAAAAATGGCATTTCTTCATTGAAGGTTTTACTTGCTCTTCCTGCTTTTCATACCTGGAAAGTAAATGACTTAAGACTATAGGGAAAGTCCTCTGCTGTTGGCAGCTAGAGCTGGAATGGAGTTTGGAGCAATTAAGTCATTCAGGGTGGTAAGGAAAAATGCCAGGCGATGATAAAGAGGACAGAAAGGCAGAGAATACCTTGATCACTGCCAGTCAGCATAATTATTCTGCCACAGATGACATTATATAGAGAATCAAATTACTCCATATCATTTTACCTCCACTAAGATAGTTCTTTCCTCCCCCTCTCTCTTTAAAACATCAGCTGTATTTTAAATCAAAACCGTTATTGCTTCCTTAATACAGAAAATGGAATACCATTGAATTTTCATAGTGATATAACAGTGAGCCAAAAGTGCCCTAAGTTATTGCTAAAATATACCATCTCCATAATTGTGATTTCATTACTATTCACATTGTGATTTCCTATTGTTCTGTCAAGTGCTATTATTGATCATGAATTTCTTGAAAATGTCTTCTTTGGATTTTCTACAAAGCTGTCTGCATCATTTATCAAAAATACAATAGAACTCTAATTGCATCTGATTGCTCACCTGGAAATTTAGAAGGAATGGGTGTGCTTACAATGCCAGGAATCCAGCACTCTGGCTCTGCAAGGCTTGCTTCTTTTCCTTTCCTGTTTTCTTTTTTCTTGTATATCATCAAATGGAATCTTGGTATAAATTCGAACAATGGGAACTTTCCTTAACAATCATGGCAAACCATTAGTACAAATAATTGGAGAACTATTGGAGAAATAGATTCTGAACTTCTAAAGAATGAGGGATTTTTTTTTGCATTAAAACATATAAAAGATTTTGATACGTTTATGATGAAATTTTTATGAATTTTGTCAGAATAATGGTCTACATTATTTGTGTTTGTGTTTGTTTTGTTTTGAAATAAGGGTGATTCTGTTGGATTTAACAGCTGCCACCTTTTACCCACTTGTCCCCATGTGGCGCTCTGGTGGTATAGTGGCTAAATGCTAAGCTGTGATCTTCATGGTCGGCAATTCAGAATCACTAGCAGCTCTGCAGGAGAAAGACTGGGCTTCCTATCACTATAGACAGTTAGTGTCTCACAAACCCGTTGGTGGGTGGGGGTGGGTATTTCTTTAAGTCAGCATTGGTTCGATAACAGTGAGACTTCATTTGAATCTAATGTATTTTTAATGACTCTCCTTTGGGAATCCAAACTTTTAACACACCCCTTCTCCACCCCTGACTCCTCCCCACCCCCCAATAAAGTAAATATACAGTTCAAATCTACACAGAGAGAAATTTAGGGGAAAATGAGAATAAACATTTTAAAACAATGAGAAATCCTGTTGTTTGTTCTTATAGAGGAGCCCTGGTAGAAGTGGTTATTCATTGGACTGCTGACTGAGGGTCAGCAGTTCAAAACGACCAGTGGAAAGTAGTAGAGAAAAAGAAAGAACAGGTTTACTAATTCCATAAAGAGTAATAGTCCCAGAAATTCACAGGGGTATATCTAACCTGCCTTCTAGATTCAACTATGAGTTAGAATGGACTCAATGGCGGTGGGTTTATATTCTTTTAAACTCTACTAAATTACTATTCTTTCTAGTCTAATAAGTAGTGCTGCCCTTAAGTCATAGGGTAAAATTAAATTTATTAGCTATATTGCATTTGGAATAGAAAATATTATTTATAAAATAAGATTTTGTTTCTCACGGTAAAAACTGTGGGATCTACTTTTGTGAATGACACTTTTTGTGGAATAACACTTTACAAAATAAAAATTGGTACTTCAGATATATATTTTGATCCTATACAACAAACTTATGTTAAATTAGGATAGGACAGGAAAATAGCATCTTTTAAAAAAATAATTTTATTCAGGACTTGTACAACTTTTATCACAATCCATGCATACATCCATTGTGTCAAGCACATTTGTACATCTGTTGCCAGCATCATTCTCATAGCATTTTCTATTTGAGTCCTTAGTATCAGCTCCTCATTTTCCCCCTCCATCCCCATCCCAACTTTCTCATGAACCCAGGATAACTTTTAAATTATTATTATTTTGCTGTCTTAGACTGTCCAATGTCTTCCTTCATCCGTTTTTCTGTTGTCCGTCCCCCAGGAAGGGGGCTATATGTAGATCCTTGTAATTGGTTTCCCTTTTCTACCTCACCTTCCCTCCACCCTTCTGGTATGGCTACTCTCTCTACTAGTTCTGAGGGGTCTATCTGCCCTGAATACTCTGTTTCCAGTTCCCATCTGTATTATTATTGTACATCCTCTGGTCTTGTTGGATTTGTAAGGTAAAATTGGGATCATGATAGGGGGAGAAAGCCTTAAAGAACTAGAAAAAAGTTGTTTGTTTCATTGTTACTACATTGTGCCCTGACTGGCTTGTCTCTGCCTGCTCACTGCCCCCACCCCCCAACCCTTCTGTAAGGGGATGTCCAGTTGCTTACAGATGGACTTTGGGTCCCCACTCCACACTCACCCTTATTCACAATGATACGATTTTTTGTTCTTTCTTGCCTGATACCTGATCCCATTGACACTTTTTGATCACACAGGCTGGTGTAGTATTCGTTGCTTCTCAACTAGGTGGCTGCGTCTTTATCTTCAAGCCATTCAGACCCCAGATTCTCTATCTTTTGATAGCCAGGCATCATTAGCTTTCTGCACCCGCTTTGTCTTTAGCAGTTGTATCAGAAGGTGAGTATCATAGGATGCCAGTTTAAAATAACAGTGTTCTTGTATTGACCTACATAAGTACATTGTACCTACATTGTACCTACATAAGTAAGTTACTTTAGTGGAGGCCCAATGTTCATCTGCTACCTTAATACTAAACCTATAAATATGTGCACATAGATCTATTTCCCCATCATAATATAGAAATATATTTAAATGTGTACATAAATGCCTGTATTTAGACTTCTATATATATGCCCTTTGCCTCCTATTTCTTTCCTCTAGAGAAATAACATCTTAAGGGTCTACTGGGAACAAGAACTTACAAGCTCATGAGATGATCCTGTGGATTCTTCAGGAATGAATGTTGTAAAATAGTTAGGAGTGACGTTGCCTATGGAGTCAGCCTTAAAGCATGACAGCTAACAATGAACTGCCAAGTGATGCTTTCCAACTGCGTAGTGATTAGGCCTAGTTTGTCTGAAGGAGTTGACATCAAGTATCATAACATATTTAAATTTGATGCTAGGACCATTTGAAAAATTGAAAGAAAGCTTAAAAAAGAGAAAAGGCTGTGACCTTGTACATTTTTCTGAAATATGAGCTCACAGTTCAAATGCAGTAGTCATCATTGACAATTTATGGTAATGGCTTCAGTTGGGGTAGGGCAGAGTAAGTTAGGGGTGTATATATCCCAGGTATACACATATGATTCCACCCATTGGAAAATGTTAAAATAGTTATTTGGATTTAATCTCATCTTGTTTAATTTCTATTTTTTGTGTTATAATGTATATAAAATATTTTATAATTTTATACTTCTATAGTTTATAAATAAATACATTTATTGGTTATTTCAAAATGCACAAGACTTGATTGTGAAAAGAGAACTGTTTAATAGTTTAGGGTACAGTTTATGCACCTATGAATGATAAGGTGGACAAAACACTGAGAATTAGATTACAATGTGATAGTAGTTCTTGGGGATGGAGGAATAGAGAAGATAATGTGATCTTGTGCAGGACATCTGATAGAAGACATCTGAAACATTATTGTGTCCCATACTGGAAACTAAGAATTTGGACATACCTACATAATTAGAAGTGTGAAATATTTAGAGTACTATGAAATGATATACTCATTTGATCCAGAAAATACGTCCTAAATCACAGTTACTGCTGCCAAGAGAAGTCTGTTTTTTGTTGATTAAAGTACTTATCATTAACGAATCAAGATACTTACTCTTTAGATTTTGTAATAATATATTGCACACATAATGATTTTATAATGCATATAGTTGCCTTTTGACTTCTATTGCTTACTTAGACCTTAAGCTTGCAGTGGAACATATAGGCGTGGGAAACTGGATCACTGAATTTTATGAATCAATCTATCATAGAAATTGTTAGCTTGTTCTGTCTCGTCTCACTAGATTGTAAGGGTAGGGATCATACCTTCTTCACACTGGAATCCCTGCAAGTGCCTTATGTGCAGCCATTTAAAATAAGTATTTGCTCAGTAAACAACACAGATGTATTAAACAGCTCTGTGATCAACCCTTGTTCGAATAAGGGGAAGTTGGGTATTTTTCCTTGCAGGTTCCCTTTCTAAGAAAGAAGAAGGGATATGTCAAAGGATTTAGTGATGCACATTTCTGAAATCTAGCGTTTTATCATTATTAAGACCCAAAGGCAGAGGTATCTTGTGGTATTTTATTTGTGTCAGGTACAACTCTCTAATTCCCGTTTCACTTAGGGCTCACCAAGTCTATTTAACTTTGACCTGGTGGCATCACAGGTTACTTATGGAGCTCCATTAACTGTGGGAAGTTAGCTGTTTGACTCTACCAGATGAGCCTGTCTGCTCCCATAATGTTTTAAAATCTAGAGAACCCAAGGCAGCAATTCCACGCTGTCCCTTAGTCTCGGTTAGAATCAACTCAATCTTGGTGGGCGAATTGCACGAAACACTCAAAATATTTTAATGTAGACTCACTGATGCATTCAAAGGGAGGAGACCCAGATCATTGTGCAATTGTGAAGGCTCTCTGATGAAGGATTCCTTTAAAAGATAGATTGGCAATCAGATGGGGACAAAAAAATAAATAAATAGCATAAAAGTTTCCCAATGATTTGCTGTGAGTTGATGATCAATCATGAAGCCCTCTCTGGTTGGACTCCAAAATCTGTATGTTGGGAGTCAGAGCCCAACTTGGTGTGTGGTTCCCATTGAGATGGGGAGTGGGGGTTGGGGGTGGTAGGACCTGGAAGAGATGCCCACGGCAATGGCAAAGAGGTCCTGTGCTTCTAGTTCTGCTCCCAGGATTCACAGCATCTTTATTCCCATTTATATGTTTCCTAGGAATTTTAAAATGATTTTTTTCATTTTATGGGGTTTTTTTTTTGGGGGGGGGTGTTTGGTCTTTGACTTCTCTTCCTTCTTTTAACATGTACGTAGTGAATACCTAATCTGGACTATTGTACATTCTGGAAACACAGAAATGAACCAAACATACTTTAGTAAGTTCAACAATATTTTTCCCCTCATTGTCCATAATTCTAAGTAAAGGCAATCATTTGTGAACTTTCAACCCAGAGAACTGTTTTCAAAAGACTTTGAATTTGAGAACTGAAGTTTGAAATTAGCATGTGTGCCGCAAATGTTCCTTGTTTCATTAGCAGGTAGCTGTAGAGGTTTAAGCTCCTTAAGCATTACTTTTCCAGTTTGCTACTAACAAATGGAATGATGGTGACTATCCTTTTTGTGTTTTCTTTTCACTAGGACCTGACTAGAATTCTCTTAAAAAAATTTACTCTGGTCTGCTGCTGGTATTACCTTAACTGTTTTCTAAAAGGGTTTATTAAATTCATTAACAATATCAATACACTGTTAACCAGTTCCTTATGATGATTCTTTTCCAAAAAATTTTTCTAGGACCCATAATTTTTATTTAAAACAGTACAAAAAGCCACAAAAACTAAGAATATTACAGCAAAACACTTGGGACATAGCCATGAAAAGTGTAAATGATGCATACCAACCATGCCAGTTAACACCCAGTGACCAAAACACAAACTGTTTTTGTTTACAAAATTCATGTGTTTAGGTCAGATTCTGATGTTTTGTTTGAGCACTGATGCAAAATTTTCTTAACATTTCATGTCGAAATCTGATTATGTTGAGTACTGATATGATGGAATACTAGGACCCTACTATATTCAGTATTCTTAGGCAACACTGTAGCTCAAATGTGTTCATTCTTCTCTAGCCTTCATTATTTATTATCCTTATGCATATGAACATGCACATGAAATAACCTAAAAATATTATAGAACCTCTTTATCCTCATATCTTTACTCTTCAACACTTTAAAGACGCCTTGTGCAGGGAATGTGCTCACAATAATTTATTTATTTTTTGACTGTTGTCTTCATGGTTGTTGATTGTGGATCCAAGTAAAATGAAATCCTTGACAGCTTCATTATTTCCTTCATTTATCAGATATTGGTTATTAGAACTGTTAATAGGATTTTTGTTTATGTTGAGAGGTAATACATATGAAGGTTATATAGTCTTTGATCTTCATCAATAAATGCTACAGTTTGTTTTCATTTCCAGAAAGCTAAGTTGTGTCTTCTGCACATCATGGCTGTTATGGGATTATCTTCTGATCGCCATGATGACTTCTTCAAATATGTTCAGATTATATGTTCAATATAGCAATGGAATAAATTTGGTAAAAGGTTACAACTGTCAAGCTTACCTTCTCTGATTTAAAACCATACGCCATCTCCTTGTTCTGTTCAAAGGACTGTCTTCTTGGTCTACAGTTTCCTCATGAGCTCAGGTCACTGTTTAAGAATTCCCATGGCCCTATGTACATACCTGTATTTGAACCTCTATAAATGTTCATCATCCCCCAGTTCCTTCCTCTATTTCCATTTGCTTCCCTCTTGTCCCACTATCATGCTCACTCTCCATTTGGGTTTCAGTATTTTTTCTCTGTTACATTAGTCTTAATCAATCCCTATTGGCTTCTCTCACCCATCTTGTCCCTGCATTTGTATCAATTGTTATTCCCGTTTTCCTGGGCTGGTCGACATCACCACCTTGCCCCCTCCTCCCCCTCTTCAATGTCCCCTACCCTGGAGCCATCAGACTTGTCATTTTCGCCTCCAACCTCTTTGTCCTGTCTATCTTGTCTAGATAGACCTGTAGAGGTAGCAATATGTACAAGAAAGGTCTCCTAAAATGGAACAACTTAAGCAAAGTGAGGATGGGGCAAGAGATTAATGTGTATACTTATAGGGTTAGTAGTAGGACAACAGATGGGCATTGGACCTCCACTCAAGTATCTTCTCGGTTCAAGAACACTTTGTTCTATTAAATTGGCATTCCAAGATGCTCACCTTTCCGACATGATCACTGAAGACAAATGTGTGCATAAGCAAAGGTGGTGAAGAAACTGATGGTGCCCAGCTATCAAAAGATGGAGCGTCTGGGGACTTAAAGGCTTGAAAGTAAACAAGCAGCCATCTAGCTCAGAAGCAGCAAAGCCCACATGGAAGAAGCACACTAGCATGTGGAATCATGAGGTGTCAAAGGGATGAGATACAGGCTTCAAGAACTGAAAAGCACAACTTTGCATGCTCACTTTCCTGATATGATCCCTGAGGACAAATGTGTGCATAAGCAAATGTGGTGAAGAAAGCTGATGGTGCCCGACTACCAAAAGATATAGCGTCTGGGGACTTAAAGGCTTGAGTAAACACGCGGCCATTCAGCTCAGAAGCAATAAAGCCCACACGGAAGAAGCACACCAGCCTGTGTGATCATGAGGTGGTGAAGGTATCCGGTGTCAAGCATCAATGAGTTAAATTATATTATTATTAATGAGGGGGAGTACAGATTGGGGACCCAAAGCCCATCAATAGGTGAGGTGACATCTTTTTACAGAGGGTTACAAGGAGGAGATGAGTCAGTTAAGATACAGGGTAGGAGCTATGAAATATGCAACCTTCCTCTAGTTCCCATGCTGTCTCCCACCCACTATCATGACCCCAATTCTACCACATACCAGGAGATGTACAGTGAAGTTGGAAACATGGGAAACTTAGGATAGATGATCCATCAAGACTAGTAATAAGAGTGGTAATATCAGGAGGGTGGAGGGATGGAGGAATAGAAAGGGAGAACCAACTTCAGGGATCTACACGTAGCCTCCTCTCTGGGGCACGGACAACAGAGAAGTGAGTGTTGGGACACATTGTACAGTGTACAGGATGAAAAAATAATTTGTAAATTACTAAGGATTCAAGGGGAAGGGGGGGAGGAAGGGTAATATAGGGAGCTTACACTGGGGGCCTGGAGGGAGGGAGAAAAATTTTGAGAGTGATGATGGCAATGGGTGTGTAAAAGTGGCCTGAATACAACTGATGTTGTTAGGGATTGTGATGGGAGTTGTAGGGGCCCCCCAATAAAATGATTAATTTTTTAAAAAGAGGGGGGAGGGGAAAGGGAAGGTTTTTTGTTTGTTTGTTTGTTTAGAGGAGCTTGTATCAAGGGCTCAAGTGGAAAATATTGGGAAATGTATGTGGAAATATGTGTGCAAATGTGCTTGATACAAATGATGTACTGAATGTTGTGGTAGCTGTAAGAGCCCCCAATAAAATTAAAAAAAAAAAAAGAATTCCCATGGTTCAAATTGTTGTCTGTGATTTGTAATGATTCATTCAAGAAAATGTCTTTGTGTAGCCAAGAAAACACAGAAAACATCTAACTTTTAGTTAAAAGGCATCTGTTGTCAGCAGTGATAAAACTCATCCAATTCTATTTTGAAATTCATGGCAATTTCCTCCCAGTGTACTTCAGCAACTGTTTTTTTTTAATTATTTTCAGCAAAATTTTGCATTTTGTTCTGTTCTGTTCTGTATAGCTGCCTTTGACAGTGTTGAACCTGTTTGTTGAAACATCTCAATTACTGTTCTATCAGTTTCAGGAACCTTTGTTTTTTGTCATTGCCTTCAGTACAGTTTGGACTTCTTTTAATACTATTAGCTTTCAATCACATGCAACATTATCTTAACAATGATTTTTTTTGTACAGTGACTCTGTATTCTTTCTGTCTTCTTTGATATTGTCTATAATGTTCAATAGAATCATTATTGGAAGTTTGAATTTTTCTTCAGATCTTTAAGCTTATGAAATCGTGTGTTTCCTTTTGGGTTTCTCACTTCATATCTTTGCATATTTCATTATAATATCTTCCTTTGTCTTCTGCAGCTGCCCTTTGAAGTTTTCTATTCATTTATTTTAATTACTTTCTTCTACTCACTGTAGTTATTCTATGTTCAAGAGCAAATTTTAGAGTCTCTCTGATATCCAGTTTTTTCTTTTTTGTCTCTTCAGTAACTTTTTGCTTTCTTCATGTATGCTGCCCACAGCTCATCTAGTTTTCTCATTCATGTTACTGCCTTGCATTTTTGATGGTATCTAAATTCAGTTGGGATATATAAGAGGTCATAATTTTGCTCTCAGAGAGTTTTTTGAATTATCTTTAGCATCAAATCCACCTTGATTGTGAGCAACAGATGGTCTATTTTGCAGTAGTAGACCCGGGCCCTACTCTGCCTGGTGATATCCAGCTTCTCCATCATTCCTTTGCACAACCAAAATAGATTTGATTATTTTTCATTCCCTCAGGTAAAATCCAAATGTATAGTTACCATTTATTGGGGAAAAAAGAAAGCATTTACAATAAATGAGTTCATCTTGCAAAATTTATCATAAAATCTCAGTTGTAGTTTCTGGCTACAGAATTTCTACCTACCAATTCTTCTTTGGTCTCCAGCTTTTGCCTTCCAAATCACTAATAGTTATCAGCACCTCTTGACTCAAGACTTGACTGCTTTTAGCCTGCAGAAACTGGTAAAAATCTTCATCTTTGGCATACATAATATGTGTGTCGGTTTGAATAATACTGGTCTTTCTTGTAGGCATATGGATGAAATATTCTTTATAACGATCAATGCTGTGTCATTCGAAATGGTCAAGCCCAGTCAACTGATGACTGTGAACCCATAGGAGATGGATATTTGTCTCTTCTGTTTCATTTCAGATGGCTTCCAATTTTACTGGATTCAGTGTTATACAATGCATGTTCTAATTATTAATGAGTTTAAAAACTGTTTCTTCTCCTTTGGTGTCACAGCACATTAGCAAATGAAACTCCTGCAAATTTGGTTCCGTCCATGCCATTAAGGCTAACCCTAATTGGAGAAGACAGCTTGTCCTTATTCAAAGTCTCAGCTCTCACCAACTTGTGGGGGTCCTCATCAGTTCCTTATTGCTATTCGTAGGCCTGCACTGGCCTTGTGGGCTTTTTTTTTTCAAAAGTCTCTTGCTTTTCCCTAATCTGTTTTAATCTGGAAGCTATGCCAAACCCATCCACCAGAAGTGACCTCGCTTGTGTTCTAAATACTGGAGACATGACTTCTAATATCACAGCAACAGGCAATTTTCCACACAGGGAGACTGTCAGATGAGTGGTGATATTGACTCGAGGGCACTGAGTTTGACTTCTGTGACGTTCTACCTTTCTTGACCCTCACTTAATGGTAATGTAAAAGTTACATTTTGTAAAGGAAAAAGCATATTAATATTGCCATTTTATTTAGCATAGTCAGTTTTTCCTTTTATATATTTTATTTCTATTCCAGGTGATGACTTTTTAAACAGGCTCTCCATTTCTATAATAAGGATTTTCAATAGTATTGCAGCTAATTACGAGGCACAATCAGGAAAACCAAATCTGCTTGACTGAGCATCATTATTTCCTTTCTTCTAAGCCATACTGTTGCTTTTGTGGGAGGTGGGAACACTCCTAATCAGAGATTGAGAATGCATCCTTTAGCCAAAAGGTGTAGAATGAACCTGGACTGCAGCCTGAGGATAACTAGATCTGTGATCATTCTGTCCTTTCATTTAAGAATTAATTCCCAGCTAGTTAAGGAAAAAATAGCATCATCATTTCCTTCATACATTAGGTATACGTGAGACTTAAGAAATTTCTCTATTCAGCCTTTTGGCTATGTTAGGAATTATTGATATTAATCCTAATATACCCCCAAAGTAATATGCTTTTGGAGATGATAAACTTTAAGTTCTGATAAATACTATATTTTGTGAGTATATACATAGGTACCAGCTTCTTTCATAAAGCAAAATAGAAATTCAACATCCAGATGGCAATACATTTTTTTCAGTTAAGAATCTAGAAGGAAACTCCTGGTGACGTAGTGATTATGAAATGAACTGTACCACTCAGCACTCTGCAGGAGACAGGTGGGGCTTTCCTCCCCATTCCCATTGACACTCTGAAACCCACAGAGGCCTTTCTTCCCCACCCTACAAGGAGGCCAGGAGGTAGCCTCTACTGGAAGACAGTGAGATGTGGGATGATTTTGTTTTGTTTTGTTTTTTATCCATCTGCTCCTCTAAATATAAAATCCCAATCTGTAGACCTTAAACTCCCATGCATGCCATTGTTCAGGTACTACAATGCATCAGAAAATCTCTGCCAGTGAACTTGGGACGTGGAAATCACGTGAGTAACTCTTTTAAAAGTTACTAGACAGTATGTCATCCTCCAAATTGCACATCTCTAAGTTATAATAATCATCCTTTAAAAAAATATGTCAAGCTGGCAGACATGATATTAACTATGAAGAAGTTACGTTGTTGTCTTTTACAAGTGGGATGTCAGAAATTAGAAAAGTATTGAATTATACTTAGCTGACTATGATCACAAAGGGGATTTTCCCAGGGCAAGGCTCACCCATTACACTCTGGATGTGCGGACCCCTGTGACTTCCCCAAATGTGGAAAACTTGACTGTATAATTTGTGGTAGTGGGGGACTGCGTTCACTCTCTCCTTTGATAAAAAAGTATTGAATTGGAATGATTGTTTATCCATATTGATTATTGCATTTAATTTTAGATCATATAATTAACATTAAGGATATAATTGTTTTGCCATTTCAATTTTAATATCAATTGTACTAGCGATATATTAAACATAATAATCAATGTAGATAATCATATTCCTACTCATCATGACCGGATAGTAGAGGGTAGAACTGCCCTGGAGGGTCTGGCAGGATGGAAATGTCTACAGAAGTAGACTGCCACTTCCTTTCCCCACTGGGCGCAGAGCAGCTGGTCAACTCCCACGGCTGACTTTTCAGTGCTCAGTGACCAGGTAAAGTGCCTGGCCACTGAGTCAACAGGGCTTCTTTCAGACCTGGTGTTAAATGACTTTTTTTAAAAAGAGTTTCCCACATACCCGGATTTTTCCTTAATGTAATAGGATACTCTGAATGAAATAAAAAGGAAACATAAAGAGACTCCCTATATTAAGAAAGGGAAATTCCTTTTAACGTAGTTTATAAATTTATTGCAATCCCGATAAGAATAAAAACAGATTCCCCACGCCCTATTGAAATGAGATAAATTGATCCGAGTGATTAGAAAAGGACATGAAAAGGAGAATAATGTCTGTTATGGCCCACTCTATTAGATATTACATTATTTTAATAAAATTAAAGGAGTACTTAAATAGAATGACTGATTAAATTAATTATTACATGTATTTTATAGATAAGATAATTGACATAAAAATATAAAAACCAACGCGCCAAACCCCTCGCCTTCAAGTGTCTCCTGACTCAGCGATCCAAAGCATTGGGTAGAACTGTCACAGAGGGCCGTATGTGTGGCTAACCAAGCACTGGACCACGGACTGAAGGGTCGCAGTTGAAACGCACTCAGAAGTCACTCAGACGGAAGATCCAAGCCCTGCCTCCCCGCCCCCCCCCACACACACAGGCCAGGTCCACTCGGCACCACACGGGTCAGAGTGTGCTTGATGGCAGCTAACAACAGTATTGAAAGCTGGGCATACTGGTCCAGTCCAATTTAAACAAATGAAAATGATAAAAGTGGCATCTAAAAAAAAATGGAGGGTAAGATCAGTTTCTCAGTAGATACCATTGGAAAAATTGGGTAACCATTATGAGAAATCAATTCAGATCTCTGTCTCACACCCTAGATGAAGATACATTTCAAATAAAATATAAGACACAAAAGCACTGGAAGAAAATGTATTACATTTTTTCAAATTTCCGATGTGGGAATAATTTTCTTTTCATAAAATGACAAAATGAACAAACAAAAGTGCCCTCCACAGTAATTAGAGAACTAATTGATGGATTTTTTTTTTAATTTTAAAAAGTAAAACTTTGAAAGGCAAAAGTGGCCATTAGTCTGCTCTTTCTCCCAAGCTGCAAGCTAATAGAAACACGTTCATCTTACACTGCAGGCTAGGGCTAATTTTATTAATACATTAAGAGTTCCTAAAATTAATAAAAAAGAACCCACCATGCCAGTAAAAAGATGAATAAAATCCATTGTATTAATTGCATAGTGCCGCCATTCCAGATATGTTACAAATAGATGATGGTTCTAAAAAACAGAAATTTATTTTTTGATGAATAGCAGAAATGGAGGTGAAGGGAGATAGCAGATGGTATGAAATATGAAAATAAAAATTTATAAATTATAAAGTGTTCACGAGTGTGGGAGGGAGCACAAAAAAGAGGAGCTGATACCAATGGCTCACATAAGAAGCAAATGTTTTGGAAATGATGATGACAACAAATGTGCAAATGTGCTTGATACAATTGATGTATAGGTTGTTGTAACAGCTGTAAGAACCCCTCATAAAATGATTTATCAAAATAAAAACATTATTTTTTCAATCTTCAGGAGACAAGGAATTCCTAATCAAGATGTGGCACTAAGAACAGCTCCTTCTTAGTCTCTTCAGCTTTGAGTAATTGCCACCAATGTTCAACATTTCTTAGTCTAGCTATCTCCCTCCTCTATCTTTCTCTCCTTCGTAGGTGTTTATTTCTACTTTAGTTCTTTTGATAAATAAAGGGTTAGATGTAATACCCACATTACACTGGTATGTCATCATTAATATTAAAAATACCCAGAACTTCTACCCTTCATACCTCTGTAAGGTAAGCCACATGCCACAAGGTTTATGGTTCAAAGCCACCAGGACAAAGTTTAGGTGATCTACTCTTTTGGAAACCCTGTGTAGAGTCAGTATGGTTCAGAGTCAATTCCATAGGAGTGGGATCTTTTTTTTTTCATACTTTCTTGGTTTAGTTCAAATAAAGTGATATTTCCGTGTACTGGTTTAGTTCCGAATAAAGTGATATTTCCATGTACTGTGGTTAAGATTTTGATACATAGGAAGGGGCTTCAAACTGTAAGCAGAACCATTCATTATCGCTTAATGCCAGTTTTCCATAATTTTTTCTAAGTCCTTTATCTTTGGCTCTAAGTCCTCTATCTATGGGATACAATTCATAATAGCTATAGACAGATAGTTCCCAAATAAACAAGAAAGGGACTTCTGAGTGTGTGGAAAGGTCTTTAGTCTGCAAACTCAAACTGCAGGAAATGATCACTCCCCCCAATTGCTAAATAAATAATCTTGAATTTGTTGTGAGTAAATAATCTCCAATACACTGTTAAAGGGGGATGAACAGCAGCAAGTCCAGTAGAGAGCAGCTTGATATCTATCTATCTGTCTACCCAAATTAAGAACACAGATGCAGTTATGACCAAGCGGATTTGCTCTTAGGTGCTTGTCTTACCATTATCATTCCACACATTGGAAGCTATTAAAGGAAGATAGTCCTTGTAGCTTTGGAAACAACATGATGTTCAGTAGCTAGGGATGCCTGAATTTGTGAAACTCAAATCACTGCCGTCGAAGCCATTCTGATTCGTATCGTGGACAGAGTAGCCTGACTCTGTGGGTTTCCATGGCTGTCACGCTTTATAGGCGTGCAAAGCCTAATCTCGCTCCTGCAGAGCAACTAGTGGCTTCAAACTGCTTGGAGGTTGGCAGCCTCACACATAACCCACTATGCCACCACGGGTCCTTCGTTCATGATATGGCATCAAATAAATTATATCAAACCATCGAAATGGTAATGTAGAAGTGTTTTTTTAGTTATACACTTAAGTGACAAAAGTGAGACATAAATCAGTGTATATTGGGAGCTTATTTGTGTACAAAGGAAAATGAGTAGGTTGTGCATGTTTATGAAAACACATAGATGGATACACAAGGGAGTAGTCCCACTGGTTGCCTCTGGGGTATGGAATCGGGGTAACAGAGGAGAGAGGGAGACATCTTTCTCATTATTCATCTTTTTGAGCTTTGTGGTTATATTTAGTCTTCAAATATGGAAGTCATAAACCTGTAATTTGGTCTCAACTCTGAAAGGTGAAAAATACTGTGTTCTTGAAAGCGTTTAGCTGCCCTGCAGTCTAGGAAAGCAATCAAATAATTGGTTTCCCCAAGTATGTCCTGAGGTGGAAGAGGAAATGGAGAATTTTTTGACCAGAATACAGGGGTTATGTTACAGGTGATGAAATTATTTTGAAAAATATAGAGAATGGCTACACAATGGAAGAATACGATCAGTATTCCAGAATTGCACATGTTTATATTATTGTTGTGTGTGTGTTTTTCTTTGTGTTTTTTCGCTGAACTTATTTTCTCAAATCATGGGCATACACTTATCTAGAATTAGTTCTAGTCACTGCATAAAAAATACATGTAAATGGATTTAGGAAAGCAGAATCTGTATAAAAATATATTGTATGAGCTTTGAAAACTGGATTTCATCCCAAAGAAATGCTTTCCAAATATACAACGATGATACAGAGGATCTGAAGAAATGGGCGACCTGACTATTTAGAAAAGAGAAGGCATAGGTTGGGGGTGGGGTGGGGGGTAGTTTCCTGGAAGACAGAAGTTTTTTGTGCTTCAGACAAGATTCCAGAGGCAAGGAGACCATTTCATTCCAAGGCCTGTACTTCCTGCTGATGCGTATCTTACTTTTGTGGCACTGCTGTGACGGACTGTAGAGTGGGTGGCTTTAAATAGCAGAAATGTATTTTCTCTTGCTTTAACAAGTTAGAAATGTGAGGTCAGGGCTTAGATGCCAGAGGAAGACTCTCTGTCCGTTCTAGGAGACTCGAAGACGCTCGAGGGGGATCATTTTCTATAATTCTCCAGAGTTCCTTGGGAGTCACCGCAGAGCATCTGTCTTTCCACTTTTGTCATTATCTCTAAAGACCTCATTTGTCCTTTCTATAACCCGAAACTGAGGAAGCTTTTATGTCCGCAAAACCATAACAAAGAAAACTATATCTCTAAATGGGATTTTAGCCACAGATAGAGGATTAAGAATCCATCACATGTTTGGGGGGAAATGCCATTCATTTTATAACTTCTATCTAGAAAACAAATGGATCTTAGAGGATTAAAAAATGAATACACACAAATACGATTATTTTTTTAGAAAATTATGACCACATAATTCCTTTCATTATTAACTGTTAAGTTTTTTTTTTTTCAATAATGAGCCTTACGAGAAATAAAGGGTAGTTGACAAACGTGGGGGGGAAAGGAAAAAAACGAACATTTGTGAAACAGCATCAGTAGCTGCCTTTGCATAAAGAAGAACCTGTACGTGCTAGGCATTTCCTCAAATAAGTAGAAACATATATTGACACGAACACCCCCACAAAAATGTTTATAGAATAATTGTCAAAAATTGCAAATGACTAAGATAGTCTTCAGCAGGTAAATTGATATTGAAGGGTATCCAATTTCTTCAGTCATGCCCAAAAAGTGAGATCAGAAGAGACCAAAAGCTTTACAATTCGGGTGCACAGAAGTGGGGAACAGACTATAAGACCTCGTAGACCCAAGCCCTGAGTTGGAAGGTTCCGGAGCCTGATGTAAGTGATGTTAAATTTTGAGAGGAATACATTTTCAGAGCCGTCCAGTCTGCCGAGAATCATTTCCCATTCCCCATGCCAGCCATGTTATTGCTGTGAAACATGGGGATGACCCTAAGAAGGAGAATTACAATTGGAGCAGGCTTCAGACCACAGCTTCTCCCAGTCATGGTACGACCCTGGTTCACCCAAATGTTAAAAGTCCTGATCAGCCCTCCTGTTGTTCTATCAGAACCAAATCCCATCAGGTGTTCGGTTGTATGATAGCAGTCTTAACAGCTCCCTCGAGGAGAGGAGGTCGAACCTAACAGCACTTGTGAGGATAACACAGGAGTGGGCAGAGTTTCCTTCTGATGACAGACGGTCACCGAGAGTTGCCACTGACTCCATGGTACCCCCCAAAAACACCCTAACGGTGCACTCATGACGTGTCTCCATTTGTACAAATCTGTATCCCAAAGACAAGTGATCCAACAGAATGCAGAAATTGGCCAGTGAGATCAAATCAAGTAAAGTTTTGCTGAAGATAATTTAAAAATGGTTGCAACAGCCTATCTACAGGCAATTGCCCAAACATGAAAGTTGGATTCAGAAGTAGCCATGGTATGAGGTTTGTCACTGCTGATTTTGCTGGATCTTGACTAAAAGCAGAGAATGCCAGAAGAGCACTCATCTGTGTTTTAGTAAATGTGCAAAGGCATTTGGGGTGTGATTCATCATCAATGATGACTGACATTGAGAAGAAGGGGATTGAGAACACTTTATTGTGCTCAAGAGAAACCTGTACCCTGACCATGAGGAAATTGTTCGAACGGACCAAGGTGAATTGCCTGCCTTAAAATCAAGAAAGGTGTATGCCAGTGTTGTATCCTTTCACCATATTTACTTGGTCTATATTCTGAGTAAATATCTGAGAAGTTGGACTAAATGCACTAGTATGAAATTAGAATTGGAGAATGGCTTATTAGCAACCTCCTGTAAGTTGGTGACACAAGTCTGACAGCAGAAAGCAAAGAGGAAGTGTGTGGATTCCAGCTCAGTATACAGGAAACAGAAAGCTTCACAACTGGATCAGCAGCCTGATAAATAGAGAAAAGTTTGAAGTTAAAGTTATTGTTTTATTTGGATCCACAATCAAGCTCTTGGAAGCAGCTCTCAAGAAATCAAAAACATATTGCATTGGGCACATGCACTGCACATGATTTATTCTAAGTATTAGAGTATTAAGGTGCACCTGACCAGGTCATGGTATTTTAAGTTGCCTCATATGCATGGGGAAGTTGGACAATAAAAAAAGAAGACTGGAGAAGAACTGATGCCTTGGATTTATGGTGTTGGTGAGGAACATGGAATATATGTGGACTGCCAGAAGAATAAATAAATCTCTCTTAGAAGTGGTGTGGCCAGAATGCTACTGAGAAGCAAGGGTGGTAAAACTTCCTCTCATGTACTTCGGACTTTCAAATGGAACCAGTCTGTAGAACAGAGGTTCTCAACTGTGGGTTGTGGCCCTTTTGAGGGTTGAATGACCCTTTCATAGGGGTCGTCGAAGACCATCGGAAAACGCATAATTCTGATAGTCTTAGGAACTGAGACATGACTCCTCCACCCATCTCTAGGTGGGTCCTCCCATATGCAGATACACCCACATATGAGTACTCACTGTGAAGACTGTTATCCATGTATGCTTCAAAACAAAATTTCATTTATTTGTCATTAGAAATATTTCACAATATATAATTGCATATTGTTTGTGATTAATTACTCTGCTTTGATTATGTTCAATTTGTAAAAATGAAAATACATCCTCAATATCAGATATTTACATTATGATTCATAGCAGTAGCAAAACCACAGTTATGAAGTAGCAATGAAAATAATTGATGGTTGGGGGTCACCACACATGAAGAACTATGTGGAAGTATCACGGAATTAGGAAGATTGAGAACCACTGCTCTAGAGGACGGCATCATGGTTGGTAAATTAGTGGGTCAGCGAAACAGAAGGTCTTCAAAGAGATGGAATGACACATTGGCCACAATAATGAGCAAAAACATAGAAATTAAGATTTACCCGCAGTCGGTGGTGAGGAGGGTGTGGGAGGCCTGGTAGGGCCGTGAGTGTAATGTAACAAAAAGGAAGTTCTGAAACTCAAATGAAGGCTGAGCATGACGGTGGGACTGGAAGAAGGCAGAAGGAAATAGAGGAAGGAACGAGAAGGCAAAGAGCACTTGTAGAGTCCTAAACACAGGCATCTATGTATGTAAATATAATTATCTATGATAAGGTGGGAATAAATTCAGGTACATATAATTATAGGCTTAGTACTAAGGCAGCAGCTGGACCTTGGGCCCCCACCCAGGTACTCCCTGAATGCAAGAACACTTTGTTCTATGAATCTGGTATCCCATGATGCTCACTGGCCCAATATGATCACTGAAGTCAAATAGGTGCATAAACAAATGTGGTGAAGAAAACTGATGGCACCCAACTATAAAAGGATATAGAGTCTGGATTTTCAAAGCCTGAAGATAAACAAACAGCCTACTAGCTGAGATTTATCCAAGCCCACACAGAAGAAGCACACCAACCAGTGTGGCCGCGAGGTGTCAAAAGGATCAGGTCTCAGGCATCAAGCAGGAAAAAACCATATCACTGTGTACACACCTTCCTGAGATGATCACTGATGACAGGGGGGACATGAGCAAGAGGGGTGAAGAAAGCTGATGGTCTTTAAGGCTTGAGGATGACCAAACAGAGCAACAAAGCCAACCATAGAAGAAGCACACCAGCCTGTGCGAACAAGAGGAGTGGAAAGAGCCAGGTATCAGACATCAAAGAACAAAAATCATAACATTATGTGCACACCCACCTGACATGTTTGTTGAGGACAAAATGGTGCAGAGGCAGACAGTGGAGAAAACTGATGGTGCCCTGACACCAAACGATAAAGTATCTGGGATCTTAAAGGCTTGAAGGTGAACAAATGGCCAGTTAGCGCAGAAGCAGCAAAGCCCACATAGAAGAAGCACACCAACCTGTGTGATCACAAGGGGTCTTAGGGAGCAGATGTCAAACATTAAAGAACAAGAGTCTGAAACAATCAGGTATCAGGCATCAAAGAACAAAAAATCAAAATCGATGGACCAATTGACTCCCGATATCGCTGAAGACAAATGGATACAGAGGCAAACAGAGTAGAAGAAAGTATGGTGCCCAGCTACCAAATGATTGAATGTCTGGATTCTCAAAGACTTGGAGATAATCAAGTTGCCATTCAGTGCAGAAACAGCAAAGCCCACGTGGAAGAATCACACCAGCATGTGTGATCAAGAAGGGTCGAAGGTAGCAGGTATCGAACATCAAAGAACAAGAATCACATTATTATGAATGAGGTGGAGAGCAGGGTGGGGACCTAAGGCCCACTGGTGGGGGAATCACGGGGAGGAGACAGACCAGTCAAGGAGCAGCAGTGATGAGGCATCCAAGGTTCTTGTAGTTCCTGAAGCCTTCCTCCCCTCCAACCATCATGGTCCCAACTCTACCCTACAAATCCAGATGGACTGGAGAAGGTACACTGGTGAAGAGGGGAGCTGAAGATATGGGGACACCAGGATGGGTGAGCCCCTTCAGGCCAGTGGTTAGATTGGAAGGGTGGAGGGAGGGTGGGGTGGAGAGACAGAACCCACTGCAAGGATATACACATAAGCTCCTATTTGAAGGACGGGCATCAGGGAAGTGGGTTGGGGGAGAGGTCAGGCAGGGTAAGTTATGACAGAACAACAATAATTTATAAAGTATTGAAGGTTGGTGGGAAGAAGAGAGCAGGGGCAGAGGGGAAGGGATGGAAAAGCCGATACTAGGGGCTCAAGGGAAAAGGCGGATGATTGGGGAACGATGATGGCAGCAGACATGTGAAGGTGCCTGGCACAGTATGTTTATTTATGTATTGTGAAAAATGATGTACAAGCCCCCAATAAAATTTTAAAAAAAGAAAAATTTAAAAAATGGGTCAAATCAATAAGAATGAGGGGGAGAGCAGGGTTGAGACTCAAGGCCCACTTGTGGGCAATTAGACACGCCTTTACAGAGGAGTCAAGGGGAAGAGATGGGTCAATCAAGGTGCAGTGAGGTAGCAATGAAGCATAAAACTTTTCTCTAGTTCCTGAAGGCTTCCTCCCCCCAACTATCACGGTCTCAACTCTAACTTGCAAGTCCAGCTGGACTGGAAGAAGTACACTGGCAGAGATGAGAAGTGGAAACACAGGGAACCCAGAGCAGATGAACCCCTCAGGGCCAGTTGTGAGAGTGGAGTTACCGGATGGGTGGAGGGAAGAAGGGGTAGAGAGAGGGAGCCAACTGTGGGGATCTACAGATTGCCTCCTATCTGGAGGATGGACATTGGGAGGAGTGGGCAGGGGGAGATGTCAGGCAGTGTAAGATATGACAAAACAATAATAATTTATAAATTAATGAGGACCAGGGGGAGGGGGGAGAAATGGGTGGAGGGGGAGGGAAAAGAAGCTGATAACAAGGGCTCAAGTGGAAACGTGGATATTTGGAGAATGTTAACGTAAGCAGGCATGTGAAGGTGCTTGGCACAGTATATGTAACTATGTATTGTGAAAAGCGATGTATGAGTCCCCAATAGAATGATTAAATTAAAAAAGAAAAGAAATTAAGATTACTTACAAATCAATGTGACAAATTTATTATCAAAAACTTAAGGTATTTATTTCACCAGTAGGGTTGGCAGAAATATTTGTTGTCTTTACTTAGCAGGCATTTAACAATTTCTTATGAGGGGCAAGATGTCATGTGATTTAAAAACCAGTGCTTAAGACAAATCTCTGTTTAAGGATTTCAGAGTTTAGTTGAAGGAGATAGGCATGGAGAAGTTTGAGTAAATGGTGCATCATAATAACTAGAATCAACCTTGGGGGACAGTTGGGAACCTGAAACAGATAAGAGTGATACAGGCAGGGTGAACTCATGAAGAGTTTATATTTGAGAGTTGATAGTCCAGGCATAGATACCTCTTTGCATAAGAAATGTTAAGCTGAATATGAAAATACCAATAATTAGTTGATTTGAACTGGTGAAAGTGCAGAAACAGAGGGATTTTGAACAGGCAAGCAATAGAAAACATTGTGATTGCCTTTGGGGAAATAAGATCGAGTGGCCAATAAGTTATACACATGTAAAAAGTTGTTTTGTCAGAAGTTGTGTGATATATACATGAACAGCAATGCTTCCCACCCCTCCTCCCCAAGGGAGCTGCTGAGACTGCTAGTGTACAACAGAATACCTTATGGGATTTGGTGCTTTGGTTTGGAGGTTAGGGTTATGGTTTTCATAGGACATCCTAGTTAATTGACCTTAAGTAAAACGCAGTTCTATAATGAGTGCTTCTGTCTGCATTCATGTTTAGTTCTCAGAGCCCTAAAAGGAGTCCTTGTGGCATCAGGGGTGACAAATTAGGCCGCTAACTTCAAGCCCAACGGTTCAAACCTCCCAAAGTCTCTGAAGGAGAAAGATGAGGTTTTCTGGGACTGTAAAGTCTCGTCTTTCTCTCCTGGAACTACTGATAGGTTTGAACTTATGATCTTGTTAACAGTCCAGTGCATAATCAAGTCTACCACTTAACTTCTTAAGCAAAGCATACAGCACTTAAATAAGACAACAAAAACAAAACATAAAATAAGATAAAATAAAATATAAATAGAGGTGTAGCCCTTGGAAATTGTTTTTGTGTGTGTGTCTGTGTGTTTGGGCATCACCGCCCTCTGGTGGTGGGAGTAGGAGGCCCAGCCTTTGCTCCTGTGGAGCTGGAATTGAACCTCCATCCCAGTGGGACACAGTCCCACGCACAACAACTACGCTACCTGGGCTCAGCCCGGAAATTTTACATCTTAGTTTAGAAAAAACTTCATTGTTCGACCAACCTCAAGGCCTCCTAATATGAAGATCACTAGTATAGTCAACCTCATGCAAGAAAGGGTGCATTCATTACTGGACCCACACCACCACAAAATTCCCTGTATCCCCAGGACTTAAGACCAAAATATTCTGGTATAAGAAGACACCCCAAAGTCATGGAATTAGAAGTCGTTGGATCTTTTTTAGGATTCCTGGCTAAGTGGGTTTTAGAACCACCCTGTATTTACTATTTTAATGGTTTTCTTACTTTAATATAGCTTATATCAATCTGACAGGAAATGATAGGCCCTTGGAAATGAATGTTACTTCAAAATTTCCCCTAGCTCCAACCCCTATGGCCAATGTAAACAGAGCTGTATTACTTAAGAATTCAATCACACCCATCAATAACTCATGGACTGTGGTTTGCAGCTAGGTTATGCTTGCCTCTTTTCCTCACCAGTATTTTAAATTCTGTGCCATTGGATAAAGTGGCACTTTTGAGGCAGTTGACTTCCACTTGAGGGGAACGATTAATATTGTTCTTTATCATTAAAGGCAAAAAATGGAACCAGAGTATGCATAATCCATAGGCATGTGAATGGCTTATGTGCGCTCACAATTCTGATGCCAATCCAGGAGCATTTAGTTCTTCTGACTGCCTCTGCCTCTGACTCTCCTTCATAAAGGGATCACTGAAGATACGGATGCTGCAGCAAACTGTGCTGAAGAAAGCTGATGGTGCCCAGCTATCAAAGAGTGTCGTGTATGGCATCCTAAAAGACATGTATTTAAACAAGCAGCCATCTAACAGAGGTGTCAGCTAAACCCACATGCAGGAAGCACACCAATCTCCATGAGCCAAAGATGATGCATGGAGGGAAAGGTATCAGAGCATGACCTGGGAACATTCAAGTTGTAGAAGACTCTGGAGGACCGTGGGAGCCCAGCATCCATCTACAGAGTACCTGTTCATATTAGGCCTCTGGAGGAGCCTCTCTGAACACAGTTGAGGGATGCGATAACCATGCTATCAGAGAGACTGTCATAAACTTGATTATGGTAGATGGAACTGAGGTATAATGTGATATCTGGTCATTTGATCCCCCTCTTGACCTATTCTGAAGTTCTTCTGGGTTTCATTATATTTTCCTTGTTTCTCTCGAGCATGTGTATATATATACCTTTGTTTTTTGCTTGGTATGTCACCCTGTTGATGAAGCACAGAAGAGACAGGTTTGTAGAGACAATAATCTATGTAATTGCTTATTGGGGTTTGGGAGAAGGTTGAGGAGAAGCAAGGGGAACACATAACAAATACCAGAGGAGGGAGGATGCACTTGAATTGATTATGATGATCTATGCACAACTCTTTTTAAATATAACCGGATTATGGAAGTGTATGACATGTGCATTATATCTCAATAAGTATATTGGGGGGAGTAGATGAAGAAAAATCAAGAAATGATGCCAAGATCCTTCTATTTATGGAAGCATATGAACAGCACTAGAAACTAGATGTCTTTTCCAGGTGAGATATTCAGGTCCCTAGAACAGGCTTAGTTTGGGAATGCCTTTTTTGTTTTTCCTTTTTAATCTGAATAACATGAAGCCTCAGTGTTTTCTTCAAGTGGTATGAAAGGAAAATATTATTTTTCATCAATATATAGGAAAATACCCTATGATATTATTATGAGAAAAATGAAAAGTATTGAAACAAAGATTTAGATCAATTCATTAAAAGTCTAATGTAAGAAAAAATTTTTTAAATTCTAACGCAAGTATACTGAGTAAAAGTAGCATATATCTTTTAGTTTACTGGTGAATATTTTGTGCTGGGAGATTGTTTTTCTGAATATTTATCTACTTCAATACAGATTTTAAGGTCTTTGCTAATGCATTGCCTAGTTTCTTAGTTTCTGTTTTGCTGTATATTTGCTCTCACTGAGTGTTAGGATTTTAGTTTGTATCATCACTAATTTGTCATGGTGTTTAATTGTTTTGAAAAATTGTTATTTTATAGGTTTTGTTTATTTTATTGGTGGCTAATGCCTATACCATCCAAGCGAATGTTTTGTTGAATAGAATTGTGATAAAATTGTGTGTCAACTTGTTTGGGCCAGAGTTCCTGGTGGTTTGACAGTTAAGAAAGACCTAGTAAGTCCCCATGATGTGATCTCCTACAACATAATTATCTCTAAAATGGGATCTGCTAGGAGCAGCCAACCAGTTGTAAGAAGGTGAGGGTGAGAAGCAGATCAGAGCGCTGAGCCAAACAGTTGAATGGAAGTTTCCTCTGGGTGTGACCTGCTTCCAACCTAAGTGGGTGCTATGGAAAAGCTTGCTTGCTGTCTGCTGGGTCTGGATCCTGCCTCTGGCTCATCTTGACTTGCACTTCTTTGGCCTTCAACAGAGGCCTACCATATTACCTGCCAACCTGAGTTCATTCCTTTAGCCTGCTCTCTCACTTGCTGATCATCAGCCACTGCAGCTGCCTGATTAAGAGAGGCCTCTATCCTGACATCTGATGCATGGGCTTGAGTTTGTCGGCCACTACAACTGTGGGAACCAGTTCTTTGCTTGCAGCCTCTCCCTATATATGCACACATGTGCTTCACTGATCTTTTAAATTTTGTCCTTTTTAAACTTTCTGCTGCTGTTGTTTCTGAGATTAAGTACAGCAGAATACACAACAACTGATTCCACAAATTACCAGATGTACGAGTCAGGATAGGGCCCAGGGGTCGGAGGAAGGCAGGATCTATTCTCTGGTGATTAAAATGAACTCTGTGGGCACCTGACTCAAATGTTTTGGACGTTTTACCCAACCCCCACATCTAATGACTTAGATGATATTATATTTTCTTGTCTATAGTGAAGACAGATGGATCAGCCGGGGAATTCTCCACCGACTCTGCCTGTCTGAAACCACAAAGTCAGGAAATGCAAGGAGAGTGCTCAGCTGAACTAGACCAAGAGCTTTCCTAATGGGAAACTGCGACTTGAGAGATCACATCCATTAAATAAAGTGATTAAATATGCATCAGTCTTTTGGCAAGGGAGCCATGGAGCTATTGCAACAGAACATCACACATCACATCGTCTCTCCTGCTTGAAAAGGAGACGTGTTTTCACCTTTGACATGTACCATCCTGGAATTCCTTAGCTCAGCTGCAGGAAGCCAGTCTTTGGTGACAAGGTTTAGGCGTGATAATGTGCACGATTAAATATATAAGGAGCATTTCTGATTTGCTTATTTCCCCTACCCTGTTGTGCATGTTTCTGTTTTGAATTATAGTTCTGTATATTTTAGATATTTCTTTCTTTGAATTTTGTGCTTTTTATTTTTAATTCTTTACATGATAGTCTTTGTTAGTATCCAAATATTACTAGTTTTTGACCCACTTGCATCATGTGCATATATTAGGTTTCGAACAGAAAATAGACTTTTTCTGTGTAAATTATTAAAAGCTTTCTACATATAATTTTGCTAAAATAATGATTATGTCATTTTAAAGAAATGTTAGCACAGTAAAATTCATGCTGATTATATTCATAGGTTCTGGAGATTCCCGTTTTTTACTCTTACTTAGTCCTATGTTATTTAATAGCATACTGCTCATGATGCATTACTGGATTTGCTTTCTACCCATACTGGATAATATAGGCATTCGGAATTTTTTTTTTTAGATCATGCATAACCTTTCACTTATTCCCTAATGTCCACCAGCTGACAACTGCATGATCAATGATAGTGTGTTTAAAATCCTGAGATCATAGATTGTCAAGATGAAAATGTTCTCAGAACATTGCTCTGCACCCTTACTTTACAGACAAGTCACAAAGAACTCAGGTCGATGTGTCTAGGACAGGAGAGACACAGTTAAAGAAATAATAGAAAGTCCTCGTTATTTTCCAAAGTTAATGCATTTAGATTTCTCAACCCTGCAATAGAATTCTTGAGTCATATTATTTAATATGTAAGTCCTTAAATGATGGGCCAACAAGCTCTGTTTTATTGCTTTTTCGGGGGAGCTCTGATGGTGTTGTGGTTATGTGTCGGCCTGACATTTGCAAGGGCTGAGAAGTCTGAAACCCCCAGCTGTTCGCCTCCCATAAAGAGTTACAGTCTGCACTCACAAGGGCCCTGCCACCCAGCCAGTAAGGTCACGATCAGTGGGCATCAACTAGATGGCGTGAGTTTCTTGCGGCACATGGTGGCACATGACAGCTTTTGGTGGGGCTCTTGCCCACAAAAGGAAATGTGCCAGAAACCGAAAGCCACTGAGATAAGAATGAAAGCGAGATGGCTCGGGTTGTGAGAGCTGCCCTGGCGGTGTCCAGGTTGGTCCTGGGGCTGCAGATCACAAGGTCAGCGTGTGGAAACCACCAGGTGCTCTGCGGAAGAAAGATGAGGCTCTCTGCTCCCCTAAAGTTGTACAGCTTCGGAAATCCACAGGGACAGTTCCACTCTGCCCGTTAGGGTCTCTTTGCTCCGGGATCCACTCTTGTCGGTGAGTTTGCTGTGGAGTCATTTAGAGTGCTAATGGTTGATGGTTGTCTGGTCATCTTGATTCTGCCAAAGGCTCAAAATCCCTCTGTTTGCTGTAGGGAAAACATCACCTCAGAGCATTCGTGTGGAACAGAACCTTCGAGATGTTCTAATTCGAATCACTCATTCCACAAACGTGCTTGTACTGTGCGTTAGTTTAATTATAACTAAACTGACCAGTAGACAAATGTGCAAGCGAACCGCGCAGTCTTCCCACCGGAAAAGTAGCAGATCAAATCATTTGAAATATTTTCAGATTATTGCTATAGTGGCTAATATGCATTGTGTCGGTCACAGAAAGTCAGCAATGAGAAACCACTAACCGCTCCATGGGAGACAGACGAGACTTCCTAGTCTGATATGGCTACAGTCTCAGAAACTCACAGAGGCAGCCGGACTCTGTCCCGTGGAGTCACTCTGAGTCCGCATCTGCTTGATGGCAGTGAGACTTCTATAGCATCCTGCCCCATCATCTACTCAGTATTCTTTGCAAAAAAAAAAAAAAATTCCTTAATTGAAAATGTACCAAATGTATTCTACTTAGCAGAAATGCTCTCCCTCCCTCTTTTCTTTCTTCTCTCTCTTTTTTCTTCCCTCCCTCTCTCCCTCCTTCCCTGACTGGTGAGGATAGTTACTCCTCCTGAATTAACCGGTGAAGAGAAATGATGAGTAGACTGTAAAGCGTCTGATTTGAGGCAACTGCAGTTCAACTCACTGCCATCGACTCAGTTACAGCTCGGTGGGCCACTATAGGGCAGAGGAGAATGCTGCCAGTGGGTTTCTCAGACTGTAAATCTACAGAGAAATAAAAACAAGCACCTCATTTCTCGCCTTTGGGGTGCCTGATCATTTTGAAGGACTGGGACGTCAGCTCGCAGGACCCAATGTGTAACCAACCTCCTGCGCCATCCGGTTCCTTCGATTTAATGCAGACATTGAAAGAAATAAAACGAGATAGTATAGAATGATGAAAATGGACCGGCTACTAATTACTACAGCCATTACAGTGAGCGGGATAAGATAAACACACGAGAAAGATTCGACATAAGTTTGCTGAACCTGAGGAACAGTTCTGATTTTTTGTCACGTTTTGCACTTGAAACCCTTTTTATTTTTGCTTTGAAGGAAATGACCGCAGAACATCCATTTGGGTCAAGTCCAAAGGATTGGGGCGGCCTTGATTGGAAGGGGACCAGGAAGCAGGGCCATCATAGAATGAGGAGCCCACAAGTGGACTCCCCAGGCTGGACTGCAGCCCCTGGCACTGGCGCCAGGGTTTGCACTGCCTCCCCAGTCTAACAGCAGCCAAACCTCAGCTGCCTGGGCTCCCATTGTGGCTGTCCTGGTGTGTGGGCCCTTGCCAGCCCACTGGACCTGGACGGGGGAGGCGGGGGGAGAGACGCTGGAAGGGGGCTGCTGCCCTCTGGCACTCTGCGCTATCCAGGCAGATATGGCTCCTTGTGGCTGTTCTCCGTGAGCACCAAGCCAGTGGCAGGTTGAAGTTTGCAAACCCTGAGGCTCCAATAATGGATTGCCAGACCAACTTGCCAGGAAGTTACTTAGATATATAGAGTATCTGTGGTTGTATAATATATAAACCCCAACCCCCTCACTGTCATCGAGTCGATTCCGACTGATAGGACAGGGTAGAATTGCCCCTGTGAGTTGCCAAGTTTGTAAAGCTTTATGAGAGTAGAAAGTCCTGTGTGGCATATAGAGTGCATATGTTATACCAACAGGTGTATGCTTTCCTATAGAGTACACCTGTTTGTATAATATGATATGATAGCAACAGCAGCATAACCAAGCTCGCTACTATTGATTTGATTCTGATTCATAGTGACCATATAGGACAGGGTAGAATGGTACCTGGGAGTTTTCGAGACTAATTCTTTTTTTTTTTTGGGGGGGGGGCATCACTGCCCTTTGGTGGTGGGAGTAGGAGGCCCAGCCTTTGTTCCTGTGGAGCCGCTGCTGGATTGAACCTCCATCCCAGTGGGCCGCAGTCCCGCGCACAACCACTGTGCCATCAGGGCTCAGCCCCTGAGACTAATTCTTCAGGGGAGTAGGAAGCCTCATCTTCCTTAGGAGGCGCTGCTGGTGGTTTGAACTGCTGACCTTGAGATTAGCAGCCCAACATATAATCAGTTCTCAGCAGGTTTTCTACGTAACATATTGTACAAACATATGTACTATATATAAACAGAAGGGTCACACCATGTCCAAGTCATATATTATTCTGACACCACAGAATGTTAAGTGATACATAGCAGTATATGATAATAAAGTGATAAACTAGGATATATTTTTCTGTAAAGAAGAGCTCATTTATTGAGGAGTTATTAATTTATTGTGAGCATATGGGAGATATTCAGAAGATTTGGCTTCAAGCCTATCTCAAGACCCCTCCAGCAGGAGGTGTGAAATATTTGACTTCTCAATCCTTGGTGGTCTCTGAGGGCGAGAAAGGCTTGTGAGAAGGAAGGGAGAAGTTGGAACATGGGGAACAGAATGGAATGGTGTCAGTCTCCATCATGAGGAGCTACAGTTGGACATTTCAATCAGGTTTGTGTCAGGGTCTTGGAAATAGATGGACATAAGGAACCCTTTTGCCCCTGTTCTGGGCAGTGGACCTTCCTCGATGGGGACATTACAAGCCTGGAGAGGCTGGACCATGTCTTCTAATGGCATCTCTGTGATCAGACATATGTCCAGTGAGCTAGGAACTAGATGAGAAGCTTCGGGCTCATATTCCTTTCCCATCTCATGAAGGTTAAATTTCTGGTGTCCAAAACAATGCTTTCTGGTTTCCCTTGAAAGTCACAACTTCCGTGACCAGAATCTTGAAATAAAGCATTGTGGTGTCTTTGATACTCTTTACTGTCGTCACAGTGTGGTCAAGTCTCTGGATAAGATATGGGGGAGGAGTCTGACTCCTATCTCTCCACATCTGACCAGGAGATGGAATGGTCCCCACTGGAAGGTATCACCAGTATAGGGGAAGTGCGGGGGAGGGTTGAGGTGGAGGTTGACACCAACCACAGAAGTAGGAGGAAATGGCGCTGTCTAGACAGGCCCCACTCTAGGGCAAGGCCTTCAACTCTCTGTATCTTTCCAATTTTTAGTATATGGGCTGCCGAAGCAAACACAAAGCCTTCAACTCTTTTGAAACTGTCTTTTCCAACATCCTTCCTTCTCTGGTTTGACCAACTGCCCCTCAACTAGTATATTTTTTACTGTACTTCCATTTACTTTTTTAGTACTTACACTTTGAAAAAGAGCAAGCATGGTTTATTTGGTATTAATATTTAGCTGGACATCATATATTTCATTTGAAAATACTATTCTAATTTTTTTCTTTTAAAAATTTTTAATAAATCATTCTATTGAGGGCTCTTACAACTCTTATAATGATTCATACATCAGTTGTATCAACATTTGTACATATGTTGCCATCATCATTTCCCAAACATTTTCTTTCTAGTTGAGCCTTTGGTATCAGATCCTCTTTTTTTCCTTTCTTCCCTACATTCCTACCCTCATGAACTCTTGATATTTATAAATTATTTTTATTTTCATATTTTACACCATGTGCTGTCTCCCTCCACCCACGTCTCTCTTGTTCATTTCCCTTGGGGAGTATATTGATCATTGTGGTTGGTTCCCCCTTTTTCCTCCTCCCCCCACTGTACCACCCTACCCTCATGGAATTGCTACTCTCATTATTGGGCCACAGAGGTTTATCTGACCTGGATTCTGTGTGTCAAGAGCTCTTATCTGTAGCAATGTACATACTCTCATGTAGCCAGATTTGTAATAAGAACTGGGGCCATGAGTGTGTGTGTGTGGGGGGGGGGGAAGGAAGCATGAAATAACTAGAGGAATATTGTATGGTTTGTCAGTGCTCTACTGTTCCCACCTGGCTAATTCCTTTCTTGTGACACTTCTGCTGTGAGGGGATGTAAACTGTCTACAGATGAGCTTTGGGTCTCCATTCTTACCCTTTTGTTCACACACACACAAAAATAATTGTTTTGGGTTTTCTGATGCCCCATTCCTGATCCCATCTGTCACATCAGGCAGGGTCCCATTACAGAAATCTCTAACTTAGAATGTAGGGTTATTAACAGAAACAAAAGCAACTCGCTGCTTTCAAGGACATTCCTTCCCATTGACCCTACTTAGGGATTCTGAGACCTTCCTCTTTACAGGAGCAGGCAGCCTCATCTCTCTCCCGAGGGGAGACTGGCAGGTGAGCAGCTCAAAGCCTAAGCTGTTAGAACACTGCTAGGGCTTCTTGTAGGAACACTAAAACGAAACCACCAACAAGCAAACAGATGGACTTCCATCAAGTCATTTGTACTCCTGTTGCCTCTGATGTCAGAAGAGAACTACTAGCTCCATGATTTCTGAGACTGTCATTCTTCACAGGAGCACACAGCCTCATCTTTTTCCCCACAGAGCAGCTTTGGGCATTCAGCCACTAACCTTTTGGTTAGTAGCCCAATCCACAATCCACCATCAAACCAGAGAACTACTGTTGAGTTAGCTCCCCCTCAGTGTGATTCTGTAAGACAGGCTGGGACTGCCCCGTGGGTTTTGAAGACTGCCACTCTTTACGGAATAGAAAGCTTCATCTTTCATCCCCGGAGTGGCTGCTGCTTTAAAACTGTTGTCCTTGAGATGGCAGCCCAATGCGTAATCACTGCACCACCAGAACTTCCTACGATCCTGCCTGCCAGGACGTCAAAAACCAAACTCACTGCCATGGAGCCAATTCTAACGCAGCGTACAATTGCCCCTGTGGGTTTCCCAAGCTGTAAATCTGGATGGGAGCAGAAAATCGACTCATTTTCCCACAGATCTGCCAGGTGATTCAAATTGGGGAACCACCACACCACCAGGGCTCCTCCCACTAGTGTTAAGAGCCCCTTTGATTGGGGATACGTGGGTTTTAAACGCATGGGATTAATATTGGAGTTGACTTGATGGCAAGGAATTTGGTTTGACTTTGAGATGTGAAGGCTAGAGGCTGGAGAAGGAGAATCCAGCATTCAATTGTAGGTATTTTAGACACAGACTCCTACATTTACTGTTGGTATTGTCATTTATTGATTGCTTCACATAAAGCCTTAATGTGTTTACAACTCAGGAGAATGATGGAACAGGACTAGTAGTGCTGCAGGTGTGTTTTGAGTGTCAATTAGTAAATAATGAAACATTTAGTTGAGAAGCAGTCCAAAGAGCGCAGAACTCAAGGCTTTTTGCCTCGATTGGGGGTCCACTGCAATAGCACTTTACGAGGCTGGGAGACACACACAGATCTCAGACAGGAGATGCATCACCCGCTAGGAAGTTTGATCTCCCTGTGTGACCTCCTGCTTGTACAAAAAGAAAAAAAAATTCCCTAGGTGGCAAAGGCTTTCTAAGAGCAATGATTCACCAACCCTTTGGACTTAAAACAGTCTTGTGAAGTTATTTTCATGTGTATCCTTAAATAGTTACTTAACTTAAGTCGTTTTCCGTTATGAGCCAGCAGTTGTTACGTGTGAATGGAAACAGCAGAATATTCCATAGGTGGTCCCAGAATGGTGTTAGCAGGAGAGGAGAATGAGCTAGAAAGATGGAAGGAGTGGTCAGACCAGAACCTAAGCCTTTAAACAATTCTTTGAATGATTATCTCAAAACGATGGTGCAGTTTTTCTTTCTCCCCATGTTTGTGTCTTACTGAGTGTGTTTCTTCTACTGTTGTTTTTTTTAATCTACTAACAGAGATGATGTATTCCTAAGGTGGCAGAATCGATCAACACACTTGGCTGTCAACTAAAAGATCAGAGGTTTAAGTCCACACAGAGATACCTCTGAAGAAAGACCTGGCTGTCTTGGAGCAGAGTTTTGCTCTGACCCATGCGGGGTTTCAGGAGTCAAATGGCAACTTTAAAACACTCAGATCTTACACACTTTTAAAGTATGCTTTCATGTATGCTACACCCTTTTAGTGACCCAGACTCCTGCCTGGGCTTATGATTGCTTAAAGAAAAGAACAGTTAGGGTGTTTGTTTAGTTTTGTTTTGTCTGCACCTGCTCTGTCTTTGGTAAGTTTCCAATTCCTTTTGGAGTCAAACAGTAGCAGGCAAATCCAGTCCCTTAGGTCACGGAGGTGCTTGGCTTTGTTGTCAAGGTAGCAGCTGAACCGTATCTTTCACAAACAGGTGATCCGCTGCTCCTCCCCACCCCACCGCCTCCCCCCAGCTTGGATAAGCATCTCGCATTCATTGGAAGAAATACCCCTAGTGACCCAGCTCTCCATCACTGAAGGCTCAAAAAGTCTGTACATTAAAGTGTCTAATACATTGTTTCATATAGCAGTGAATTGCTTGAAACCATTGAAAATACTACTAAATCTCTTGTATTTGTTCAGATACATCAAAGCTGTTTACACTTCCAGAGTTGAGATTCAGATGATCTGTGAGAAATTCAAAGTCATGATAAATTCTGTTTGGGGGGTGGGGTGTGTGAACCTAACAACAATAAACCAAACCAAAAACTAGAGTCGTGAGAGTACTAATGCCTTTGACATTAGATATTGTAATGGAAGATCTACCTAACACATATGACAATTTTCATGATGATCTAGAGTATTCATCTTTATGATATTTAAATCACTGGGACTTCGTGAAAGAGTGTGTTGGCCAGATAGAGGGAAAGTGTTCAGGCACCAGAGGCCCTCCTTCCCATGTCTGTTTATGTGCTTTAGCAAGCAACAAGCCACTTTATCCTCCACAGGCTCCTCATCAGGCCCAGAGGAGCAGGAGAGTGAGACACTCCAGCATAGCATTTTCCTCTACCCTGTCTGATTCAGGGCCGATGACTAAAAATCTCCTCAGCACATAAATCTCACTAAGCTGCCCTGAAGACATAGAACTTGATAATATGTTCCACGGCAGCCATTGTAAGTGCAGAGTACTCCCAAGATAAGAGGAGGCTGGTAGATAGAACTCTTTTTTTTAGAAATACTGGAAAAGGTACTTTATAATGTCTGCTTGATATATATATATATATACACACACATACATATATGTGTATGCATGTATACATATACATATATATAAAACCAAACAGGTCTCTTGGAGTGGGAACAGAAGGATATGGGAAAAGCACTCTACCAAACATTTGTTTTAAAATGAGGTAGGGGGCCCACAATCCAAGATGTCATCTTATCCCTAATCATGGCAACATAGAACTGCTGACCTCAGGGAAAAGTAAAGCAACAAAGACCTTTTCTGTCAACAGGACCTTCTTCTTTTTGAACTATCCACCAGCTGACCCTCAAGAGAAAGACATAAACAGAACACCCCCCCGCGGGGGCAGTTATACCCTGTCCTAGAGAGTTAGCATCGGCTCAGTGGCATTGAATTTTTATTCCTCAATCAAGAAACCCTGGTGTCAATGTAGTTACACATTGGAATTCTAACCACAACAAGGTCAGCAGTTCGAAAGCACCAGGTACTCTGAGAGAGAAGGATGAGGCTTTCTACTTGTAATGAGTTATTGTCTTCGAAACTTCCCACCAGACAATTCTCCCTGTCCCCTAGGGTCTTCATGACTTGGAATTGCCTCATTGGCAGGTGTGGTACTCATGTGCTTATGTTAATTTTATAATTGAAATGTAGGGGTGGAGTCTGGCCTGTTAATCAGGAGAAAGCCATTGAGTAGCTGATGAGGCCTCTGTGTGGGCATGGCTTTCACCTGAGACTCCTGGGAAATCTTGCAGAATTTCCCTCATGAAGATGAGAGGCTATTTTCCCCAGTTGTTGGGAGTTAGTCTGAGAGATGATTAACCACAGGCAACACAAGATGCAGCCTCTGAGAAGCTGGAGGAGCCAACGGAGAGACCCCTCGGCTTTGCCCTGATGAAGACAGATCTCTGAAGCTGGAGCGGCATGCTGTTAATGGACCTGAGCCCTGGAAGTGAGGAGCCATGGGGAGACCCCTGTCAGTGCCAGAATTCTGCACCCACTGACCTGTGACTTCCTGAGTCGGAAGCAGACTTTGTAGACTGATTTCAGGCATATGGGTTAATACCGAACTTACGACTTTGAACTGGACTGGCTGGGATGCTTTCTCCATATCCCATTCCTTTTGTACATAAACCTTTTCCTTAAACCTATATGCGTGTCTCTGAAATTTGTTCCTGTACTCTACCAGGACTAACTCAGCAGGAGTTCCATTTTTGAGCTCTAGGCTGGTGTGTTCGTCTGGGTAGACTAGAGAAACAAATTCATAAGCATACATACATATATATATATATATATATATATATATGAGTTTTATATAAAGGGTAATTGTACATTAAGAAAACATCCCAACCCAGAGCAGTCCAAGGCCATAAGTCTGATATTAGCCCATATGTCCTAATATATAAAGTCCTCTTCAGACTTATGAAACACATCCAATGAAGAAAGACACTGGGTAGTAAGTCTTTGGATCCAGCGGTGTTGTAAACATTTCAGATGGGGCAGGGGTCTCTGTGGCTTCTCCAGCTTCAAAGGTCTGGTTGCATCCATGTGGCTTGTCCGGCTCAGGGCACAAGGGTGGTTCCATGTGTCTTCTCAGCTGTAATGTCTCCCAGGGAGTGAAATAGTGGGACAGACTCTCTCCTTCTTCCACGGAGGAAATACTGGATTTCCCTGAACTTTCAGGAGAAGGCCATGCCCACACAAATGCCTCATTGACAGGCTAGACTCCTCCCCTACATTCTTAATCCTCAAAATGACAAATGACTATATAACTACCACAGCTGGTAGATAAAAAGATGGCAATTCATACCCACCCTGTCACTGCAATAGGAGGACTTTGCAATCTGCACCCACAAGATTGGAAACCTCAAACCCACATTCACTGTCTTGTTGTCAAGTCTGACTCATCCAAATAGGGGATCTGAGACATGGCCCCTATGGTAGAAGATTACGGTAGTTAGTTTCAAAAGATACGGGGCCAGATAGCCTCAACTTTCTCCTCAGAGCATCGAGTGGGTGTGAAACACTCTCCCAGTAGTTAACACTCTAATGCTTACTTGGCAGTGCCCAGGCTGGGGGTGGGGCGCTGCTTCTCCATAAAGATGATAGCCGAGCAAAGCTGTGTCAAACGGGGTAGCTACGAGCAGACGTTGACTCCTGACAAGACTGTCCTGATCTCACGCAGTGATTCTCTTTCCTCTAGGTTTAGTCCACCATTTTCAAGAGCCTGCTGACCCAAACAGCACAGCAAAGGATGCTTTGTTTTGCTTTTTAAAGAAAAGAGATCAAATTGGGTAAAAGGGGTGATAGGTTTAGCTTTTCCCCGAGCTACTAACAGCAAGGTCACCAGTTGCTCCACAGGGGAAGATGAGACTGTCTACTTATTTAAAGTTTTAGACACCTCAGGGCAGCGCTTCTACTCTGTTCTGCAGGGTCACCACAAATTAGAATCCACTTGATGACAGTGCATTGAGTTTCTGCTCCTTTCCTCACAGGGTCACATGGATAAATAGCCATGACTTGCTGTTAGGGTAAGATATGCACACAAAACACTTTCATGGAGTGTAGTCCAACTTATGGGACCCTTAGACAGGGTTTCTGCTGCCATTCATCTTTACCGCAGCTGACGTCTTATTCTGTATGAGTGGGGATCATGGGTTTGAACAGCTGACATTGGGTTAACAGTCAAATGCTAACACTATAGTGCTACTGATATCCCTTGTCAGTTCAGTACCCAAACCAAAGCCACTGCCATGGGGTCAGTTCAGACTCATGGAAGGCCTCTAGGACAGGGTAGAACTGCTTCTGTGGGTCCCAGAGACTGTCACTCTTTACGGGAGTAGAAAGTCTGATGTCTAGCACCTAAAGATTGCATCAAAGATTATATTTCTAATAATATCTAGCACAGCACCCAGCACCTGCTTAATAAAATATTATGTTCTCTCAAATTTTTCAGGCGCTATAGTCTCCTAGAATGGCTTCCACAATTATAAGTTTCTCTAACATAGGCTGATTCTCTGAGATATCCATGGCAGCCTCAGTAAGAGTTTTGTCATGAAATGCCCTAAGAAAGCCTCAGAGTGGAGATTCTGGGAGAGAACTTCAAATACCCCTAAATCAAAAGATGCTTCCCTATGTGATGCAGTGCTAATTTGCTTGCCACGCTCCTTCTGCTTTTCGTGATGGTTCGATTCCACCTGGTGGCTGTGATATTTTAAACCCTGGGGTAATTAGGGTGCATTCACCATAGAAGCAGCCCAAATCTAATTTATGAGATTCATGAGGTCTGAAATATGGTCAGAGCTCGCTCTCTGTGCCATCAGAAAAGGCTGCTTGCACTGTAATGAAGGCCGTGACTCAAATGCTTTCTGACCTGCACTCCTGCTTCCCATCAGCAGCAGAGAACTGTATGTCTAGTGACCGTCTCCTCCCACAGATTTTGGTTTTTCTCATCTACAGCCACAGCAGTGATGGAAATTTCCATCTATGAGTTTGTTATCTTGATTCCTTTCTTTCTAACTTGCAAAAAGGGATTTTAGATGGTGCTTTGTGAAACCCATGAAAGGGAGCACTGAAATACATTAGAAGTCATTTCTAAAAGGGAGAGAAATTCTAGTAGCAGGTATTTTTTTTCCCCCTTTGGTGCCTTTTGTTCAAGATCTAGTTCCTACAGATTGATTACAAGTATGGTGATTGTGTGCACAGCTAAGATATATCATCTTAAAAATTCATTCTGTGGTTTCTTGTGACTAAGCTCAGTGAACTACTCCTTTGCTAATGCAAACAATTACAAATCCTGAGTTTCTTAAGATGCCTTCTCACCAACTGGCTTCATTTTCTATATTTCCTGTTTCACATTTGCATTAATTCCACAGTGGTTGTCAATGGAATCTTTTCTAGCACTCTAGCATTTTTCTGAGTCAAATGAAATACCATGTTACAAAGTTTTGTACAAGTGTAAAATAAGTCAAGTAATGCTATTAAGGTTGGTTCATTTATTCTGATTCATGTGAAGTGACTATTATACAATTTCAGAGACTTGTCTGATCCTGTGTTGTATAATTGATTGTACTACAGTGCTGCTGACACTGATGTTATAGGGTAGGTCCCTATAGAAACACTGTGTCTCTCCACGGAGAGACACATTGCAGTGTCAATCTCCCTTGATACCAGCCAGTTGGGTCACACAAGTGTAAAATTAAATCCTTAGCATCTGAAGATTTAGCCTCTTTTGAGTGTTCTTTGTATTCTGCACCACTTCACGCTTTTCATAGGAATCTGTATTAAGTAAATGACTCTGCAGGCATTGGTAGCTCTGGTGGTGTACTGGTTATGAGATGGGCTGCTAACCGCAGAGTCCAATGTTCAAATCCATCAGTTGTTCCATGAGAGAAAAATGGGACTTTCTATTCCCATACCGATTTATAATCTCAGAAACCCAACAGGACAGTTCTCCCCTGTCCTGCAGGCACACTTTGAGTCAGCATGGCCTCATTGTCAAGGAATTGGGTTTGCTTTGTTTTTGTTTGTTTGTTTGCATCCATCACCTATTACAATGCACACAGTAAAGTTACAAGGATGGGCACTACTGTCACCTTCACTTTTCAAATCTGGAAACAAGTTTAGAGAGGTGGAAGGACATGTTCATTGCACACCATCAGAAAAATGAGTGAGCTGAAATTCCAACTTAGGTTGATCGGAGTGAAACATAAACCTGTGCCACGGAGTTGATTCCAGTTCATCGTGGCCCTGGAGCACTGAAAGGAGCTGCTCCGTTGGTGTTCTAAGGATAGAACTCTTTAATGATGCAGACTGTCACATCTTTAGGTTTGAACCATCAACCTTTTTGGTTAATAGCCTAGGTGGAATTCTTAACTCACCTTTCATAACATGATACTCCATCCCTCAAGCAAAGACTGTGGAATCGTTCTTAGGTGGAAGATAGCTATATTTTTATTTGATTTTTCCCCCTTTACCAGCTAAGTCATCTGGCAAGCATTTGACATCAATTAGAAACTTCTATTTTGAAAACATTAAGCATTCCCAGTTTTAAAATATTGGCATATGAAAACTCTCTTAAGACTTGGGGTTCTGTATGTGAAAGCTTCTTGTTTATGTTTCAAAATAGAAGATGTCAATTTGAATCCTAAATGGGTTATCCCCTATACATATTTTTTTCCCAGAAAAAGGGCAAAGTAGGTGACCAAAAAAAATGATGTGGGCTCTTTTTTCCTACCTCACCACATGAAATCAACTGATAGCTATTTTATATGGATAAGACTTTCAGCATACAGTAAATTATGTAGTTAAATATAGAGGCCCTAGGAAAATTGTTTGTAGGAGAAGACATTTCAATTAATACTTGGTGTTGAAAGAATTCTAGATTAAAACGATGCACTTTACATACTTAAGTTCTTTTGCTGTATGGAAGTAGGATGGGATGGGGAATTATTGGCTGGAGTTCTTCAGGAAAGACTTGTGAAGGTGAGACCTGGCCTGACCATCTTGTCAAGACAGTTATGATATGGACATCTTTGACCTCTGTGATTAACTGTAGTGCCTTAGGGAATGTGCTGGAAGATTTTGTTTTTAAAACTATAGTCTTTCAAAGTTTCAGTCTTGCATACTTTATACTTGGCATATAAATTAGCAAATACATAAACAATTAATGGAAATTTTGGGATGCTGTGGGTTAGATATTAGCAAGATTGTCAGTTCAAACCCACTAAAGTGCAGGAGAAAACTGAAGTTCTTTATTGTCAAAAAGATTTACTGCTATGCCCCAGAATTCATTCAGTGATAGTGAATTTGGTTTGGGTATAAATTACAGAGGAATGGTCAGTGTATTTTAGGTTGTCATGATTCAATTTCAATTTCGTAAGTAATAATTAGTGATCTAAAGTAATGGCAACTTTCATACCTTATAAAACTTTCTCTGACATTATTTAATGGGCTAATTTATTTTTGGAAAAGGAAGAGCACTGTGATTAAAGCTGTCGTGTTTGGAATGTTTTCTTAATGATGGACATCAGAAGGATAATCCAGTAATAACCGCTATCTTAACGAAAGGCAGTAGCACTAGCTGCAGAAAGAAACCATTGAGCCTGAACCACTGGCTATGAGTACGTTCTATGGAGTCTTTCTCTGGTGTCTTGCATGGCAATGATCAATTGAGTCTGGCAGAAAGTGACCAAGCACAGACATGTTTTCTGGCATTACTAAGGAGACTGGCTCTCCCTGTGATTTCTGTTGCCTTTGTTCCTTGCAAAAGCTTAAAGAAACCCAAACATTCCAAGTCATTTGAATGTAAACACAATGTATTATTAGTATTGGGAAGTCTCTGGATATGTACACGTATTTGCTTTATCGCCCACCCCTTCACCCCATTAGTTGTTGGTCACAATCAATTTGATTCTAATCCATAGAGATTCCATGGGACAAAACAGAATTGTCTCATAATTTGTTTGGCCATAAACTTGATGGAAATAGAGGTCTTGCTCTCAAGGAAGCCACTGGTGCTAACTTAATGTGTAGCAGCTGAGTCCTTAATCATTGGACTGTATGAGATCATAAAACCACAAATGCCAGGGCAATGTCAGGATGTTAAGATTTTAAAACATAGTATAGGAGCCGTCACTCACCATTTTGATAGATCTTTATATCCTACATGAAGGAATAGAAGTCTGAGACATACCCTATATATTCACCACTTTATTCTGCCGAATGCTTACAAGAAAACGTATGAGAGAGTGGAACCTCCTAGAATTCGTGAAGCTAAGATCAAAATCTAGTATTTCCTGAATGAAGCGACAGGTTAATGTTATTGATGAAACGATTATGTCTTGGCTTCCTTGAGAAATAGATTGTTAGTAAAAAAGCAATTAGGAAAATAATAAATAAATGAAATAGCAATTCCCCTACCTTTTCCCTTTCCTCTGTACTGTGTCATAAGCAAAAGCAATATAATAGCTACTCATTATGGGGAACCTTTCAGACTTTGTAATTGGAGCTTTGATTTTTCTTCCACAGCAACAGTGAACTAAGAATCTATTCACAAATCAGGCCTAGCTCATTCCTGTAGACCCGACTTAGTGTTTCTTTATGAAAGCCTGAGGAAAAAGTAGCCTAGGTACATACTTCGGCATATGGAATAACCGTTTTTATTCTACTCTTTAGTTATTAAAATATTTTTTATTTATTTGTGGTTGTTGGGATTATACATAGCAAAGCACACACCAATTGAACAGTTCCTATTTGTACAATTTTGTGACACTATTCACAGTCTTTGAGTTGTGCCGCCATTTGTACTTATCTGAGCTCTCCCTCACTCATTAGTATCAACTCACTTTCCTATCTAATCTTATGAATTGCTTTTGTATCTTTGATTCCACAATCCATCTTAGAAGAACACATTCTTGAAGGCAGGCTATTCCTTTCTAATTTAAGCAAAATAATTGTTAGGTTCTAAGAAGGTTTTAGAGGATATTGTTGATTTAAAGATTTAAAGGTCATCTCAAAGCAATAGTACTAGCCGTTCATCTAGGCCCACTAGCTCCATAAAAGCTGAATTCATTGGGAATTTAAAGTTATATTCAACATTTTCTGCTTATTGATATGTATTCATCAATAAAGTGTTTGATTAAGAAAAGAGTTACTGATGAAGGAATTGGCCAACCCTCCTGTTTCCTCTCCTTTTCTGACTCTCCTCTTTCTCTTTTTTCAGATAGGAGTTTTGTAAAAGAGCAAACATCTATGGGATTTTATTGGCATTTATTTTATCATATGCTGTCAAAATGACCTCTAAAAAAGCAGTGCGCATGGAAGCCCAAAACTTGACTTCTATACGTCATTACCATTTACTTAGAAACATAATTTGGTTGTATACCCTAACCTCTATAGACCTCAATGCAAAATTCATATTAGAAACATAATTTGGTGGTATACCCTAAATGCTATAGACCTCAATGCAAAATTTATATTAAGTTTCTGCTATAAAAGTTCTTTATTTGTAGAGGAAAAGTACTTGCATTCTATATTTCAGAACAGTGTTGTATATACAAAGGTGTAAAAATCATAAGCTAATCTAATTCATCATATATTCATATACTTTTTTAAAAGCAAGTATGTCGTTGAGTCTACCAATATGTGGGGATCACATATGTTACAGAGTAGAACTACTCCCTAGGGTTTGCTTGCACTCTGAAGGAAATGAGGAAGCTAGACCTTTCTCCTACAAATCCCACTGGGGTGCTCAAATGGCCAAGCTTGAAGTTGGTAGTCAAGTAAATAGAAACCGTTGAGACCACTTGAGGAGCTTTAAGAAAATTTATACGAAGATAGATTCAATAGATGAAAACACCATAGCATTTTTCCACATTTATTTTGAAGTCTATGTTTTTATGTATGTGGCATTGTGTGTGTGTGTGTGTGTATGTGTGTGTGTGTGTACTGAGAGATAACTTCTTGTCTGACTCCAAATGACCTGATGGATTGCAGGGTATAACTGTGCTCATTTTCAGCCAGGAACCTTTAGGAAGCTCTTTTACATAGTGATCCAACATTTAACTATTTTCATAGCACAAGAACTCCTACAATTAAACGAATACATGGTCTTAGCCATTGGACCTCTGCTTTGTAATAGCAGAGCTCATGTCTTCTGGTTGCAATGTACAGTCTCTTTAGACCACACCAAAAGACTAAACCCACCATCTTCAAATCAATCCCAACCAGCAGGCATTGTGCATAAGGTTTATGGTGCTATCAATCTTTGTGGGAGCGGATAGCCTTTTTTTTATGTGTATTGGCTAGTGGGTTGAACCATAATCTTAGAGTTTGCAATCCCACACTTACCCTGGTGCCATGAGAATATATATAAGTGACATGTTTTATGATATCTCTCTTTAAAGTTAAAGTTTGCTATCACTTTATCATAAAAATGTTAAAAGTGACTACCTTCCAATGAATTCAGATTCATTGTGATCATATAGGTCAGTGGCAAACTGCCCCTCTGCATTTCTGAGACTAAATCTTTGCTGAACTTAGACTTACAACGATTTGTTCATGGCTTTAAGGACATTAAGAGCAATTTTCCTGTCAATCCAATATTTTTTTTTCAAAGAGAATTATGCCAGAAATTTGGCTTTGACAGACCAACAAAGTGTGGCTTCTTGGTGTTACTGATGGAAAAATGGAGATTGTTTTATTTAGTTACAAAGGCAATTTACCAGATAAACTATTCACTGATTAAATTTCTAAACTTACATCCGCTAAATAAGCCACATGAGTCATCATTAAAGAGCCTCATTGAGTGTGACAGTAACCAATGAAGCATACAAACTCAAGTATTGCTGAAACAAAATTTCACAAAACAAAGCTCTCTTACTCTCTGTCAATATTTTTATTATTCAATTGATTCCCCCCTACATTCATTTTGAAGAACTGGAGATAATGGGTACTAACAGAAAATGTAAGTCCAACCTCTCCATTTGCGAAAAAGGAAAAGCCAGCATCATGTGGAGGGTTATTCTTTTATGCAACATAATTTGACAGAGAGGGGTAGGCTTACTTCTTACTAAAACCTAGTCCCATGCAATAAAGGGAAAAAAGAGCTAACATTTGACAAAGAATGTCTATGATTTTAAAAGTTTCATAAATGCAGAAAGTTCTGACTGAAGGTATATATTTGAAACAAAAGCTTTTAGCATAAATTAGAGTTTACATCATATGTGATAGTCAAAGTATTTGTAGAAAATAACTTCCCTAACTGAGTTCTCTATTTCCATAAAGAGTGACAGCCTTGGAAAGGCACAGAGGCAGCTCTACCAGGCCCTGTAGGGTCACAATGTCTGGGTAACGACTCAGTGGTACCAGTGAAAGAATACTTTAACCAGTGGTTCTACTTCATAATGAAGCCCAGCATACGCTATTAGTCCCCAATATGTAATATTAAGGGCCCCCATGTAGTTGTAACAGCCTTAAAATTCCCATGTTCCCCAAACAATAAACTTCAAGCAAGATCAATATAACCCTGGTTTTGTATTCCATGCCTGGAATATTTAGGATGTAGACTTTAAAAAAAAAGGTATTGATCATTGCTGTCCAGCCAGCTTTTGCTTATGGCCGGACTGGTGTAGAACAACACCGCACAGTGCCAATGCCTGCACCATCTTCTTGACCTTCTGGCTGTTTGCGTCCACTGTGGAGGTTGTGTGTCCATCCTTCATCATTGAAGACTTCTCTTACTTTCACTGACTCCCTATTCACCAAACACATCTTTTCAGTAGGCATTTTTTTTCCTTGGTGACATATCCAAAATAAGCAGGATGAAATCTTTGAGAATGAGATTCTTGGTTATCTGTCCTCAGTTTAGTCCTGGAAAACCAAGAGATTGTGAAGGCCTTACATAGTAATGGCTCTGTTAGGGTGAGATGCATTTTTAAGTGTTTGCTGCATCCCAGAGATCAATTGATGATGAAAATTTAATGTTGGATTTGCTGTACCCTGTTGCTTTCAGAAAGGAGTCTGTTATTTGCCACTGGAGATCTGCATATTAAATCAAGATGATTAATAAGTGTTGGGATTCAGTAGAGGATAGACAATGTAGTCATCTCAAAGTATTCTACTTTTTTCTTTGTGATCAAATAGATTTTAAATAGTATTCATCTTGGAAAACATCAGTGAAGAATTGTTTGTTGTAAGATATCTGCGGCCATTTATTTTAGGCCAATGTCTCTATACAATGTAACCATTGGAATCATATTAAAATATTAGATCTGCATTCACAGTATCTTTCCCTGGAGTTGTAGCTAAGGTATAGCTGCTCTTCTGTCTATTTTTAAATTATCGTATTAAAATTATTTATTTAAGGATTGCTTTAACCACAACATGTAACTCATAAAGTCTGTGGGGTTTGAGGGAAATGACCTGATAAATGCCAAAGAACTCCAGTGTGGAGATGAGTCAGTTAAAGTACAGTATAGAAGCAATGAAATATGCAACTTTCCTCTAATTCTCAAATGCTTCCTCCCACCCACTATCATGCTCCTGGTTCTACCAGATAAGTCCAGCTAGAACAGGGGATGTACACTGAGGAATTTAGGATAGATGATCCCTCAAGACTAGTGGTGGGAGTGGTGACATTGGGAGGGTGGAGCGATGGTGGAATAGAAAGGGGGAACCAATTTCAGGGATCCACATATAACCTCCTTTCTGGGGTATGGACAACAGGGAAGTGAGTGAAGGGACACAACGGACAGTATACAATATGAAAATGTAATAACAATTTGCAAATTCTTAAGGATGCATGGAGGAGGAGGAAAGGGAAGAGGGAAATATGGGGACCTGGTACTGGGCGCCTAAGTGGAGGGAAGATATTTTGAGAGTGATGATGGCAACAATTGTGCAAATGTGGCCTGCGTACAATTGACATATGTATGGATCATCAGGGGAAGTGTATAAGTCCCAAATAAAATGATTCATAAAAAAGGGAGGGGGAAAGAGAAGCTTATACTAAGGACTCAAATAGAAAATATTTAGAAATGAATATGGCAATGTGTACAACTATGCTTGAAACAAATGATGTATTGAATGTTATAAGAACTCTAAGAGCCCCCAATAAAATTATTTTTTAAAAAAAGAAAAAGGAAATGTGTTTCAATGTGTATGATGCTACTAAATGTAACTGCATTCCTATTTGAGCAGTTTAATTTCTTATGAATCAAATTATTATCACTTAATTTGAGAGGTATACAAATGTAATTCATTGTCTTCTAGAGTTAAATTTGGGTGTTAATGAAAGAGACCTCAATACAGAGGCTTACATTCCCAGGTTTTTGTGGTTTCACTACTGCCCCAGCAGGCAGGTGTTCAGAGCTGGGAGGTGAGCACCACCCAGTCATTGGATCCTCAGGTCCTTCCTTCTCCAGTCCTGCTACGTGGCTTCTGGTCACTAGCCTGAAGGTTCACTTGGTGACCGAAGGTGATGATGGTGATGTTAATACCTAAATTCAAAGCAGCATGAAAGAAGTAATAGATGAAAGAGGAAGTAATCAGAGCATTCCCTTCTCAGATGTCTGCCAAGAAGTTTCATTCAACCTTTTTTCCATTTCTGTGGCCAGAACTAGTCACATGGTAATGTCATGTTTTTCAGTTGGGCAGGTTACCGGGATTATTTTGAAATTACAAAAGATGAGAGTGGATTTTAACAGACTGTATACATTTCTTTTTCTGTTGACTATAAAGGGACTGATTTAGGTACTTAAAAATAGTCTCATTATCGAATAATACTGAAAATTAATCAAATGGTTATTTATAAATGGATTTTTGTTTAAAACAGTGATTCTCAACTTTCCTAATGCCATGACCCTTTAATACAGTTCCTCATGTTGTGGTGACCCCCCAACCATAATATTATTGTCGTTGCTACTTCATAACTGTAACTGGATACCATTATAAATTGAGCGACTCCTGTGAAATGCTCACTTGACCCCCAAAGGTGTCAGGACCCACAGGTTGCAAACTGCTGGTTTAAAACAACGTGAAAAAGTTAGTAGTATTTCAAATTCAGGAAAATCATAGTGATATAAATAAACTTTCTAGAACACCTCCCCCCAAAAAAAGACTTTAAAGGGCTGTATGTAAATTCTGCATCTTCCTAATGAGATAGTTGGGAGTGTATAGGCTAGTGTATAGTATAGTGTATAGTGTTCAGTCTCATAGGTGATAAAGTGAGAGGCAGGACTTGAAGAAGGATTTCCTTAGGATCTCCCATTATTCTTCTTGGGTTTGCAAGTTGGTATTTTTTTTGTAATAATAATGGAATATAAGTATTTTACCTGAGCATTAGTTCAAATAACATAGCTTATATAAAGACATATGTACATCAGATAAAAAAAATTATATAGGGTTTATGGAATTAGTTTAGGTAGACAAGAAAAACAAAATTCATAAACACTCTTTTTATAAGAGTTTTATATAAAGGATAGTTGTACATTAAGCATCCCAACCCAGTCCAGACCAAGCCCATAAATCTGATATCAATCTGCAAACTCCCCTTCACAAAATACACACAATGATGCCAACTGCAGGAGAAAAGCCAAATCAGTGAGTGTGTAAGCTTCTCAGCACTGGCAGGGGTCTTCATGCAGCTTCTCCAGGACTGCATCAGGGTAGGTCCATGAGGCTTCTCTTCAGGGATGTCTCACAGGAAGTGAGCTTTGCAAGTTGAAGCAGAGAACTAGCTAAGGCAGGCGCAACTGGTCTGACCATCAGAGAACAAGAGATAAGACAGGTGAGGCTCTCCACGTCGTTTATCTCTCCCTTCAATTAATCCCAAATATGTTTATCGGCTAGGTTGGCACAATGAAGCTTAACTTTCACACTTACATAGGGACATGTTTTTATTTTCAGCTCTATTCATGGAAATAATATTCATGGAAAATTCTATCGTGCTACTGAAAAAGTTTTTTTTTTGGGGGGGCGCATCACTGCCCTCTGGTGGTGGGAGTAGGAGGCCCAGCCTTTGCTTCTGTGGAGCCTCTGCTGGAATACAACCTCCATCCCAGTGGGCTGCAGTTCCACGCACAACCACTACGCCACCGGGGCTCAGCCCTAGAAAAAGTTTTTTTTATAAGTTAGGTGATTACAATTCAGAATATGTTTTTCAATTTCAAGACAGAGTCACAGAATGTAGATCTGAAGACAGGGCCACAGAAGTCCACTGACCCTGGATATGCTTGGGACAGTACACAGATAACTACTCCATCCCCTTAAATTTTATGTTTATTGGCCATCTGTGCCTAGGTGACGGATACTGAGCTTTCACTGTGAACAAAAGACACTGGGTTAGTTATCCTCACAGAATTTCTCCATGGAGATATGATTCAAAGTAAAGAATGCTTCTACAAAAAAAATAAGATTCTAATGAAATATTTTGATTGTATCAGGAAAATGAGCTTGCAATGTTATGCTTTTTAGTTCTTGAAGCCTGATATCTAATCCCTTTGACACCTCATGATTCCACAAGCTAGTGTGCTTCTTCCATGTGGGCTTTGTTGCTGAGGACAAATGTGTGCATAAGCAAATGTGGTGAAGAAAGCTGATAGTGCCCAGCTATCAAAGCTATAGCGTCTGGGGTCTTAAAGGCCTGAGTAAACAAGCGGCCATTCAGCTCAGAAGCAATAAAGCCCACACGGAAGAAACACACCAGCATGTGTGATCATGAGGTAGTGAAGGGATCTGGTGTCAGGCATCAATGAGTAAAATTATATTATTATTAATGAGGAGGAGTGCAGATTGGGGACCCAAAGCCCATCAATAGGTGAGGTGACATCCTCTTGCAGAGGGGTTACAAGGAGGAGATGAGCCAGTTAAGATACAGGGTAGGAGCAATGAAATATGCAACCTTCCTGTAGTTCCCATGCTGCCTCCCACCCACTGTCATGACCCCAATTCTACCACATAAATCCAGCTAGACCAGGAGATGTACAGTGAAGTTGGAAACATGGGAAACTGAGGATAGATGATCCATCAAGACTAGTGATGGGAGTGATAATACCAGGAGGGTGGAGGGATGGAGGAATAGAAAGGGAGAGCCAACTTCAGGGATCTTCATGTAGTCTCCTCTCTGGGACATGGACAACAGGGAAGCGAGTGTTGGTAAACATTGTACAGTGTAAAGTATGAAAAAAATAACAATTTGTAAATTACTAAGGGTTCAAGGGGAAGGGGGGAGAAAGGGTAATATAGGGAGCTGATACCGGGGGCCTGGAGGGAGGGAGAATGTTTTGAGAGTGATAATGGCAATGGGTGTGTAAATGTGGCCTGCATACAATTGATATTGGTATGGATTGTGATGGGAGTTGTATGGACCCCCAATAAAATGACTCATTAAAAGAAAAAGGTGGGGGGAAAGGAAAGGGGAGTTTTTTTTTTTTTTTAAAGAGGAGCTTGTACCAAGGTCTCAAATGGAAAATGTTTGGAAATGTATGTGGCAGCATGTGTGCAAATGTGCTTGATACAAATGATGTTCTGGTAGCTGTAAGAGCCCCCAATAAAATTATTTTTTTTAAAAAAAGGAATATTTTGATTGTTAAATATCATGTTTTGAGGAGAGACACAGAAAGTCAAAAGTTGATTCCTATGAAGTTCCTGGGTGGTGCCCATGGTGAAATGTTTGCTGATCAGCTGAAAAGTGCTGAAAAGCTACAGGTGCCTTGGAAGGCAGGCGTGCTGATCGATTGTGAACAGTCACAGACATGAAAATACTCTGCACACTTGGGCTGAGCCCTGGTGGGGTAGTGGTTGTGTGTGGGACTGCGGCCCACAGGGTTGGCAGTTCAAATCCAGCAGCAGCTCTCCAGAAGCAAGACTGGGCCTCCTACTCCCACCAGGGGGCAGTGATGCCCACAAAAAAGGGAAAATACTCTACACACATGGAGACACCAGAAACTGGAATATACTGTAGGCAAACCAGCAACAGCAACCCCTAAGTTATTCCAAAGATAAGTACTGATCCTTTCAAACCAAATAATTTGGAGGTGTGGAGGGAGAATAAATTATATTTATTTCTATCAGCGGTTCATTCACTTCCATTTCTTCACTTCCTTCTATACATGTATCTGTTTTTCCTATCTGCTTTATAGTCCAAAAAGCATCAAACCTGATGTAGAAAATGTTCCCTATACCCGTTTCCCTTTGCCATGACAATCTGAACTCCCATCACCTTCCTAGTTCAATTTCCTTGGAAACAGATAAAGGTGATATATCAATTATATGTGTCATCCATGACACATATGAAAAGTGAATCCTATGATACACAGAATTTCCATTAGACACACCGTAATGATTATTATTGAGTAAAGCTTGAGGATCAACAAGAACTCCATAGCCTCCATCTATCTTCCCCAAATACTCACCAACAGCAAAGGAAAATCTAGTAATTACAGAGAGGAAACTTGACAGACATCAACTTAACCAAGTGATCACAACAAATGTGGCTGAAAAGAAAACCTTTTGACCTCAGAGGTCCCTTGAAATGAAGTGATGAGAAGGACATGACACATTTTTGTGGCTTTCATGCCCAAAATGCATCACTTTACTCCAAATATGAAAATTCACTGGTCAAAGTACAAAGTGAGAGATAGTCAACCACAGCAAAACACTGATTAGTAGGCTTCTGAAGTGCTAAAATCATAAAAGGTGAAAACAGACAGAGGAAGTATTACAGGTAAGGAGACTAACAAGCTATAACAACTAGTGCAATGGAAAATTGGTGACATTTAAATGGGATCTGTAATGTAGTAATGTTGTATTGTTAATTGATTAATATTGTGCCTATGTCAATGTCCTTTTGTTTATAACTACTATATGTATGTAAGGATTTGTTTAAGAGAAGTGGAGTGATGCATATATGAATATTTTTGTACCATTTTTGCTATGTTTAGAATTAGTCCAAAATTAAAAGCTTAAAGAAGGACATGAATAAAGAAGGTGGTGTCAACAAATAGTATAGATATAGCACTTTTGCTCTCACCAGCATAATGTCATAATACCTAATGTCATTTACATATACATGAAGCTGAAACAAGGGGAAAAAAGTTACCCCTGATTGGAAGACTACATCTTAACTGGTTAAAATCAAAACATTTGAGTTATTTTGTTTGAGACTTCCATTAATGCTGTGATTCATGTAAATTGTCGTATGCCTTTGGGGATTCTGCAGGTTAGTCATTTCGTGTGGAAGTTTTACAACTGAAACTGCCTCAGATGAGATGTGATACTCTCATCTGGCACTCAGCCTGGCACTGTCCCCACCTGTTCCCTGAATGACAGTAGATGCATGAATAGGAATCTTTTCAACAAGTCCAGCAGTTGAAGTGTAAGGAAATGAAGTTTCCATGGTGCAGATGTGAGCACTTCTAAAGTCAGCCAATCATTGAAATCTCCACGTTTCTGCAGAACAGTCAATCCTATGGGGCTCATTCCAGTAACTGTGTTTCTGAAGAGCCTCTGGTCACAAGCCCACGTCCACACTAACACACCTGGAGGCTCCGAACTCCCCACACAAAGTCCAACCACCCTAGAACATCCCACATTTCGAGACCTACATCATTTCGGGCTTTGCTCCAGATTATCTTTATCACGACACCTCCCCCTTGCAGGCAAATAGAAAGTCCACGCTTTTTTGTGTCAGTCATCAACTTAACCTTATTGTTAGTCCACAAGCAATTTAAATGGTTTTCTCTCATTTATAGTCAATGATGATTCTAACCTGTGAGTGACAGATCCAGTGAGCTATTAAATTCAGTCTTTCAATACTTGCAGTCGTTGCTACTTACTCTTTTGTATTTGCGTGTGTTAAAACAAGTGTTAAAATGCAATGTTTAACTCATACTACATTTTCCTAACAGTGACTAATTATGAAATGAAGAAAGACTCCCTTTCAAAACGTGCAGTTCTCTTTCAATTAAATTAATAGCAGCGATGAAATGTGCAACTTCACTCTAGTTCTTAAATGCTTCCTCCCTCCCACTATTATGATCTGAATTCTCCCTTAAAAATCTGGTTAGATTAGAGGACGTACACTGGTGCAGACAGGAACTGGAAACATGGGGAATGCAGAACAGATGATCCCTTTAGAACCAGTGGTGAGAGTGGCGATACCAGGAGGGTGGAAGGAAGATGGGGTAGAAAGGTGGAAGCAATTACAAGGATCTACATATAACCTCTTCCTTGGGGACTGGACAGCAGAGAAGTGGGTGAAGAGAGACATTGGATAGTGTATGGTATGACAAAATTATGATAATTTATAAATTATCAAGGGTCCATGAGGAAGAGAGGAGCAGGGAGGGAGTAGAAAAAGAAGAAGCTTATACCAAGGGCTTAAGTAGAAAGAAAATGTTTTGAGAAGAGATGATGGCAACAAATATACAAATGTGCTTTGCATACAATGGATGGATATACAGCTAGTGATAAAAGTTGTATGAGCCCCCCAGTAAAATGATTAAAAATAAATAAATAAAAGTGGGGAGAAGTCAAATATAAACTACTATCCAAAAGTACTCATAAGAGATACATTTCTTTAACTAGTACTAAGGAAAATGATAGAATTACATCTTAAGAGCAATTTAGATGACGAATAGAAAATAATCTCAACCAAAATACTAATAGTCTTCCACACTATATCTCATCACCATCTTTAAGTTAAACGATTCAGTGTATCACTGCCACTAGGTATCTTTTGACTTCAATAATGAAAGTAAATTTTCAAATGATATAGGTTAAAATCTACTACAAAAACAAGTATTCCATTGCTTAAAGTACTTATTGAATGTATTAAAGAAAAAAGGATGAAAACCATATTTTTTAAATGTCAAGGATATCTTTAAAAGGGACTCACAATATTACTTGTGAATGAACAAGAAAAGAATTTCCTATTTGAAAAAGATAGTTATTATACATGAGTATATTTTGAGTGGACTTTAATTCCAGAAGTAATGTGTTTCTTTTGCATGGGTGGAAGCTTCTAAAAGGTTTTTATCCTGTTTAAAAAAATGGAGTTGTCATGCATAGGAATTATGAGTTGTCATCAGTAATACCTCAATTCACCATTGTAGAGGTTATAACATATATAAGTGGTTCACCCCGTTATGACACAAGCTTGACTGCAAGTATCACTGCAGGAAAAAAAATAACAATGCTTATTTAATATTTTTCTCTTGAAGAAGCCTCTCTAATAAGGTTATTGTGAGTAAAATACATTTCAGATTAGTCTTCAGTAACTGTAGCTAGTTTGTGCAGAGGCTTTTTAATTGTGTTAGGACATAATAAAACAAATTATTTCTTTTAGTGGAGATAATGCAAATATAATTTGGTCAATGTTTACATAAAAGTGCAGTGTTTATTCAAAGCACAAGCGAAGCACAAGTAAGTGGGTGTTGTTGCTCTTCTCTCGATACACTGCTCAAACAGCATCTGATGTCCTTTTGATGTACATTAAAATAATTGCCATGCAATTCTTTTATCCCAGCATGTATACCCTTCCAATTGAATAATTAAAGGTTTAGTGATTTTGTTGTTTTCCCTGTTGTCTTGCATTCAAAGAATCACTTTAAATAAATGCATTTGAGAAAATCCCTCCAATATGTCAAATGCTGAAATCATATTTTTCTGAAAAGATTACACAAATTATTAATTTTTAAATACACATTGAGCTTTTAAATACACATTGTTCATGCTTTTCAGTATGACTTTAGCCATGAGATTATGTAATTTGAAAGAAGAGGGAAAAATTATTGAAGTACTCCATTGCTTAAAGTACTTATTGAATGATTAAAGAAAAAAGGATGAAAACCATATATTTTACATGTCAAGGCTATCTTTAAAAGAGATTCACAGTATTACCTGTGAGCAAGAAAATAATCTCCTATTTGAAGAATATAGTTATTATACATGAGTATATTTTGAATGGAATTTTATTCCAGAAGTAATGTGTTTCTTTTACATGGATGGATGCTTCTAAAAGTTTTTTATCCTGTAAAAAAAAAAATGGAGTTGTCGGGCTGAACCCCGGTGGCTTAATGGTTGTGCACGGGACTGCAGCCCACTGGAATGGAGGTTCAATTCCAGCAGCAGCTCCACAGGAGCAAGGGTTGGGCCTCATACTCCCACCACCAGAGGGCAATGGTGCCCCCCCAAAAAAAAAGCCCCCCAAAAGAAGTTGTCATGCATAGGAATTAGAAACTGAAAACAATTCTCTTGTTATTCAATGGCCAGGATTTTAAGAGTCAAGAGGCATTGCCAGTACCTGTAGATGGGATCATGTGCTTCAGCAAAACAAACAAACATGAAGAGTAAACTAGCATCATACCTATCTAGATGTGTTCAGTATTTTGCTTATAATGCTAAGGTTGAGTGCATTTCCTCGTCAAAGAATGTTCAGTAGACAAAACTATGTAGAAGATGTTACTCTGTAAATTGAACATAAATCTACCTGCAAGGGTTTTTATAGGCAAATTCTGCAAAATAAGGCATAGCTAGAGCCAAATCCATCAGCAAATAGTGTTCAGAAAAGAGGGGTGTAGTCTACATGTTTACATCTTATGTTAGATAAGCAGTGACTCTATTTCCAGGAAAATAGGGTCTGTACATATTTTTATTGCTCATATTGTTGTGAGGCGCTGTGGCGTGGCTTCTTCCTCATAGCGAACCTATGTGCAATAGAATGAAACACTGCCAGGTCCTGCAGCCTCCTCCAGTATTCTTATGTTTGAGCCTGTTGTTGCCCCTCCACTTTACCAAGTGTGACGCCTTTCTTCAGGGACTGGTCTCTTCTGACAGTATGTTCAAATACAGGAGACAAAGTCTTGCCACCTATGCCTCAGGAGCATTCTGGCTGTACTTCCTTCTAGCAGATGTGTTTGTTCTTTGGACGATCCATGGTGCTTTCAATAATCTTTACCGGCATCTTCATTCAAATGCATCTATTCGTCCTTGGTTTTCCTAAATCAAAGCCCAACTTTCACATGCATATAAGGTGATCGAAAACACCATGGTTTGTGTCTGGTGCACCTTCTCAAAGCTTTATATCTGCACCAGATTTACCCAATGCGCTGTATGATTTCTGGACTGCTACGTCTTCCATGAGTCTTGATTATGAATCAAAGCAGGACAAAATCCCTGACAAGTTCAACCTTTTATCCAACTTATCATTCTGTTATTGGTCCAGTTGTGAGGATTTTTGTTTTCTTTACATTGAGTTATAATCCATACTGAAGGCTGCAAGTCTTGATCTTCATCAGCAAGTGCTTCAGATTCTCAACTTTTGTCCTATAGAGTATGTGTAATTATAAATCTTCCAAAATTAACAGTAATCAAAGTATAACTTTAAGAGAAAAATTAATTTTAAGATATTGTGTGGTGTTGAAATTATTTATTTTTATGGTAACCAGTTGACAGTCATTAGATTATTTATTGAAGTCTCGTGGGTCTGTCAAATTAGAGATTCATTGTTGCTTTGTTGCATATATGTGCATACTTGGTATCAAGAACATATTTCAAGGTGAGAATAATAATTGGAAATGATATGTAAGCAATGTATTTAAAACAATTTAAATATTGAATTTATCCTGCAACCCAAAACCCCAAATCACTGACATCGAATCAATTCTGACTTATAGTTACTCTATAGGGCCAGTTAGGATTTCTGAAACTGTGTCTCTTTACGGAAGTAGAAAGCCTCATCTTTTTCCAGTGGTGAAGCTGGTAGTTTCCAACTTTGGATTTGACGGTTAACATTCCAACATGTAGCCATGATGCCACCTGGTATATCCACAATGGTGCTTTGCAAAATATTTAAATAGACATCACACTAAAATGGTCATATTACTTTTATAAGATAAGAAATAATGGGATATGAACAAATTGAATTGGACTCTACATTTACAGATTTTTTTAATATCAGTTTAAGAAGTCTAATGACTGTTTTTCAAATAACTCAAAGGCATTAATCACCTGGAAAAACTGATGTGCATAAAATATGCTTGTTCTTGACTTCACCTAGTTCTCAAACCATGAGTCAAAATAGTTTCCCCCTAATAAACAGATATATTGATTCCCAACAAGACAAGCTGGTTGGCTGCCACAAACAGATATACGTGGAGGTTTGGGGCACTCCCCAAATTATGAGAAGACTTTGTGGTTCCGGATGAAGCGGACGGGGTTATGCCTGACCAGAGGGAGGACTATAGCTGTAAGCTAGCTCCATGTCATCCAACTTTTCACCAGTGCTGCCACAGTAGACTTTACCCTAGCTGCACATAAGCTCTGTCACAAGGGGAACAGCTTTAACTTCACTCGGCCCAAGTTCAGAGTCAAGAGAAGCAACATTCATTTAAATGAGTTAGAGAACCAGTGGTTCTCAACCTTCCTAATTCTGCAACCCTTTACTACAGTTCCTCTTGTTGTGGTGACACCCCCCCCCCACAACCATAAATTATTTTTTTATTTAATCATTTTATTGGGAACTCATACATCGCTTTTCATCATGCATAGTTCGATACATAGTTACATATACTGTGCCAAGCATCCCCACTTGCCTGCCCTCGTCAACATTCTCCCAAAATCTGCCTTTCCACTTGGGCCCTTGATATGAGTCCCCCCACTACCTCCTCTAACATCCCTCCCCCTCCCCCAGTCCTCATTACTCTGGATTCATTATTGTTTTGTTATGTCTTACACTGCCTGACATCTCCCCCTGCCCACTCCTCCCTATGTCCGTCCTCCGAAAATCTACAATACCCTTCTTGTCTGCAAAAAGAAGTTAATCCTTTGAAGAAATTGGAAAAAGCTCTAAGAAGTTTCACTAAGGAGGAGACCCATATGGCTAATAAACATGAGAAAATGCCCCCGATCATTAGCCATCAGAGAAACGCAGATCAAAATAACTGAGATACCACCTAACACCTTTGAGGTCAGCCCAAATCAGAAAAACGGAGAGCAGCTAATATTGGACGGATGTGGCGAAATAGGAACACTTCTACATTGCTGGTGGCCCTGTAGATATGTACAGCCGTTATGGAAAGCAGTTTGGTGATACCTAACGAAAATGGAAATTGAACTACCTTATGACCCAGTTATCCCACTACTGGGTATATACCCTTAAGAGGTAAGAAATAAACCACAGCCAGTGGTGTGCACGCCAATGTTTATTGCAGCACAATTCACTATCGCAAAAAGTTGGAAACAATCTAAATTTTCATCGGTAGACAAGTGAATCAGCAAACTCTGGCACATACACACAATGGAGTACTATACTTCACTCAAAAGCACTGATGAGCCCATGAAACATGTCTTCTCATGGGAAGAGCTGGAGGAAATTATGCTAAGCAAAGTGAGTCAAACACAAAAGGAGAAGTACAGCATGAGCCCACTGAGGTAAGTGTACCCAATATGGTAGATATAGAAAGGAAGCCCCCATTTAACATAAAATTATTTTCATTGCTACCTCATAACTGTAATTTTGCACCATCAACTTAACATACAATGGGAAATTGCCAGAAGTATCCACAAACATGCAAATAAATAATATACATCTGTACATCAATGTGTACAATTACACAGATATACATGCATACATCTTATTTATAATTGTGCATTTTGAAAAACAAAGCAACACAGTATCTGATTATCCAAGATTGAGAAAGTACATGAAATCAGACATACAGAATTCATGTATATTTTATATGCTTAAAGTAAAGAAGCATGCTTTACTTCACTTGTGTCATCTTACATTTGTGATTAAGTGCCACTCAGTGGCAATGAATTTCCATACCCTTTAATAAAATGGATGATGTGTGGTGTTTTCTATTTTGTGCAGTTGCTGTTCTGTTGTGCAGAGTATTCCTAAGTGAATTAGACACAGCTGTCTTATTTTCTTTTCTGGTAAAGTGTGATGTAGCATATTGTAAAGAACAGTTAAACGGCAATTTTTCTTATTACCATCGAATTCCTGATCTCTCCTTGTACTTGACATATAGTAGTTATTCAGTTTTCTTGAGTGGTGCTTCAAGAAAAGAAAAAGAAATAAAAGGGAAATGTTGAAATACAAGGGGTACCCCTCCCAATTGAAACTGCTTAGGGTAGAGTGGAGATTTGTAGCACACATTCTCCTGCTATGCAAGCATCAAACAACCCACTCTGTGTTAATGCACCCAGTGGCATCACACGGAAAGATTCTCTCTGTTCATCATGACTCTTTTCGTAAAAGCAGCATCCCTCAAATTTCTTCTTCCTTTTTTTTTTTTTTTGTGACAGTCGATTTAAGAGAATGACATGTGGCTGTAAAATCTAGTTTCTTGCTTGGGAAAAATGCCAAACTCTGTGATGTTGAATAGAGATGTGGTCCCCAGCCATAGTCTAGGGGGGTAGTGTCAAAATATAAAGAAATGTTTTTCAGGCCAGTTAAAACTGTGAACTATCCTAAAGAACACAGTTTTCTATTTTTGCAGTATCTGTGTGTGGTTTTTTAAGTTGTTAAATACAGGAACATGGGTTGGGATAATCACAATAGAAGTAAATGATCTACAAGAAAAATTAACTTTGGGGAAAGCATTTCATTTCAAATCAGACTAAGCTGAGGTTAGGTACATTCAGGAAAAGCATCTGCGGTGTTTGAAAAGTTATACATTTCAAATTCAAAGTCCATGGATAGGCCAAGTCAAAGATGATTTTTCGTTGTTTGGAAAAACTAAGAGTAGTGGAGGCTGTCACACTGAGGACAAACTTGAAAGTGAGGAAGATAGTCCCTGACATGCCCTCCTCGTAGTCAATAAGCATATGAATGAAGGATGACAGCGGACCTTATGTACAGGGAGTAAAGCTGTCGTCCAGAGCAGCTCACTTGTACTCGTGTCATCTGAAATCTTCCTGATCAACAACTTACGTGCAGTGCAGGCACCTTCCCTATGTATTCTCATAGCTCCTGTGTGACAGCAGCTGAGAGTTCAGTTGTTTACCTGTCTGGATGCCCCAGGAGATGGAGCCACAGAGGACAAGGTTTCAGACTGTCTCGTTTGTGTATGTGCCTCTATTAGATGGCATTGTGTCTGCCATTTAGCAAGTCCCGTTTAAAATATTTGCTGAAGCATGAATAAAATTGAGTGACTATATTAAAGGCCCATCGGTATCATGTGGTTTTCACATAATAGTCATTTTTGGAATAAGTGGCAAGTTTTTTTGTTTGCTTATCGTGGTGGTGGTTGTTGTGTGTGAATTGGCTGAAAGCCTACAAACAAAACAGTTTTCCACCCAGCAATTCATACATAATTTGTTTCTTGCCATTGATGGCAGTCTCCACTATGTAGCCCCACTTCTCTTTGTACTGTGTTTATTCTCCTTTTTATTCGTCCCGATTTTATAACCCTTCTGAATGTTGCCCTTTTCATCCCAAAGGCTTGATTAGTCTGAGTTGTGCATAGCTTCCTAGTTAATGTCAGAGTTCCCCTTATGTTGCTGTTCTTGTTCTTAGGGGCCTTCTGATTGGTTCCACCCACAACAGAGTGAAATCCTGCTTGATGTTGTTCCACCCCCCCCCCCATTTACACCATCCAATATATACATTCACATACAATTCTGGTGTTCACTCCCCTCAAGTGGGATTGTCCAGTCATCAGTGCTATCAGCGGTCCCCTTTGCTCCCCAACTGCCTCACTCTCTGTTCCCTCTGGGAACCGTGACTCCTGTTCCTGTTTCTGCAGGGTTATCTATTTTGGCATTCATGTATTGAACAATCTTAATTATATGAACGAACATACCCTCATCTCACAGGATTAATGAGGTGAAACAAAAAAAATCATAGTAAAGGGAGAAAACAATCAAGAACTAGATGCAATGGTTCTCAACCTATGGGTCATGACCCCTTTGGGGGTTGGATGACTCTTTCACAGGGGTCACCCAATTCATAGCAGTAGCAAAATTATGAAGCAGCAACAACAAAAAAATTATGGTTGGGAGGGTCACCACAACAGGATTAAAGGATCATGGCATGAGGAAGGTTGAGAACCACTGAACTAGAGGATAGTTACATGGTTCACCAGTCCTATTACCGCCCTTCACCACCACCACCCCTCCCAGGTTCATCTTCCCTTTCATGTGACCTTCTGAGAGAGACTGTCCAACACTTACAAGTGGGTTCTGGGTCTCCACTATATCCCCACACTTTGACATTGATTTGCTTGCTTGGTTTTGAACGTCTAATACCTTTTCCTTTCGACACCTCATGATTACATAGGCTCGTGTGCTTCTTCCATGTGAGCTTTGTTGTTTCCTTGCTGGATGGCCCTTGTCTGACTGCAAGCCTTTAAAATTCCAGACACTATATCTTTTTTTAAAAATCAGTTTTTTAAATAGTTGGGCACCATCAGTTTTATTCACCACATTTGCTTATGCACCCATCCTGTCTTCAGCTATCCTCTCAGGAAGGTGAGTATCATACAATGCCACATTCTTAGAACAAGCAATTCTTGTACTGAGATAAGATTTAAGTAGAGACCTAAAGTTCATCTGCTACCTTGTTATTCACATATATACATATATAAACAAATATACATATATTTAAATAATATATTTATACTTTTACACATAGATGTATACATACACATATTTTTTATTTTCCTTTTTTCCTGTTTTCTTTGCTCCTGCCCCACTATCATTTCTACTCATCGTTCATATCTCTGTAATTCCTCTCAGATACAATTCTGTTGATCAGACACCACCATAAAAGTTACACACTCCTCGCCATCCATTTTAGAACACTTACTATTCCCCTGTACCATCTTTATTGACTCACTGCTTTCCTCCCCTCCCCTCCCCACTCCCCTCCTATGCTCCCTAGGAACTGTCTGTCCTGTCGCTGTCTGATTTCTTATCCTGCCTACCTTAAAAGCAACAACAACAACAAAAAGAACCTACAGGTAGTTACAAGTCTATCAGGGATCCTGACATACAGCAGGTGAATATATATCCCTGTTAGATATGAAGACTTGTTCTCATTCATCCGTCCAGTCCCCTTTTCTTTCAGGGTTCCATATCCCAGGTCTCACTTATCTCACAACACATGACACCCTTTTGGTTTTCAGCATTTGTGTCTGAAAGGCAAGCATCCTAAAGGTTCCCACTGCTATTCCGGCATTCAGGGATGGAGCAGTTTCATGCCCTCCCCCACCCCCCCTGTACACCTTTACATTTTCAGTGTGGTCCCCTTGCGTAACCCCCAACCAGGTCAGATGGGGTGCCCAGTGCTGCCCCCCTGAGTCAAAAGTCTATCGTTGGGATTCCTCAGGGACTAATTGGCTTCGCTCCCTTCACTGTTGCATAATTACACAGCTCATCTAAACAAGTGAAATCAGTAATAATATTCCCATACATGTGATCCTCTTTCTTTTTTCCCTTCCATTAACCTTTTCTCCCTCTTTAATCTTTTCTCCCTCCCCTTTCTTTGCCCCTGCCTCTACCCCTGGCCGCCTTGTCATCATCAAAGTCGTAGCTTTGGGTATAAAAACCATGGTTCTTTTTCTCTTACCTTCCTTATAACAATGGTGTTAGTTAACGTACCTTTGTAACACCTCAGCTAAGGATGATGTTCTCTAGTTCCATGTCTTGTGGGGTGTTTAAAAGAGTCATCATTGTTTTTATTGAAGCATATCATGCCATCGTGTGAATGTACAAGAGTTTATTCCTCTATAATCAGAGTTTTTTTGTTGTTTCCATGTTTTGACTCCTATAGAAACTGCTATAATAAACATGTTTCCATATGTCTGCTCTTGTTGCATTCTTTATTTCTTTAGGGTCTATACACAGTAGAGAAAGTTATGGATCATACTTGCATTTACATTTGTTGAAATAAATCCCATACTGTTTTCCATTGTGATCATTCAATTCGACAGTCACAGCAGCAATGCGAGAGCAATTCCATTCTCTCTACAGCTTCTACAGTATTTCTTATTTTCTGTTTTGTTGAATTTTGCTACAACTGTTGATCTAAAGTGGCATCTCATTGATTTCCTTTATATTTCTCATCGCTAATGAACATTTTTTCATATGATTGTTAGTCACCTAGATGTTATCTTTGGTAGACACTCTATTCATGTCATGTGCCCATGCTTTGATTGGGTTAGTTGTCCTTTTCTTGTTAAATAGTGATGTGTTCTGTAGATTTTAGAGGTTGAACCTTTATATAAGAAAGGGTCTTCTTCTTTTTTGCTACCCTGTCTTCTTTACCAATCTTGAAGACCCTTTCCTGGGAGTGGTCTCTCCTGGTAACATTCCTAATGACCCAACAACTCATTTCCTAAAGTTATTTCATTATGGCTTAGAAGTGTTCATAGCTTTGCCCCATGTATCGATGAATCTATTGTTGGGTTGAAAATTGAACTACTGGATTTGACAGTTACTGGTGGTTCATTTTCAGACCTGAAAGGATCATAGTCTCCAGGGTTCGAATATTGCTCTGTGATGAGTAGGCCTGGTCATTTTGGTGATTTCTAATTTTGTTCTACCTTTTTCTCCTCTGTTATCCAAGATCATCTAATGGGATATTTTTCAGATCCATTAGTAGTAGTTACAGAAACAGTTTAGTTCTTCTGGTCTCAGGGTGGTGGATACTAATGATTGTGTGCTCCAGTTGTTCAATGGACTAAGTGCCCCCTGTAATCCCTGCTATATAAATAGATATATTTATAACACATATGAATTCATATGTAGAAATATATTTTGTCAATCACATATACATAGTTATTTCCCTTGCCCTCCAATATCTATCTTGAGTGCATGTTTACATATCCATTTATAGATTATTATTATTATTGTAACTGCAGGATTTTGTGAATAATAATCTCATGGATTAAACACTCTCCCCCCAAAATATATGTATGTCAACTTAGCTGGGTGATGATTTGATTGTCGGTGGTTTGACAAATCTGCAATGATGGAATGGGACAATTATGTGATGATCCTCTAGTCTGCTATGATCAACCACTCAGAGGATTAAGGATGGGATACATTCTTCTAGAAACCACTCATTACCTCCTCATCAAGTCTAAGTCTTAGTGACCTAAAGCTGTTCATGGGTGGCCTTTCTGTTATAGCAGCACTAGATAACTTGGACAGCTAGATAGCTGGGATAACTTGACCTTTGTTGCCTTTTACTTTTGTGCTCCTTGCAATCTTCCTTTACCAGGATTGTTTTGTTCTGTCCTCTCCATTATTGTATATTGCCTTTCCCATCATCCAAGTGAATACATACATCCTGTACTCTTTTTTTCTTGTTTGTTTGGAGCCTTGGACTTGGTTCCCACTCATAACAACCTTATGTACAACAGAATGAAACACAGTTGTTTCCATGTTTGAGCTCATAATTGCAGCCTCTGAATCAGTCCATCTCATTCAAAGTCTCCCCCCCTTTCATTGATCCTACACTTTACCAAATATGATATCTTTTTCCAGGACCTGGTCTCGTCTGGTAACATGTCTAAAGCATGTGAGATGGACTCTCACCAACCCTTACTTCCAAAGAACATTTGGTGTGTCCTTTTTCCAAGACAGATTTCTTTGTTCTTCTGCAATTCCATGACACAATAATTTTATCCAGCAACATAACTCAATTGCATCAATTTTTCCTACCATCTTCCTTTCTCAGGGTCTAAATTTCACATGTATCTGAGGTCATCCGAAATACTATGGCTTGGGTCACATGCACTTAGCTACTGTCTAATCAGTGAATCCTTTCCAATTCCACCCTTGGTAAGCTTCAAACAATGTTTATTTCTGTATGTAGGCTTTTTCTTGATTTTTATACTAATGGGCATAAAAGAGTTATCTTCTTCTGATTGATTAATTTCACTCAGCAGAATATTCTCCAGGTTCATACATGTTATGGAGTGTTCCAATTATGTATCATTATTCTTTTACATTATTTATTGTTCAATGGTGTGTTTATGTGGGTGGGGGGGCTTCAGAAAGTTCCTGGGAGGACAAACAAATCTCTCAGGACCAATAATGACTAATCTGTGCAATACCAGGAGGATAAAGGAAGGTAGAGGGCAAAGTGGGAACCTATCACAACGATCTACATATAACCCCCTCCCAGGGGGACAGATAACAGAAAAGTGGATGAAGGGAGACATTGGTAAATGTAAGACATGAAAAAATAATAATAATAATTTATAAATTATCAGGGATTCATGAGGAAGGGAGGGTAGGGGAAGAGAGGGAGGGGAAAATCAACTGATACCGCGGAGAAATAATTGTTTTGAAAATGATAATGGCAACAAATGTACAAATGTGCTTGACATGGTGGATGGATGGATGAATTGTGATGAGTTGTATGAAACCCCAATAAAATGATTTTTTTAAAAAAGAAAGTTCCTGGGAAGGTTCCACTATCTTTTCATTTCAACTTTCCACAAATTTGTTGAATCTGTTTCCTACATGGTAAGGTTGTTTCTTCGTTTATCTGTTGAGTGGCATTTAGGTGGTTTTCATCTTTTTGTTTTTTACAAATAGTGCTATAATATACAGTTTGCGTGTATCAATGTTGTGAGTATTATTTGTCCAGCATATATCCTGGTAGTGGTACTTCTGGATCATATGGCATTCCTTCTTCTTGTTTTTAACTTTTTAAGTAAGTATCATATTGTTTTCCACAACGGTTATACCACTTTACAGTCCCTCCAGTTTATGAGAGTCCTGATCTCTCCACACTGTTGTGAAACTTTAGTATTTTTTGTTTTGAACTTTGCTGCTAATGCTGAGTGATGATATCATATGAGATATGATATGAAACTGCTTTTCATAAGCTTAGTAGTTCAACCCTGCTAGCTGCTCCCCATGAGAAAATAAGGTTATATGTAACCATAATGATTTACATACAAGCTCAGAAACCCAACAGAAATCCTAATGAGTCGAAATTGATTCTTTGGTAGTGAGTTTGGTTTGGAAGGGCTAATGATCGTGACTTATTTTTATGTTTGTCTTTAGAATGTCATTTTTTTCCTTCTTTTTCATGGAGGATCTGGCCACCTTGTCTATTCATTGTTAATTGAGTTGCTTGTCTCCATGTTGTTCAGATGTTGAAGTTTTAATGTAAGCTTTAGAAATAAATTCCTTGTCTCATATGTCATTAGCAAACATTTCCCATTATCTTTTGTTTTTGCCTAAGATTTATTTTATCAGAAAATAATACTTCTACTGATATAAATATTCTTTGTTTCCACTTTCTTAATATTTTTTCTATTTTTTTACTTTTTGCTTGTTCTTGTCTTTGTATGTAATTCATACCTTGTAGAGATAACACATTCATGGGCTGTGTTTTCTGATTCATCCTTCCATTGTTTGTCACTTGATGGGTGAATATCATCAACATATGTCCAGTTAAATTATAGATGTATTAATTTCTTGCTGCCATTTGGGTTTTTCTATTTTGTTTTTTGTGGTGATGAGTTTTTTTCATGTATTTTTTTCATATATATATTTTTTACTTCCCCCAAAATAGGGTCTTTTAGAGTAGTGTTAATAAGCATGAGATAGAGGAGGTGCATACTGACTTTGCTTAGTTTGCGTTGGACTAAATATTTAGATCAATTTCACGTGCTATCCTTTGATCCAATAATATATTTGAACAGAGTGTATTACAACCATTTGGAATTTTCCCCAAGTGTCATTTAACATTAGGAACTGAATAGTATGCAATTCCAATTTATTACCTTAAAAAGGGACCAGAGATCAGAGGAGTCCTAATGATGTATTGGGTGATGTGTTTGACGGCTAACCACAAAGTCACCTATTTGAGTTTCAGAATCACTCCGCAGGAGAAAGATGAATCTTCTGCACCAGAAAGATTTACAGAATCAGAAACCCATGGAAATTCTACTCTGCTCTGTGGAGTCATTATGAGTCATAATCAATTGAGTATGATTGAGTTTCGTACAATTAACAGAAACTCAAATATTCTGCAACCCAAACTGCATCTGTCAGAGTTCTAGCTCCTTTATTAAAATTAAAATATGCCAGTCTTGTTATGGGACAGTACAACTTCTCCACCCGTGCACAACAAGTCTTTAAAAAAGAGTTAGAATTTTTCTTATCCAGAAACTTGAAGTCGTGCTCACTTCGGCAGCACATATACTAAAATTGGAAGAAACGACATCAACTTTACCTCTGAAAAATTGAACAGGAATTGCCCATTGATTTCTGTATATCAAAGTGTGTTCTAAAATGTTAACCGCATGATTTGAAAGAGAAAATTTTAGATCTTCAAAATACTTATAAAATTGTTATGAAGTCTTGCATGTTGAACACATAAACTGCCCTCACACCTTCCAAATATGTGCCCTTTCAGTTTTCTTTTGTTATTTTCCACTCTTTTCTAACTGTGTTCTGGCTTTTCAGTATGCAAGTTGTAGTCTTTGCATATACAGTGCATATCAAGCCCAAAGTCTTCCACACCAGAAAAGCCTGCTGTTAACACACAGTGACCCTATGTAACAGGGGAATTTTCCCATTGGATTTCCAAAACTTTAAAATCTTTTGAAGGCTGCAGAATGACTGGGGGGTTTGAGCCACTAACCTTATGAGATTGACAGCTTAATGTATAAACAATGAGTCATCATGAGTCCATATGCAGCTTCCTTCTCAAGCCCTTAATAACTAATTCTTTTTCAAACATATCTTCCCTTTTTTTGGTCTTATCCGATAATTGTGAGTCTGAATTCTTCACCTATTTAAAACTGGGATAATAAAGTAATACATTAGTATAGCTTAATTGCTGAAAACATAGTGGAGTACCATATCTAAGAACTAGATCTAATGTGGTCTATCCAATACATTTTTCTGAATCCTGTCCCCAAGTAACCCCAGGAACGAGGCTAAAAACTTTCTTTTATTGTATATATCTCACATATTTCTTTTTCTGGTGTCCTACGTAATCCTTAAGTTCCCCCTCTCCCCCAACCTGGCTTTTCCCCCCATTATTTTATTGTATATATCTCACATATTTCCTTTTCTGGTGCCCTACGTAATCCTTAAGTTCCCCCTCCCCCTCAACCCAGCTTTTTCCCCCCATTATTTACAATTGTTTAACAGAGAAACTTTGTTTTCAATTTCACTAACTTGATCTTTCATTAATTAAATTCTCTTTCTCTGGACTTCTTGTGTGTTAGCCATTTTTGATATTTTATCATTAATATTAGGAATTTCTTTTTTTAAGTCATTTTTTGGGGGTCCTACAACCTTATCACAGCCCATACCTACATCCGTTGTCTCAAGTCCATTTGTACATATGTTGCCTTCATCGTTTTCAAAGCATTTTCTTTTGATCACGTGGCATTCGTTCTGTTCTGGGCTTTTTTTTTTTTTAAAACAGGTAGTAGAATATCTGTTGTAGCAAAAGCGTAAATTTTGAAGATAAAATATATACCTTTCCATGTTTCTGTGAATGGCTGTTCATATCTTAGCATAAAGTGTTTTTTGATGCAAACACCTGTGTTGCGGAACTTGCTTCTTTTCATGAACCTGCACCGGTGGGCATCCCATCAGGGTGAACTGTCACCCTTGGAGGTGGAGAGAGCCAGGCACTGACAGGCTACCTGGGAAGGCAGCAGCCAGCTCCGGGAGCTGAGATCCAGAAGTCCTAGCCTCGTTCAGAATTTGAGCCTGAACATTTGGGATTGAATGTTTGTGGTCCTGCCTTTCTCTGACAGCCTTATGTGTTTTAAGACATTCCCTGCCACATGAAAAAAAGATTATTGGGGATTTCTATTCATTAGTTTTACCTGGCTTCTCATATTTCCTTTTTTCCCCTCAATTTGTTCTTGTTTATGTGAATTCTTCTTGATTTTCCTGCATTTTCTTTGATTTTTTTTTCTCAATCCTTTTACTAATCTCTCGAAGGATCCTTGTCAGAAGCTGGGTTCTTTAGAGAAGTAAGCGGGGTGATTTGAGCAGCTACCAGGAGGTTGGAGGTGAAGAGGACCACACTGCTGGCCAGTGGGAAGTTGTGGAAGATAAAGGAAAGGTGACACATCTCTGGTCAATGACTGATGGGGGTGCCTATGCAGAACTAGTTATTTGGTTCCTGCCCTTATCCGCATGTTGTATGACATCATCCAAAATGGCCATGCTGTGCTGGGTCACTTGGTAATTTGCTGATCCATTTATCTTCTTATCCACTTTTTTCATTCAGTTTTGTCTTATAATCCATATTTGGACTACTTCTTTGTCGTTTCCTTGGAAGCTCAGGAGTCAAAGATTTACTTCCTTTTATGTTTCACTGGGATGCTTGAGTTTTTGTTGTGAGTGAATCTGCGTTTCATATGCCTAGACCAACCATTGTGGTTTGAACGCCTTTTGTTTTAATAATTTGAGCAATAAATAGTTGATTAAATTTATAATTTTTGCTTTTCTTTTTAATAAAGAACTAAGCATATAGCCAAAGAATATTTTGTTAATTTTGGTAAAGGGAATTATGATATATTTCATTAAGAATATATACCAAAGTAACCATTTAACAATTTAAGATTCATTCTCCAATTTTCCGCTTTTGAAAGACCTTTCAAAAATACGTGACTTTGCAAACAAAACAAAACAAAATACATGACTTTGCAAAAGAAAAATAATTCAATGTGTATACTGTAGCATATGCTATTAGAGCCCATGCACAGAATGAGAAGGTTAAACTTTTTATTATGAAGATATTTATCAAAAAACCACTCATATTTTATGCTAAAATGTTAGAAAGACAAAGTTAAAGGAAATTTATTTTGTGTATACAAATTGATGAAGGGCTCAGAACATATACAAACTGAAATTCAATGATGGATTTAATTCACAAAACATCATCATTGCTTTATATAGTAATTTTTTACTCTTCCAAGTCTATATTTGCTTAGATGCACATATAAATAAACTTACCCAATCTAATGTTCTTAATTTCTTTCTGTATTTTATTTATTTACTTATCTTTCTGTATTTTACTTCTTCTGTTTAGGATCCTTTTCCTCTGCCTAAAGAATGTGAAAATGTTTTGCTTGTCTTACTGGTCACTGTGTTCCAAATTTATTGGCATAGTGTTTTATCAGTATATTGAAGCATTGAAATTGGTATCCTGTCAATTATTGAAAGCTTGTTTTCACTAACACCTTCAGTGCAACTTGAACTTTTTCCCTCAGTATCATTTGTTCTTTTTTTTATCTTTAAAAAAAGTCATGTTGTTGGGGCTTGTACAACTCTCATCACAAGCCATACGTCCATTCATAGTGTCCAGCACATTTGTACATTTGTTGCCATCATTCTCAAATCACTTGCAATGCCCCCCCTATTTTTTTTTAACCCTGCCTCACTTCCTTTACTTTCCCCTTCTCCCACCCTGAGTCACTGAATAACCTTCAAGGTCTTCTTTTAATACGAAAAGTATTTTTTTCTGACTTCTTCCTTTATTTGTTTTTTAGTCATTTTATTTGGGACTTATCACAATACACACATACATATACTGTACCGAACACCTTTGCATGCCTGCTGCCATCATCATTCTCCAAATATCTGCTTTTCCACCTGAACACTTGACATCAGCTTTTCATTCTTACCCTTCCCTCCTCTCTCCCCCACTCCCACCAATCCTCAACCCTTTCTGAATTATTATTTTGTCATATCTTACACTGCCCGACGTCTCCCCTCACCCACTCCTCCGATGTCTGTCCTCCAGATAGGAGGTTATATGTAGATCCTTGTAATTGGCTCCCCCTCTCTACCCCACCTTCCCTCTACCCATCTGGTAACTCCACTCTCACTACTGTTCCTGGGGCGGTTCATCTGCCCTGGGTTCCTTGAATTTCCAGGTCCCATCTGTACCAGTGTACCTCTTCCAGTCCAGCTGGATTTGTCGGGTAGAATTGGGATAATGATAGTTGGGGGAGGGGGGGGGAAGAAGCTTTAACAACTAGAGAAAAGATGTATGTTTCACTACTTCACTGCACTCTGATTGGTCCACCTCCTCCCAGTGACACTTCTGTAAGGGGGTGTCCAATTGCCCACATTTGAGCTTTGGGTCCCCACCCTGTTCTCCCCTCTCATTTGTAGTGATGTGATTCTTATTCTCTGATGCTTGATATCAACTCCCTTCAACCCCTCATGATCACACAGGGTGGTGTGCTTCTTCTGTGTAGGCTTTGCTGCTTCTGCCCTAGATGGCCACTTGTTTATTAATATCAATTTCTCTTGATCATGTTGCTACCTCTTAGGGTAGTTGAATGTTATCCCATTCTTTTAGATATAGCGATTCCTCCATTTTCTTTTGATGCATTCTGCACCATTCAAAATTTTGTCTATAGAGTTCTTTAATATAGCAACTCTAGGCATGAATATTTTCTCCAGTTCTTTCAGCTGGAGGTACAGTGAAAATGTAGGGCCTTCAAATTTTGGGGTTGACTCTTCTGCTTTGGGTAGAGTATCTGGTGCTCATTTTGGTAAAAGAACCCCCCAAAAATTCTTATATAGTGAATAAAAAGATGAACCAAAAAAATTCCACAAACGGTGTCTTGTACATTAAGTACAATACCCCACACCACTCACTGCTGTGGAATCTATTCCTATTTATAGCCACTCCACAGGGCAGAGGAGAGGTGAGGTTTCTAAGACGATGGATCTTCTGGAAGCTGACTGCCACATCTTTCTCCCACAGAGCAAAGCACTGGGTCAGTATGAACCTCTGACCTTTGGAATTGCAGAAGAGTGCTTTGACCATTGCACCACTGCTTCCTTAAATTAATATAAAATATATTAATTAATACTCGGATAAAATGCAGAATGGGCCGAACTCTCAGCTGAACATTGAGAATCTGTATTTATCTTAATAGTCTAATGTTCAAAGTTTCACTGTTTCTCTGTGAATGCTGTCCTGTCAGTTCCAACCCATGGTGACTTGACCCGTGTAAAACAGAATAGACCAGTGCCCACTCTTGAATCTTCATTCATATAGTCAAGGAGAAACAATCATTTGTGTACTAAGCCTACACTATTTGTTCTGATTTCATTCCAACCTAGGGGGTTCACCTTCCAGCAGTTTATCATCCAAATAGTCTGTTTTGATCAATAGACTCAAACAGAATTTTTGGACGTATAGGTTAGTTTTTGAAAGTAGACCACCAGACCTTTCTGTCTGAATTGTCTTTGTCTGGAAACTTCCCTGAAGTCTGTGAACCTGATGGCATTTTAAATACCAGTGTCATAGCTTCCAGCATCATGGTAACATACAAACCACCACAGTACAAGAAACTGACATAAAGGTGGTGGTTAAGATCACTAGATACCATTTATGGAAGGTGTAGGTTTCCTAATGTATATTGAGAGTTTCTAATAAAAGTGGAGGTTGTCTCTTCCTCCTGGTGATGTCATTTCTTTTTGTCCTGGAATTTGAGATCTTATGTTGTGAAAGGGTGTAATGGAATACAGGAGAGGCTTTCAAATATCATGCTGCCTAAAGGGGACTTTGTGACTTATAATAGTACAACCTGTGAATTTGGGACCTGTTTAAGGCAGAAATTAAAATATTTTTCACTATTAGAGATCAATAACAAAGGGATGAAGTTGTCCCTTTGATGGAAAAGCAAGGCACTCCCTTCAAGTGCTCCCTCTCACACAGAGGTTTTACTCATTAGTTGCATTTCTTCAAGTCAGGATAGAATTGTCTGTTGTTTTGTTTTCATTAGAAGAGCCCTAATGGCCTCATGGTTATGTGTTAAGACTGTTACTACAAGGTCCATATTTGAAAACCACCAGCCATCCAAGAGAGAAAAAGGAAGCTTTGCACATGCAAAGAGTTAAAATCTCTGAAACCCTCCGCATCAGTTCTACTTTATCCATGAGGGTTCCTGTGGATTGAAATTGATGCAGTGGCAATGAGTTGGTTGTGGTTTTTTTTGTGTGTTGTTGTTTTTATTTTGTTCTGATTTATAATCATGTGTAAAGACGTCAGTAAAATGAGAATGTCTAAATTAAATAAGTTTCCAACATCATCTGCTTTTCCCGAACACCCACCGAAAGAGAGATCTAATAATCTCAGTTGTATTCTTAGGACTTTAGATAGTGTTGCAATTATAGAAAAGCCACAGATTGATGGTTTTAATATACAGAAACTTAGTTTTCCACCACTTAGGAGGCTCTCTATCTGAACCCAGGAACCTGGCCCTTGGAGATGGTTTTCTCTCTGTTGACGTGGGGACAAAGTTCTTGCCTCTTCTGAGCTCCTGCTGCTGGACCATTGTCGTTTGACCTGGCATGTCAATGCTCCATCATTTCTCCTTAGAAGGCTTTTTCAATCTCTTTTCTATCTCCAAAGAGAGATTGATGTAAAACACAGCTTACACGGATCCTGCTTCATTAGCACAACAAAGACAACCTACTTCCTAAGTGAGATTATGATCACAGGTATAGAAATTAGGATTTATAAAACACAGTTTTAGGGGGCACAATCTATAACAGACTGATAAATAATTAAGCCATATTTTGGCATTCAAAATTATTTAAGATGCTTATGTTCATTAAACAGTCTATATTCTAAAAAAAAACAAACCATGCAAAAACCCAACACAGCGAGCATCTTCTAGAAATGTGTTTTTATGGCCTACTCAGTCATAATGATTCTCTCGTATAATTAGGACTCAGACATCGTGACTCCAGTCTAGCTCAGTGTTTATAAGTTGAAAGCTCATCCCTGACCCAAGAGAGCACATTTATAGAAAATTATTCTCCCAAGCATAATGACTTAAAAATAATTGATCAGCAATTCTAACAGGTCCCTTATTGAACAAACCAATAATACATTTTATACAGTATGAAACATAGTTCTTATATATCAGTGATAGCCCATTTTAATGAAAAATTGTTTAAGTTTGCAGACTTACTATCACTTACTTTATAACTAGATTTCCTTAATGTCAAATAATTGGGATTTTAAAATGTTTAACTGTTGACATAGTTCTGTATCTGTGCTATTTAAATATTTTTTCTATTGTTAAATAGTTGTAGATTTACAGAAAGTCCCTATGTACCCCACACCCAGTTTCTCCAGGTTTTACTATTTTACATTTGTCTTGGTTAAAAATCCACATTTGTACATGATCACTAACTAGCGTCTGTACTTCATTCAGAGTTCCTTAGCTGTTGTGCAGTGTCCTTTGTCTATTCCAGGGTGGTCTCCAAGGTACCAAATTACACGTATTACCATGCGCCCACAGATTCCTCTTGCACTGTGTCAAACTCAAAAAACCCCAAAACTCTGACTGCTATCCACTTGATTCCAACTCAGCAAACCTATAAGACAGAGGAGAACTGCCCCGTGGGTTTCTGAGACTAACTCTTTACGAGTGTAGAAAGACTCAGATTTCGTCTAAGACACACAAAATTCGTAACGCACTACAGCAGCCGTTCTCAGATTGTTCTTATTTCTATAGCTTTAACAATTTTATAGAAGATAAATTCTGGACACGCGTTTTGTACAAGGCCTGGGAAGTGGGATTCATCTTGAGTTTTTTCTTTTGATGTTAGGAGTGAGAGAACTAGCCACAAGTACCACTCGTGAGATGGTTTATTGTGCCAATCTGGCTGATAGACACATGTGGGATTAGCTGAAGGGCAGAGAGAGGAGTGGCTCGCTGAGCCTCACCTTTCGCGTCTGTTGCTTTCTGATGGTCGGACCTGGGTGCAGCTGCCTGAGCCAGTTCCTTGCTTCAGCTGGCAAGGCTCACTTCCCGAGCCACATTACTGAGGAAAAGCCACATGTGGCTGATGCAGCCCTGGGTGCTGGAGTAGCCCAGTGGAGAACCCTGCCAACACGGAGATGCTGACATGTTCACTGATTCAGCTTTCTGCCTGCAGTTGGTATCAGTGTGTGTGTGTTCTTTTTTTTTTTTTTGGAGGGTGGGGGGGGGCATCACTGCTCTCCGGTGGTGGGAGTAGGAGGCCCAGCCCCGCTGCTGGAATTGAACCTCCATCCCAGTGGGCCGCAGTCCCGCGCAGTGTGTGTGTTCTATGAGAGGGAGGAGGGCTTGGTGGATTGGTGTCGGACATACGGGCTAATGTTGGACTTGTGGCCTCAGGCCGCACTGGGTTGAGATGTTTTCTTCATGTGCACTTTATAGAAAACTCATACATAGGAGTTTCTGTGGATTTGCTTCTCTCATGTACCCATCACCTCACACCAAGGATACTTAGTATCAACTTATTGTTCTTGGTTTAACTTTACATGTTTTAGGTCGTTTTTAATGCTCCCTGATACTTGCAAAAGAATGATATTCCAAAATTTTACCAGGTAAAAAAATATCAGCACCTACTTTCAGACTAGAAGCCCTGGTGACATAGTGATTATGCGCTGGATTAAAGAACCACCAGTTCCTCCTGTGCGGAAGATGAGGAAAATAAATTGAGCTTATTTTCAGAAAAGTGACATGATCAAACCAGTGGTTTATTTAACAACCACGAACATCAGTAAAGCATTCATTTTTACACACTTTTAAATTTGCCCACCCACTATCTTAAAAACAACAACAACCTTAGATCTGATGTAGGTTTATGCAAAACTTCAAAATGATCTGTTTGACTGATTTGATATAAATTTAATTCATCTATAAATATAGGCTCCATAGTGGGATGTAAAACAGCTTACACATATTTCACAGGCATGAGTATGTACTTACCCTCCTGCACTTTAAAATAAGGACATGTCATTTCTTACCTTCTTTAAGGATCTTGAAAGAAACCAGAAATGCAAACAGTACTTGTCTTCTGCAAGAGACACCAAAGTTGTGAAATAGAATTTGCGCTCTAAAGGAATTCAATGGGAATGGAATTGAAAGTAATAGATTTCTTTGTAGACTTCATATGTAAAATAAAATTGATATAATCATTACAAAGTCAGTGCATATTGGGAAATAACAATGATACCAAGTACCTGTATCCTACTCAAATCATGATATACTTGGCAAGCTAACACTCATAAATCAATTGGGAGCTGGATATCAAGTTCCCTTATTAGTTCCAGTGTCAGTGATTCAGCTAAAAATTTATGCTGGATGGAGTTTACTTGGGTGATTTCTGGAAAGGGCACCATTTAAACTATTGAGAAGACCCCATTTCATTCTTCTCTCCTAAGGGTCTCCCTAAATTGGGGGCTTTGTAATTCATGGCAGACTATAAGAAGCTCCTCCAAACAGTTTCCAATTGCTACTTCTGGGGTTTCACTGCAAGAATACAGTTTTCCAAATGGTGTGTTTGGAGATGCTCATGGCACCCAAAAGCCCCCAAACTCTCAAGGGACTGGCTGGCTATGATATTCCATTCCTGGAATCAAGGAATCATCCTTGTGCTGAGACCTCATTAATGATACTTAAATGCTTCTGAGAGGGTGTACCACATGTTGAAATCCCCTTCCTTTTGAACCTATTCAGAAATATTGATTTGTTAAAGGAAAACTTTCTTAGTGATATAGTTTAGTTGAGTCACAAAGTGTAGTCTCAGTATTATATAATACATGTGATTTATTTATACCAGTCTTAAAGAGAGAAAAGGAAAAATAAAAGGAAACTTACTTGAAAGAAACATATCAAACAACGTATGTTGCTGCCTTGTGCATTCCATGCACCGACTCCTGACGACCCCGTGTGCCAGGAGAGTGTGCTTCCTGGGATTTTCCATGGCTGAATTTCAGAAGTAAATTGTCAGAATTTTTATTCTGAGGTCTTCCTGGATGAACTCAAACCTCCCACCTTATGTTTAGCAGTCAAGCTTGATAACTATTTACTGCACCCAGGGACCACCTGAACCAATGAAATAGTCTAAGATTCTGAGAAACCAAGTTTCCTCTTTTTTATTAAAAAAAATCATTTTATTGGGTACTTGTACTACTCATCACAATTCACACATACATCCATTGTGCCAAGCACTTTTTTACATTTGTTTCCCTTATCATTCTCAAAACACCTGCTGTCTACGTGAGTCCCTGGTAGCCGCTCCTCATTTTCCCCCTCCCTCTCCATTCCTCCCACCCCCATGAACCCATGATATTCAATAAATTACCATTGTTTTGTCATGTCTTACACCCTCCAGCATCTCCCTTCATCCACTTTCCTGCTGGTCGTCCCCCAGGGAGGAGGTTATATGTAGATCCTTGCAATCTATTCTCCCTTTCTACCCTACCTTCCCTCCACTCTCCCAATATTGCCCTTCTCACCACTGGTCCTGAGGGGTCCTTCTGTCTTGGATTCCTTGTGTTTCCAATTCTTATATGTACCATTTTACCTTCTCTGGTGCAGCTGGATTTATAAGGTAGAATTGGGATCATTGAGGGGGGGGGGGGGGGGTTAGAATTTAAGAAATAGAGGAACATTGTATGTTTCATTGTTGCTACACTACATCCTGACTGCTGTCCCCTCCCTGAACCTTCTGTGAGAGAATATCCAGTTGCTTACAGATGGGTTTGGGGTCCCCACTGCACTCCCCCTCATTCACAGTGATATGATGTTTTTGTTCTTTGATGCCTGATAGATGATCCCCTCAGCACCTCGTGATCACCCAGGCTGCTATGCTTCTTCCATGTGGGCTTTGTTGCTTCTCAGCTAGATAGTCACTTGATTATCTTCAAGCTTTAAGGTCCCAGACTCTATAACCCTTGATACCCAGGCACCATCAGCTTTCTTCACCACATTTGCTTATGCAGCCACCTTGTCCTCAGCGATCATGTTGGGAAGGTGAGCCTCTCAGACTGCCAAATTAATGTGACAAAGTGTTCTTGTATTGGGGGAGTACTTCAGCAGGGGCCCACTGTCCATGTGTATTGTCAAATGTTAAATAAGTTGAATAAACTAATTGGTACTATTCTAGGTATTTCAGACATGGGAATTGGATATAGATAATCACATAAAATAATAATATTAAATAAAAACTTTCAATGCCATTAGGTCATTTGTGACACGCAGAGGCCCTATAGAACAAGGTAGAACTGTCCCTTTGCTTTCCTGAGACTTTTGTCTTGATGAGAGTGGACAGCCTCATCTTTCTGCCCCTAAATGCCTGGTGGGTTTGAAAAGCTGACCTTTGGTGACCAGTTCAGAGCAGAGTCCACTTTTCTGCCAGGGCTTCTTTATGTTCATGCCACTGTGGTGAATCCAGGACCAAACAGAAGGCATTCCAGCTTCACAGTGTGCCCTTGAATCACACTTCTAACCAAACCTTGAGGTATAGTACACCTGTACATGCAATTTGTTCCATGTTTAAAAGATGACTGACTTCCTAGTGTCATTTGTGTGTATTTACTCTGTGTAACAGACCTTGGTCAATGATTTACACATATGTACTCAATAACTCATTCTAATCAGGTTGATACAGATTCATAACAATCCTGTTGGATTTTTGAGTTTTTGAGATTCTAACTCTTTATGGGAATAGAAAGCCCTGTCTGTCTTTCATTGAGCAGCCCATGGTTTCAAACTGCTTTCCCTGCAGTTAGCAGCCCAACATAGTAACGACAATCCCACTGAATTCCTAGCACTGTGAGACCAAAACCAAAATCCATCGGTCAGGTCTGACTCACCATGCCCTTTTAAGACAGAGGAGAACTGCCCCACAGGGTTTTCTTTTTCTTTTAAAAATTTTAATAAATCATTTTATTCGGGGCTTTAACAGCTCTTATAGCATTCCATACATTCATTGTATCAAGTACATTTGTACATGTGTTGCTATCATCCTTTTCAAAATATTTGCTTTTTACTTGAGCCCTTGGTTTCAGATCCTCATTCTTTCCTCCCTTCCCCACACTCCCATCCGCATGAACCCTTGATAAATTAAAAATTGTTATTATTTTGTTATCTTTCACTGCCTGCCATCTCCTTTTACCTATGTTTCTGTTGTCCATCCCCCTAGGGTGGGTCAGGGATGGGGAGTTACATCAACCATTGCAATTGGTTTCCATTTTCTCCCCCAACTTCCCCCTACCCTCATGCTATCTCTATTCCCATTATTTTTGTTCCTGAGGGGCTTATCTGTCCTGGATTCTGTGCGTCATATCTGTACCAGTGTACATACCCCGATCTAGCCAGATTTGTAAGGTATAGCAGAGGTCATGATAGTGGGCAAGGGTAGGAGGGTGGGGAGAAGGAAGCATTAAAGAACTAAAAGTGGAATGCTGTATGCTTTGTGCTATACTGCACTCTGGCTCGCTCATTCCTTATTTGTAATCTTTCTAGAGGAGTTATCCAATAGTCTATACATGGATTTGGGTCTCCACTCTGTGTCCCTGTCTCCCCTCGTTGGCATCGATATAATTGTTTGTTTGAGGCCTTGTGCTGCTGGATATTTGATCTTGTTGATACCCTGTTATCACATAGGCTATTGTGCTTCTTCTGTGTGGTCTTCGTTGCTTCCCAGCTAGATGGTCGCTTGTTTATCTCCAAGCCTTGAAGATCCCAGACGCTACATCTTCTAACAGCTGGGCACCATCAGCTTTCTTCACCACATTTGCTTATGCACCCATCTTGTCTCCAGTGATCATATCCAGAAGGTGAACATCACAGAAGGCCAGGGTATTAGAACAAAGTGCTCTTGCATTGAGGGAGGACTTGAGTAGAGAGAAGTCCAATGTCCATCTGCTATCTTAATGCCTAGCATATAAATATATCTATAAGTAGATACTTATATCCCTATTTACATATGTAAATGACTACATTTATACCTCAATAAATATCCTTTGCCTCCGAGTTCTTTTCTCTCTTTCTTTTTACTTTCATCCTGTCCCACTATCATGTTCAACCTTCATTCAAGTTTCAGTAATTCCTCTCAGCTATAGCAGTTGATCTAACTCCACCAGGCATTTTATGCCCTTCTTGCCATCAATTTTAGATGACTTGTTGTTCCCTTGTCTCTGGATTTGTTGACTCCCCAGTTCCTTTCCCAGCCTTACTCTCTAATGTGTCCCCATGGAACCATCAGTCCTGTTTTTTTCTCCTCAGATTGTTTAACCCACCTATCTTATATAGATAAACATGATGGGGGAAAAGTCTATAAATAGTTCCAGGTCTGCCTGTTGACCTTCATGAATATTTTCTGTTCAAATCTGATGAGATGCCAAGCCCTGCCCACAAATTGTATGTTTATGATTCCTCGAGTACGTCATGGCTTTGCTCCCCATGCTACTCTGTTGTGCTCCCTTCATGTTTCACACAGTATGAAGTGGTCAGATGGTCCCAATACCTGTACTGTGTTCCCAGTGTTGTCCCCTTTGGCACTCTGGGCCAGTGAAGGGATGCCATGTCTCATGGTGGGGTGAGCCCTATGGTCTTCACTGCACATTGTTTGCTCAGAGCAGGAATCTCGACCTTGGGACTGGATGGACCAGGAAGAGTTCCACTCTCTCTCTCTCTCCCTTTCCTTCCCCCTCAGTTTGCTTCTGTTTGGTCTGGGCAGACCCACCCCTCTTGCCCCAGCAAATTCTTTCTTTTCTTTTCTTTTGAACAATATATTTGTGGGTTCAAGTCACCAGCCTTTTGGTGAGCATGTGTGGTACCATTACACAGTAATTATGAACTTCAATTTTTAATCTAGACAGCTGAGTCTATCGATAAAAATACAGAGTAGGAGTTGTTTTCAGAACGTGAACAACAGAAACTACTGTGGATGTTTTTGTCACTGAAAGCAAGTGTGCTTCATGTTAAATAATTTTTTTGAAACTGAGTCATATTTAAGTGCTTTGCCCAAAATCAAGTTTATAAAGAAATGGCACAAGGTTGTATAGCATGAAAATAGTGGTTTGTTTTTTAAAGTGCATATGTTTTTAAATGTCATAAAAAGATGCATACTTTTAGCTCTGCACCAATGAAATAAACCTGTTTGTTTTGATACCGGTTGTCTTTTTGCATTTGTATCTGTTGGGGGTTTTGTTTACTCCAGAAAGCTAGGGGGCCAGGATTTTAAAGTAACTACTTGCCAGGATGAGCTGTAACTCTTGGTTATTTACCATCCTTTGGCTTCCTTGTCGCTTAGCAACAGATTGTCTGAGGTGGCAGGACAGCCATCTGAAGGAGGAGAACACATGAAGAGACTGAAGGGAAGCACGGGACCTCACAGGAACATGGAGGGAATAAATGTACAGACTGGGTCATCAGGCTGCGCAGGGACCGAGGACTGGCATGTGGAGAGCTAACGATTAAAATCACTGTGCTTGCGGTTGTGGGGACGGAGCGGGAGCAGACAGCGCTTTGTTCTGGTGGGCGTTCGGCTGGGCACTGAGAGGATGACCCTAACAGCAGCCAGGCCTTGCTGTACTTTCCCACTGTCTTGCCATCGAGAGCGGACAGCCTGCTGAGGACTCTGGGACTAATTTCTGTCCTTCTTTCACGCCTTTGCCTTTGATCACTCCTTTCCTGACTGGTGTTTAGGACTTTTCCTTCTCGTTCACCTTATATTTATTCACTCATTTCCTTTTATTCCAGCTCCTTTTTTTTTTCTTGAATGGAACACAATATAAATTCAGACCAGAGCCCAGATAGGAGATTGGTGATTGCAGTGAATAGAGTATGGTATTTGTTCTTTTCCGTTTTAAGATGTGAAACTTTCAACTTTCGTATTTTATCTACCCCAGGGCTCAGTACAAAAGTCCCAGCCACTCCTCCAAAGAAACATGAGGCGTCCTACTCCCATAAAGATTTAGAGTCTCGACTACTCTCCAGGATGTCTATTCAGTTCTATAGGGGCCCCAGGAGACACAATCAACTGGAGTCCTTTGGTGTGGGGAAGGGTCAGATAGGAACCATGGCAGCAAAGAGTTGAGTATGTGACCACTAAGCACAAGTTTAACAATTCAAGCCTACCCACTGGCTCGGAGGAAGAAAAACCTGACATGACTGGGAAAACAAAACAAAACGGCACTGCTGAGACTCAGAGTCAACCAGATGACACTCGAGAGCACCAACGTTCAAATAAAATCAAAGTTCAAAGCTTAGTATGCCTTAAAATGATTTTTTTGTTCTTACTGGAAAAATAAAACCTGGTAGTTATGTGGAAGCCCGCTAATATTTTTCGTGTTGTTTATTTGCCCCTTATCTGATCTATGTGTTGCTCTAACAACACTTGTTAACTTTATGTTCACGTTGATATTTTATGCATAAGAAGAAACAAAAGACAAGGGTAAGCTCTCCTTCAGAAAATCTACTCAGGGATTATTTGAGTAAACCGGGCATTTGTGTTTTTTAAAGTGGCACAGTTGTCTTTATTATGCATCCTATTTGCCATCATGGACTCAGACATTACTCTGCTTATGGAAAGGTTGGCTGTTCAAATCTACCTGCCACTCCACAGTATATGCAAGAGGCTGCCTGCACCTCCTGTATTTCAATGCAGAAGTTTTGGAGATGGGTTTGGGTTTAAGTGACGAATAACAGTGGGTGACACTGACATAAAAAATGTAACAGCAGGAATGAGCCCCGGTGGCGTAGTGGTTGAGCGCGGGACTGCGGCCCACTGGGACGGAGGTTCAATTCCAGCAGTGGGGCTGGGCCTCCTACTTTCCCCACCAGAAAGCAGTGATGCCCACCCCCCCAAAAAAAATGTAACAGCAATTAAGAAAAAAATTACAGGTAACTGACTTTTTTACTATTATCAAACACAAGTGAAGATGTATTTAAAATAGCTGCATTTGGGGAGATTAGACTCTTTAATATCCTATCATTAGTTCCCAGTATGAGTTATAATATAATACCCCTATCTGAAATTTGATTCTGGAAGAATGAGTGTTATACTCTGCAATTTGATAACATTTTTGAAGTGTTTTTTTTTATCAACAGCAGGAGGTGGGATCTGATGAGGTGTTTAGTATGCACAAGGAAGATAAAATGAAATACATGTTTTTAATGCTGTGTGTTTCAGTTCCTTGAAAGAGAGATATTAGTGGAATAAATTTCAAAGTGTCTGATATATTATTGCAAGACCAAAATAATGCATCCAGTGTGTGATATTTAATTGCTGCAAGAGGCATTCACTGCTTTCCATGACTGATGAAGGCAGCTTGAGGATCTGTGTGTTAGTTTAGGCAGACTAGAGAAATAAATCCATAGCCACTCGTATGTGTATAAGAAAGAGTTTTATCTCAGAGAGAGGGACATATATGCCTGATCAGAGCACACGGGAGCAAATGAAGGGAGAGGAAGAGTGGAGCACATCCAACCCTTGAGGATGATGTTCCCACTCAGAGTAGCCAATGCACAGAGAAAACCATATGGTCAGCCCCACTAGGAGACATGCTGTCCCTCACTGACCCATATCCCTAAAGAGGACAACACTGGAGACACAATGTGGAAATTGCACCAGATCCGATCCCACCACACCCAGGCAAAACACTAAGCGCATGCAACAAGGGGAGCAGAACAAGAATGTCCTGAGGGAGTACCAAAAATAGACGTTGGGGCCAAGGTATGGCACCCGATCAGACTCTACCGGAAAATACTCCTAAAGGTCAACAAACTGAACTCGAACTATTTACAGGCTCTTCTTTTTTGTCATTTGTTTTTTGTTGTTGTTGTTGTTGTTGTTGTTGTCTGTAGGTAATTGAACATGCCCTTACAGAAGGGTTGGGGGAGGAGATGAGCCAGTCAGGGTGCAGTATAGCATCAATGAAACATACAACTTTAGTTATGTAAAGCTTCCTCCCCACCACTGTCATGGCCCTAATTCTACCTAACAAATTCAACTTGACCAAAGGATGGATATGGGTACAGATAAGAGCTGGAAAGACAGGGATTTCAGGACAGAGAATCCCCCACAGGACCAATAATGAAAGTAGCAATACGAGGAAGGTAAGGGTAGAGAGGGGGTTAAAGGTGGAACCAATCACAATGATCACCATATAGCCTCTCCCTGTGGGATGGACAGCAGAAAAGTGGGTGAAGGGAGACATCTACCAGTGTAAGACAGGAAAAAAAATAATAATTTTTGAATTTTCAAGGGTTCATGAGTAAGGGAGGGTCGGGAAGGGGGAATAAGGAGCTGATACCAAGGGCTCAACTAGAAAGAAAATGATGATGGCAACAAATGTACAAATGTGCTTGACACTATGTATGGATGTATGGATTGTGATGAGTTGTATGAGCCCTCAATAAAATGTTTTGTTTTTTTAAAAGCAATACTCAAGGCGTCCTCTGCACATTCACTTTGGTATTTTGTTTTTGTTTTTTGGGGGCATCACTGCCCTCAGGTGGGAGTAGGAGGCCCAGCCTTTGCTCCGTGGAGCTGGAATAGAACCTCTATCCCAGTGGGGCGCAGTCCCGCGCACAACCACCACACCACCGGGGTTCAGCCCCCACTTTGGTATTTTTTTATGTCTTTTGAATAACCTTCTGCTTTCTTCCTGTATTTCTTCTTTATGTAATCCCACATCGCAACTAATCTTGGTTGTTGGTGTTTAGTGGTCAACCCTGTTCTTCAGATGATCTATAGGCTCAGATCTATAGACATTCAAGGTCTTATTTTGGCTCTCATGGTATTCTTTTAATATTATCCATCTTCAATCTAAACTTGAATATTAACCAAGCTGTATCACAGCTGTGTCAGCGCCTGGACGTTTTTTCACTGATAATATTGATCCAGTCCATTGTCTTTTCTATTCCTGTATGGCAAAAGCAAAAGATAATTTAAAAGAAAGAAAAAACCTAGATGTGTGCCAGAAAAAAGGTCTGAAGCTTGTTCTTGAACATAAGTAGCAAAGAGTAGGGAAGAATTAGTGAAGTAAAGAGTTGAGTAAAAGGATTCTAAGAACAATTGCAAGGTTAGGAGTGGACATCTCAGTTTGAGGAACGTCAAACATGCAACTAAAGACTTAGTCTAAAGGAATCAAGGACCGGGTGAACCTCAACCTTTATGAGCCTAAGACACAAAGAACTAGCTTTTGCCTCACTACCATTGCTGCTCACTTGCAGAGTGGGCACAATGGGAGAATCTGCGTAGTGTGTGAAGAACATGTGGACCCAAAAGATGGGAGGAACTCCCCAGCCTGTGCCTGTTACACACCGGTCAGGCATAGAACCGAACTCATTCCTGTGACTTAATTTTAAAACAAACAGACAGACCTGTCACATGAACGGTAACGAGAAGAAATACACCTCACAACAATTAACCATAGGAGATCAAAAGGGCAGCACTTCCCCAGGTATAAAGCTTAAATAGGAAAAGACAGATGAATGGAATGTGTGAACACAACGAGGGAACAAGAAGAGTTCTGTTATATTTGGGGGACTGCAATCCTGTCATGAAAAAAATGTGTATTGTTGAATGGAAATCCATTTAGCTTGTAATTAACTCTTACCTAAATCACAATGAAATTTTAACACGTGTGTTTCTAAGGTAAACTGAAGAAAAAAATCAATGTACTACAATGAAATGTGCACAATCTGAAGGGAGAAGACAAAAGAGAGGAATGCACGCTACACTTTTCACCCTGGAAGAACTGAAGGAAACAAAGAAGCCCTCAAGTTGCCGTCTGTCAGGGTTCTATTAACAGAGTCTTAATGATGACATTGTTAGGTGCAGGCTAGTCAGCTCTGATTCATAGCGACTCTACAACAGAACAAAGTATTGCCCAGTCTTGTGCCATGCCCACAATTGATCTTATGCTTAAGCACTTCGTTGTCAACCCAGCTTGTTGAGGGCATTACTCTTTTTCGCTGCCTCGACTTTATCAAGCATAATCTCCTTCCCTAGGGACTGGTCGCTCCTGTGACTACATGTCCAAAATGCATGAGAAGTCTTACCACCCTTGCTTCTAAGCAGCTTCTGGTTGTACTTTTTCCCAGACAGATTTGTCTGTTCTTTTGTCAGGACTACTTTTCAATATTCTTTCCTACCACTGTCATTCAAATGCATCAGTTCTTCCAAGGTCTTCTTTACTCAGGGCCTGATTTTCACATCCTGTGAGGCTAATGAAAATGACATGGGTTATTTTGGGTTAGGCACACCATCGTCTTCAAAGTAGCTTCCTTGCTTTTAAGCGCTTTAAAGAGGTCTCGTGTCACAGACTTATAGTACCTAATGCAACGTGCACTTTAATCTCTTGACTGCTGCTTGTTAGAATTGATTGTAGAGAGTGGAACTGTCTCTTAAAAATGCGTTATCTTTGACTGGAGGGGAGAAGTTGGTGATAAGTCTTGATTTGGAGGAAAAAGTAATTTCGCCTGCTCTAAGTTGTGGGTTGGATATTGGTGATCTTCCAGTGTGACCGAGGTGGAGTCATGGTCTCAGTGACAGCTGGCTTTATAAGCAGGGAAGCCTCCCCCAGAGAGGACAGCAGAAACTCTGAGGCTGGTTGAGAGATGTCAAACATAGAAGATCAGGTGGCTGTAAAGGCAAGAGAACCATCTGGAGAGTGGTGACACTCTAAGTAATAAAGAAAAAGAATTAAAAGAATTAATTCTTAAAAAAGAATTTTTTAAAAAATACTTTATACTTTTATTTCCTTTTAAAAGAATTATAGTACAACTTGAAAATAAACAAGTGGCCATCTAGCTCAGAAGCATCAAAGCCCACATGGAAGAAGCACACCTGCCTATGTGACCATGTGGTGTCAAAGAGATCAGTTATCAGGCAATCAAAGAACTAAAAATCATATCATTGCATGCCCACCTTCCTGTGATATGATTGCTGAAGACAAATGTGTACATAAGCCAATGTGGTAAAGAAAGCTAATAGTACCCAGCTATCAAAAGATACAGTGTCTGGGGTCTTAGAAGCTTGAAGGTAAACCAGTGATCATCTAGCTGAGAAGCAACAAAGCCCACGTGGAAGAAGCACACCAGCCTGTGTGACCACAAGGTGTCTAAGGGATCTGGTATCAGGCTTCAAAGAACTGAAAATGTTGTCATTTAATAGATGAGGGGGGAGTACAGATTAGAGACCCGACCTCCCCAAGCAGTGAAGCAACTTCCTCTTTGAGAAGGGTTGCAGGGAGTAGACAAGCCAATCAGGATATAGTATAGCAATAATGAAATATGCAACTTTACTCCAGCTCTTAAATGCTTCTCCCCACCCCACCCCCTGCACCACTATCATAACCCCAATTCTATCTTACAAATCCAGCTAGACCAGAGGCTGTCCACTGGTACAGATAGGAACCGGAAATATGGGGAATCCAGGAGAGATGACCCCTACAGGACCAGTGGTGAGAGTAGTACTAGTGGAAGGTTGGGGGGAAGGTGGAGTAGAAGGGGGAACTGATTACAAGGATCTACATATGGCCTCCTCCCTGGGGTCTGGGCAACAGGGAAGTGGGTGAAGGCAGACATTGGACAGTGTATCAATGATAAAATAATAATGATTTATAAATTATCAAGGGTTCATGGAGGAGAGGGGTGCAGGGAGGGAATGGGAAAAGGAGGAGCTGGTACCAAGGGGCTTAAGTAGAAAAAAAAATGTTTTGAGAACGGCGATAGCAGCAAGTATACAAATGTGCTTTGCATACAATGGATGGATGGATAGATTGTGATGGGAGTTGTATGAGCCCCCAATAAAGTGATTTTTAAAAACTATAGTAAATACATAATGAACCATTTGCCTTTTCAACACTCTTCACATATACAAAATTTTAAAAGAAAGTTGAGTTGAATTACAATTAATTACAAATATAGTTGGAAATGGAGAAAAAAATGAATGTAGGGGTGGGGGGGGTTATACTACCATTATTTTCCCTTTAAAACCATGAAGTAGCAAACAATATGTTAACTGAAGATAGCTGGAGAGTTAGATAATAAGTCAATTCTTACTATGTTCCTCAAATAATAGCCACTTCACAAATGGTGATTTAATGTGGTATTGATTCCATAGTTGAAACTGAAAGTCTGGTTTCTGTTGATTTATCTTTTGTCAGACATTTAAGATTTTATTATTTTTTTCTTTTCATCTAGGCCCTTATGTGTAAGGAACTAAAGGAGAAATAAAATATACAGGATGAAAAGATGGCAACGTTACCTCCTCCCGGACCGCAGAGTTTTGTCCACTTCACCAAGCAGTCCCTTGCCCTCATTGAACAGCGCATCGCTGAAGGAAAAACAAAAGCTCCCCAAGAAGAAAAGAAGGACGATGAGGAAGAAGGGCCCAAACCAAGCAGTGACTTGGAAGCTGGCAAGCCCCTGCCTTTCATCTATGGAGACATTCCTCCCGGCATGGTCTCAGAGCCCCTGGAGGACCTGGACCCCTACTACGCAGACAAAAAGGTGAGTTTACCATCACTCCAGTAGCAGACTTTCTACTTGTTTTTTTTCCACACCAGATGACAGATCACATCTAGATAAATCCCCTTGAGATTAGGTAGGATATACTGAGAGATCAAGACAGTAGTGGCAGATGAAATGAATATGTAGGGTGTACAGCATATATATTTAGAATTCTTTCATCAACTTGGTTCAAAGACCCACACCCTACTTTTGAATTCTTTCATTTTGAAGAGTATTTTATATATAGTCATTTTTTGTGGGGGTTTAAAATGAAAGCATATCGGTAAAAAACCAAAATGATCATCAATTTAAGAAATCAAAAGCAGATTGCAATTTAACTACTGAGCCAGGGGACTCTCTATACCACTATTCACATTGCATAGTTACAAGAGGAATTTCATGCAAGCTATTGGAGAGAAGGGTCTATTTCAGATGATCAGACGGACAAAACAAACACAGTTAAAAAAATCTATTGTTCAAAACAAGAAGGAAAGTCATTATATAATCGATAATACAGAACTTTGGGGAAGAAAATAGGCTATTCAATTGAAAGAGGCCGTAGTTAGCTTTTGGCAAGTGTGTGCTGGAAATCAAAGGAAAATATTGATGGATTTCCCCAAAAAAGAAGAGGAGTAAATAGGTAGCCAAGCAGCCTGCTGAGAAAATTCTCTCCAAAATAAATGGAAATGCTATTTAAAGGTGGTTATCCAATAGCATGCTTGAAAGTAAAGCAGAATCAGAAAAAGGAACAATACCGAGAGACAGATAATATCAGCTGAAATCAGTTGTTGAAGCTTACCAATATGGTAATGTGTTGATCCGGGTAGACTAGAGAAACAAATTCATAAGCAAGCATATGTATATAAGGGAGAGGTTTATATACAAGAGCAACTGTGCATTAAGAAAGCATCCCAAGCCAGTCCAGAACAAGGGCCTACATCCAATATTAGCCCTTATGTCCAATTCCAGTCCATAAAGTCCTCTTCAGACTCACGAAGCATGTGCAATGACCCCAGGACAATCACAGGCCAGTGGGTGCAGAGTCTTGTGTATCCAGTGGTGGTAGAAGCATCTCAGCACTGTCAGGGGTCTCCTCGTGGCTCCTCCAGTTTCCAGGCCTTAGGGCCTATCAGCATGCATATAACAAAATTACAATTATTGAACAGTTTGCATGTATTTACATTAGGAAAGAAGAGATTTTAGGGGTGAATATGAGACCCCAAACTGTTGCTATCAAGTTGAACCTGGCTCATGGCGTCTCTCGAGGACAAAGTAGAGCCGCTCCATGGAGTTTCTGAAGCCGGAAATTTCTGTGGAAGCAGATCTGCCTGATGTTTCTCCCAGTCAGGTTCTTGTGGGCTCAAACCACCAACCTCTCAGTTATCGGCTCACTGTTAAACCTATGGGACCACGCAGGCTCCTTGAGGGAGAGATGGATGATGTCTTTATAATGAAGTAAATGTCAGCATGCGGGGTTGGTAGGAGTCAGAACTCACTTGATGGCTCCTCGTAACAATAAATGCAGGCACATCATCGGCAATTCACATTAAGTGTGTCACTATCCCAAACTGGAGAAGTTGAAGTTGTTCTTGGAGTATCAATATTGAAAATAGCAACAGTGGAGAAGGTCTTGCTCACTTTAGAGACACAGTAGAAGGTTTGAAGTAACTCCTATAAGAGTTTTGCTATGAGTACGTGGGAGGGGATTATAGTGATTTCTGCGTAGTAGGATGGAATCAGGTTGAACATGGAAAGCAGAAGAGGGATAAGGGTTAAATCAGCAGTTTTCAAAGCATAACAATTATTTTGCTGTATGACACTTGCAGACTTATTACTCAAGACTGGGATGCTTTGTCCTATAAAGTTGATATGAATGGGAATCCACTCAATGGCAGAGACTTGCATAATATCAGCCCAGTGATACCACTATTAACTAGGAATATAAACTATACCACTAACTTATACTATGTGAAACATAAAGTTGAGCTTAAGAACTAAATGATGGAACTAAATCAGTTCTGCCTAACCACAACACTTATGCTATTTAAGCATCATTAGTTCCTAAAGTATATGCTTTACTTTTAAGTAAATAAGTTAACTGAACAAAATTCATTCAGACTGTAAGATCTATGCATTTGATATTAATAATAGGATGTCATAAATTATTAAACTTGCATACCAACAAAAACAAAAAACTATATTCAATGCTATCGGGTAGATTCCAACTCATAGTGACCTCATTGGGTAGGTTAGGGTAGATCTGTCCCTGTGAACTGCAATGTCACTTTTTTTTTCTTTAAATAAATCATTTTAGGGGCTGAGCCCTGGTGTCATAGTGGTTGTGCATGGGACTGCGGCCCACTGGGATGGAGGTTCAATTCCAGCAGCAGCTTCACAGGAGCAAAAGCTGGGCCTCCTACTCCCACCACCAGAGGGCAGTGATGCCCTCCCCCCAAAAAACAAAAACAAAATCATTTTATTGGGCGCTCATACAATGCTCATCATGATCAATACATACGTCAATTTTATGCAGACCACATTTGCACACTTGTTGCCATCATCACTCTCAATATATCCTCCCTCCACTTAGGCCCCCAGTACCAGCTCCCCAAATTATCCCTCCCTCTCTACTCCCCCTCCCTCATGAACCCTTACTAATATACAAATTGTTACTACTTTTTCATATCATATACTGTCCGATGTGTCCCTTCACTTACTTCCCTATTATCCATACCCCAGAGAGGAGGTTATATGTATATCCCTGAAACTGGTTTCCCCTTTCTATTCCACCCTCCCTCCACCCTACCAGTATCACCACTCCCCCCACTGGTCCTGAAGGGATCATCTATCCTAAATTCCCCACGTTTCTGTCTCCATTGTACATCCCCTGGTCTAGCTGGATTTTTCAGGTAGAATTGGGATCATGATAGTGGATGGGACGAAGCATTTGAGAACTAGAGGAAAGTTGCATATTTCATTCTTATTACACTGTACCTTGACTGACTCATCTCCTCCCTACAACCCTTCTAGAAGGGGATGTCACATTACCTACAGATGGGCTTTGGCTCCCCAATCTGAACTTCCCCTCATTTATAATGATATAATTTTTAGTTCTTTGATGCCTGATACCGGGTTCCTTCGACACCTCATAGTCACATAGGCTGATATGTTTCTTTGATGTGGGCTTTGTTGCTTCTGAGCTAGATAGCCGCTTGTTTACTTTAAAGCCTTTAAGACTCCAGATACTATATCTTTTGATAGCCGGGCACCATCAGCACCATCACCACATTTGCTTTTGCACACATTTGTCGTCAGTGATCATATCAGAAAGATGAGCGTGCAATGTTATTTATGATTTCTAGTTCTTTATGGAGTGTAACTTTTTATGAGAGTAGAAAACCTCATCTTTATCCTTAGGGCCTGGTGGTGGTTTCAAACTGCTTATCTTGTGGGCAGCAGCACAATTTTAAGCACTGTGCCACCAGTTTTTTAGAACTCATGTACAGATACCAAAAATGCCCTGGGCATACCTGTTTTCCCTAGCTATAATCAATTCGGTGAATGTTTAACCCCAGAAATTCCTTTTTAAATGTTTCAAAAATAACTTAAAATTTCTCATTTAAATTACAAACAGAAATACTAAATAATGTAAATACAAAATAATTTGGTCTTTTCACAATTAAGTAGTACTGCTGCTATTTTCCTGTGAACTTAGATGAACTCTAGCTTAGAGAAGATTTTTTGAAAATTCAAATGGGAACGTGACCTTGTTCCCCATTTTACTTTCATACCCTTGTATGTCACATCTGTTAATCCTACAATTTTAATAAAATTATTATTCCTATCATCAATTTTATGGTAAATGTAATTTACCAATTACATTTTTGTAATGAAATCAAATGTAAAACTTACATTTCCAGCTCTCTTCACTATCTGGTGTCAGAATTGCTTTCAACATAACTTTGCAAAGAATGGGAGATGATTTAAATCCTCGCAGAAAATTGAGGGGGGGAAAGTTGAACTCAAATATTATGCATGACTTTCAAAACTAATATTCAGTATGAAGGTGTATTTTGTGTTATATGTAGAGATACACATAGTAATAAGAGTCTGTTACGCCAGGTTGACTAGAGAAACAAAACCTGTGACATACACACACATATATGTGTCAGGCAGAACTTTATAAGAAGCTTCATAGATGAAGAAAACACCACAGCCGAGTCCAACTCAAGTCCATAAGTCTGAGATGAGTGCATAAGTCCCACTAAGCCTCACATAGTCTCAAGCAATGATGCAGAATACAGGAATATCACAGACCCGTGCGCGCAGAGTTTTCTAGATCACTGGCAGTGGAAGCATCACACGCTCTGGGGGCTCTCAATACAGCTAGCTTATCCACAAAAAAAGTGATAGGCAAAGTGACAAGGGGGAGGTTCCCAGGATCCTCCTTCTGAAAAGGCCATACCCACAAGGAGGCATCATCAGACTGTGACCTGATTGACAGGCTGCACCCCACCCCTACACTTTATTTATCAAGTTGATATGAAATTATGTAATTACCAGAAAACACAGTAGATCTGGAATCATGCATTCTGTTTCATTTAATACATACACTTCAAAGCCAGAAAGTCAAATATGTCCTCCTGCCATTGCAGAAAAACAGGACAGATATTTGAACTTGGCCTTTCTAGTCAAACATTTACTTCATGCCTGAGGTAATTTTAGGGTTTTGTTGTTTATTTATTTGATTTTTTAATTTTTCCTAGTTAAATACCAGTGCCATGAAGAGTCACACTCACTATGAAGTTATCATAAATAATATATTTTTTAGATTGGGTTGATTAGTAATATTTCTAAATATTCACGGTAGTTAAATTAAGAAAAACTATTATTTTAGAAAATAACAAGTGAGTTCCTTAATTTGCTTTCTTCTGTTTTAACTGTAATTAGTATTACATCTAAAGTTAAAAAAAATTATACTGGAGGATTATATGGATTCTTCCAATCTCATAGCTCCTAAACTTATGAAGTACATTTTAAAACAATTCATATTTGAGATTATCTGCTACCAACAAGTACTAAAATGATCAGTGTTTGTACTAGAAATAAATGATAGCTAGGTTTGCTAACAAAATGCAATGGAAGAGAATCTAAGTTGTTCTCTTTCTTCTAAGAAAGAAAAGAAAGTTGTATTTTAAACTAGTCTCAATGGGCACAATTTATGGTTGCTTATTTAGGATTTGAAGGAAGATGAAACAGAGAAAACATCATTATTGAGGAATTTCTACATCCTGCAAGCTCATAAATAGCTTAATTCATACAAAATCAATATGTATTTGACGTTCATTGGCCAAGGTCATGGAGAGTTGCATCAATGGCCCGAGAGCCAAGTTGCCCAATGTTATGGAAGTTTCTTTCTTTTTTTTTTTTCAGTCTAGCACAACCACACCACAAGGGAATCTGCTGATAGTGATATACTAACTTGCACGTTTGACTTCTCAGCCTCACTATTTTCTTTTTCTTTTTGCAGACATTCATAGTATTGAATAAAGGAAAAGTCATCTTCCGTTTCAATGCCACACCTGCTCTGTGTATTATATCTCCTTTCAACCTACTAAGAAGATTATCTATTAAGATTTTAGTACATTCATATCCTTTTTCAAAATGCTTATTTGCAAGGATATATAAGCATGTAATTTTTGAATGTTATACTTAAGTGTGGGCTCTAGTCACTTTTACACCTGCAGATACTCTGGTTGTCAGTTTACCCATTTCACTAGGAGATGGCGTGGAGATCACCTCCAGCTGCCTCTGACTTTATCAGGGACTCAAGATCACACAACTCCACATCTGCCTAACGTTGATTCCTGTGAGACAGAAATCAGACATGCCACTACTTTCCAGATTTGTTTAATCTTATTCTGATTCCAAGCAGCCCTTCCAGGATACTCAACTTTTCTGCCAGGCTCAATAATCTGTTGCAATGGCCATTCAAAATAAAAGAGGTTTATTAGGGATATTAATATGTTGAAGGCATGGTCTGAAATGTTAAGGATACAGTTTCTTTACCTACAGCAACACTTCCCAGCCGTGCCTCAAAGACAAAACTCTCTGTCCCTGATCTGCAGCCACCTAGTCCCTTGGCCTTTGCTCTGTTTGGATGAGTGGTACCAAGCTGCTTTCAAGGTGAGGCATCCCCAAAGAGTACCGCATCCTGCAAGTCAACCTCCTTAGTGACACTGTCTTACTCTTTCTATGAGCCTGGAGTGCAGCTCTGTCTCTGGCTGCAACTGATAGATACGTAATCACATGGGACCTTGGACTACCCTTATTTACTCATAGTGGTGGCATTCTTATGCCTTGTTTGCGTGCTTCCATCCCGTCATTTAGTGAGAATTATAAAGACTTAGGATTAAAGAATCACCACCAACTGTATCACAGATCTAATTTGGAGTCAACCACTGGGAATATTGGAGAAATATCAGTTATCCTTTTAGGATGCATTACCTTATTCTATTTCACTCTTGCCCAGACAAAGAAAACGTGATTTGTAAGCTCATTTAGAGTAATTTTCTAAGAAAAAGTTGTTAGCATTTAAAAAAAAATTATCAGTATGACATCCTTCAAGTTCCTTCTATGTCCTCATCGTGATTCCTTGATTCTGAGTTACCTTATTCAGCATGCTTATCATGTGCACTATTTTGACAAACTGCATATTTATGACAATGAGCAACCCTCCTGAGTGGACCAAGAATGTGGAGTAAGTGCATAAACGTGTATTTTAACATAGTCTTAGAATTATCACTGTCTGCCAGGAAGTGACTATACCTAGAAAACTTCTCTTCCCCTTGTTACATAGATGATTCCCTTTCCATTCTTTTCGTCTTCTCTATGACAAGCCCACTGGTAGTCAGTTTGAAAATTGGATGCCATGCCTTATTCTTAGAGATGTCAAATTCTCTTATCATCGCATGCATTTCTGAGAGCAGCGGTGTAAGGGTTTTCTGGGAGCTCCAAGAGCTATGTTTTCAGTTTTTTCAAATACACCTATTCAGTGTGAGTGTTTTTGCTTGTTGAGTTTTAATATTTTTCTGGGAAAAGCTACTTTTTGGTAGTTTATCTTAAGAGTCAGAGTGGATCTGCAGCTAGTAGTCATGCTCCAGCAAATGGATGTTAGGTTAATGAAAAAAGTGATAAAGATTCAGATGACCATGCAATGTATGGTCTTTTCACATCTCTATTTCAATGGATTCTTGTATCTAGGTATACTTTTACTGGAATATATACTTTCGAATCACTTATAAAAATCCTTGCCAGAGGCTTCTGCATTGGAGAATTCACCTTCCTCCGTGACCCATGGAACTGGCTTGATTTTGTCGTCATTGTTTTTGCGTAAGTACTTTTCAGTTTTCTGAAATTATAGTGAAAATCTCAGACAGCAGAGTAGGCCAGTAAGGATCAAACTTAGATATTTGATCTTTCCCACATGCAGTGGTTGTGTTCAAAGGTTACTTCATGAGAATCATTCGTTAACTGACCAATCTCTCAGGAGAGTCTCCCCCACCCCCCTAGAGTTTATCCCATGATTAAAACTGATCCTTCTTCTCCACTCTCAGAACTGGGGTGGATAGTATAGGAGGCTCACGCCTTCTTCAAGTTCTTCTTTAAGCTCAATACTATTGTGGAAGCTCTGAAAGAGAAACAAGGCAACAAAAACCTCAGGGCTTTACTTTGCAGTTGGTGTTTTCTTCTATAGCCTACACAACTGAAGAAAAAATGCAGATCAAGGTACAGAAGTCAATCTTTTTGTTCAACTTGTTTAGCCTAGCATCAATGCATTGAGTAATTTTTTAGGGAGAAATTACTACATTAAAAGTTTTAATGTATTCAGTTTCCTCCTCTTACTACAAACATATTTGGTAGAAACATGTCTTTTGATTCTTAATCTCTGGTATAGATATACATTTTTCCCACTTACCATTCTGAACTTTAAAATCATGTACCTTCACTGGGTCGTTTTACACACCAGGCAGGGGACTTAAATAAAGTGTGTGGTCCTCGACTCCCTCCGCCTCACTCCTCTTCCTTGTCTGGCAGATGAGTGCTGCAGCTCTGCTGGATGTAACAGTGCTGCGCCAAAGAAGACAGCTGCTTCTGGCGAGGCTTCTTCAGTTTTGAGACATAATTCACAAACTGCAAAGTGCACTCCCACCCCCACCCCACTTCAAAGTTGTGCTACTTTTTTTTTGTTTTAAGTGCTGCTATTTTTATTTGGATCTGATCCTATGTACATCAGAAGAAAACACTACCAGATCCTGTATATCCCCATAATCTGTACTATATACTTAAATGTATTACTGCTACCACTCAGTGAATCCATCTTTATTGACCAGCTACAATATCAAACCAGATGTTTCACTACTTCCTCCATTACTATGAAGTAATTTAAGAACATTCTTGTCACTTCAAAAGAAACTTCTTACCTATTGGCAGCCATACCTCCCTTGCGCTTCAGTCTCTGAAGCTTTCCATCAATGAATTTGCCTCTTCTCAACATATTATACAAATGGAACAGAATCATTTCATATGTTCCCATCTTCCTTCCCTCATTGTGCTGTTTTCAAAGTCTAACTGATGCTTTATTGGAAATCAAATATTAACATTTAGATAATGTTGAGGGGCAGCTAATTGAAATGTTTGATTAATTAGATAGGCAATTATAATATGTACCCTTAATAATATAATATGTATTTTATTTACATCAAATGAATCCAAATAACTAAATAAGAAAAGAAATTTGTAGAACTATCTATGGAACAAAGGAGTGTCAAACATGAACAATACATTGACTAAAGGCACAGGTAAGTATCTCAGATGCTATCTAAATTCTGAATGACTCTGATTTGATTCTACAGGTATTTAACAGAATTTGTAAACCTAGGCAATGTTTCAGCTCTTCGAACTTTCAGAGTATTGAGAGCTTTGAAAACTATTTCTGTAATTCCAGGTAAGAAGTAATTGGTGTGAAGCATTAGGCCATGCTTAACCCCAACTCTTTGGGAGTTGTTCTTTGTTTGTGTGTGTGTTGTCATTGTGTTTGTATATAAACTTATTACAGATATGTGACAGAGTTTGTGGACCTGGGCAATGTCTCAGCATTGAGAACATTCAGAGTTCTCCGAGCATTGAAAACAATTTCAGTCATTCCAGGTGAGAGTGGGATTAAACACCGAGGCTGACTTTGATCCTTTGGAGAAAAAACAAGAAAACTTTCTCTTGTGCAATTTTAATTGCATTTTGTTTCTGATGGCTTTTTTTCCTAAAATTATTACTAAAAGTCACCCTGGAGGTTTAATCAGTTGCATGGTTCTTGGAGGATGAATATGGCCACTTGGCTTACATCTCAATTTGAAATTTCCCTCCTGTATAAGAGGTCATGTGTCATTTGCTTATCCAGGAAAGAAAATTTCAATCAGGTTTAGTTGCTTTTAATACAGTCCAAAAAAAGAAATAATATGTATCAGCATGGGGTTATTGCATGTTTTATGTTTTTCTTCTGCAAACCATTTCTTCATTGAAAAGTAGATAATCATAAATTTGTCAGTAGGTGCTGTAATGCAGATTACTGTCATTTATGCAGGTGCTATGGTAAAGAAATGCTTGTTCTGACAAACATTCGGGGAATCAAAACTTTTAAAAATAAGTTTTAAAATGTGAATGTAGATATAGTTTTCACAACCAAATTGTGTCTCTTCAAAACTTGAGTACAGGCAGTCCTCAATTTACAACATACTTTTGTTTTGACAAACTGCAGCTGGAACCATCCATGTTTTGGATTGTTGTTGTTGTGTGTGCACATCTCACCAGTAGTAATAAATACTACATACAACGTAGCAGTTCCTAATTTGCTGATGCCATCAGGTCTATAATTTTATATGTAATTTTCCTAACCACCAAAGTCAAATGAAGAAAGACCAAATTTATAAGCATACTGATAATAAAAGGCAACGGAATGAAAACTAATTAAAAACAAAAACAAAAATAATGGTAGGTTCAGCTTGCATCGGAACTGACAATAGGTACCAAACAGAACTCTGTTGTAAACTGTTGTCTATCTGTACTCGTTAGGAATATCGTAGTATTTTTTATTATTCACTGTAATTTATAGAGACAAAATACATTTAAAATGGCAAATACACCCTTTGGAACTAGCAGGTTTTAAAAATTAAGATACTGAAGATCATTCATTTGGTCTAATGCATGCAATTCTACGAGAACTTGTTTTTGTTTTATATTCACGGGCTTTAATTTCATGGTGAAATTTCTTCCCCACTCCTGTTTCCAGGCCTGAAGACCATCGTGGGGGCCCTGATCCAGTCAGTGAAGAAGCTCTCTGACGTCATGATCCTGACTGTGTTCTGTCTGAGTGTCTTTGCTCTGATAGGACTGCAGCTGTTCATGGGCAACCTGAGGAATAAATGTTTTCAAAATTCTACTGAAGTACTAGAGAGCCTAATTGGAACCCTGGAAACAGAAGAAGACTATAGAAGTAAGAACATCCCTGCAGTTTTTAATAGGTGGAAATAAGCTGGAAAGCATTCCTCTCTTTTAACAACGGGACATGGTGGTTTTGCATGAATTTTTTTTGAATGATTTAAAGAATGAAATATTCTATTTATATGTGATTCTAAGCTTTCTGATTACAATTCTTGTAATGAGTTCATAATCATTCCATTACTCCTGATTTCTTTAAGATTAAAAATAAACTGTACTCTAGAGAAATAAATATAGCTATGAATGAATATCAAAAGTTAGTGCATTCAATGGTATATTTATAGTATACTCGCATATACACTCTAGTGTATGCAGTATATATTATATACATACCATGCATATATGTGTACTATAGACTATCCATGGTGTATATAGAGTATATGCATGGTGTATGTATTTTATCTGTATATAGTATGTATATGTATATAGTATGTATTCACATATAGTATGTGAGTATTTTATGATTGAATGCCCTGATGAATAATATCAATGTACTCATTGATATATGGGTGTGTGTATACGTATGTGTATGTATAGCATTGTATATTTTACGGTTACATTATGGAATCCCTTGGTTAGCTAACCTGCTCACCGAGAGCGCCCGTGGCTTGAGCCCAGCAGAGGCTCGTTGAGAGAAGCGAACCGAGTGTCCCCTCTCATAAAGAGTCTGTCAGCCGAGGAAACCAGATGGAGCATCTCTGCTCTGTCACACAGGCCACAGTACGTTGGAATCAATTCAATGGCACAAAACAAAACAATAAAGTGGCTAATTGAGGGGACTTCAGACTGGAGGAAAAATCCTATTATCTCAATTAGATTTTTCTCTGATTTTTCCCCCTGAATCTTTTGAAACCCCCTCATAATGTTAATATACTTACATTTATCATATGATGTAATATATATTTTTGTTGTCATCATTTTATTGGGAGCTCTTACAGCTCTTATAACATACCAGACATCAATTATATCAAGCATATTTGTATATATGCTGCCATCATCATTTCCAAAACATTTTCTACTTAAGTCCTTGGTATAAGCTCCTCTTTTCCCCCCTCCATACCCACACTCCCACCCTCGCAAATCCTTGATCAATTATATTCTACTATTATGTCATATCTTACACTTTGTATTGTCTCCCTTCGCCTACATTTCTGGTGTTTGTCCCTCTTAGTGGGGGAGTAGATAGCCTGTCTTGTGTAGGGTTCGCCCTTACTGTTTGAAACCTCCAGCATGAGAGAAAGGTGTATCTTTATCCTCCCATAGAGAGTTCCAATATTGGACCCCCACTGGTCCTTTCTACCTGGTCCTACAGAGTCACTGTGAGTCAGAATTGACTTCACGGCAGTGAGGTGTTTCAGAATAATTATTATCCTATAGGACATTATTTGTCTCTTGAAAGTATTTCTAAAGATTCATTTAAAGTCTTGCAACTAATTAGCTTTACTAGTGCTGTTCTTACAACCAGCAATGAGTTTCACAGCTTCTTCTAACAGTCCTCCTTGATGAGACTGATATCAGATTGAAGATTAATTTTGAGGTTAAAATAACACGGAAGCTAAAGATAACTCTGAAATCAGGTTTTACTTAGAACCAGAAGAACTAGTTTATTTGGTACCACGGGAGAGCGATTGTACACACAGTCTCAGAAATCGACTTCAAAAATATATTTATGAGTATCTCGCATAAAACATGGCCTCCATGTCCTTTAAACCATTCCTAACATGTTTCTTTCACGGTAACCATTGAAGGACATTAAAAAAATAAATTAAGAAATAACCTCCCGACTACTGAGTGGATTCTGACTCAGGGGAACCCTTCCGAACAGTATCGAACCGCCCCTGTGGGTTTCGGAGCCCGAGACTCTTTATGGAGGAAGAAAGGCTGGCCTCTGCCCCATGGAGCGCCTTTGTTATACACGGGCCCGTCCTCTAGTGGCTGTGCATTGGGTTGCAGTTTGCCGGATTGACAGTTCAAAACTACCAGCAGCTCTACGGGAGACAGCCTGGGCTTTCTGCTCCGTACACAGCTACAGTCGCGGACGCTGTCAGGTGTGCACTAGGAGTTAGCAGTGACTTGATGGCGTGAGTTAGATTTTTTTTTGTTTATACATAGCGAATAACAGCTTGAATAACAATGACATTTATCCCATAGTCTCTCCTCCCAACTGTGTACATAATTCACTCTGTTGTCACGTGTAGCTTTAAAAAGCAGACATATGAGTGAAGCGTGAATTTGGTGTTTTGCTTACTTATTGTGTCTAGAGGCCATGTCTGACTGTTAAAATTCATTTTTCAACAGGCATTTAACAAGTATCTCCTCTGTGCTAGATGTTTGTAAGTTTCTGAAGCCATGGACGTAAATAAGATAGTCTCAAATTTCACAGGATATATATTCTGGATTAAAAGAAGGGGCATACTTTGGGGCCAGGGCATGGCACCCCATCAGACTCAACCAGAAAACACTCCCAAGGGGCAACAGATAGACCTGGAACTGTGTATAGACTTTTTTTAAATCATTTTTTGTTTTTTGCTCTGTCTTGTTTTTGTGCTTATTATTTTCTCTGCATGTCTGTCTAGATAAGATAGGTGGAATAAACAACCCAGAGGAGAAAACAACCGGACTGAGGACACACAGGAGAGGGGGAGGCAGGGAAAAGGAAGTGGGTGTTAATAAACTTAGGAGCAAGGGAAGAGCAAGCGATCGGAAATCGATGGTGAGGAGGGTCTGGCAGGCCTGGCAGGGCTTGATCAAAGGCAATGTCACTGCTCTTTTTCACTGGCTGTTACCAGAAACCCTGGCCGCGTGGTGGTGGATCAGCAGTGTGAAATCATGAGCCACCATGCTCCCATACATGTTTGCAACCTCAAAATTCAAAAGGGCAGTTCTGGTCTGCCCTGTAAGGTCAGAGTGAGTCAGACTGACTGGCAGTAAGTTTGGTGTGGGTTTGCTTCATCCAAGTGGGATGTCATTTTTCAGAGATTGATCTCTCTTGGTCACATATCCAAAGTACATAATATGTAGTCTCTCCTCCAGCTTCCAAAGCAGATTTGCTTGTTTTTCTGACCTTTCATGGTATATTCACAAATCTTTGCCAAGTCAGTAGACAGACCTGGAACTACCTATCATTTTGTTTTGTTTGGGTTTTTTGTTTTTGTTTTTGTTTGGTTGATTGTTTTTTCATTTGCTTTCAGCCTATGTCTGTCTATATAAGAGATGCAATGTGAATAATCCCAAGGAGAAAACAGTGGGACTGGTGGTTCCCATGGGACATCAGAGAGAAACAGGCAGGGGGAATGGGGAGCCAACAAACTCAGGGATAAAGAAACAGCAAGAGATCTAAAATTAATGGCAAGGAGGATTTATAATGTCTGGTGGGGTTTTATCAAGTGCAATGTATCCGAGAGGAATTACTGGGAGCAGAACAGAGGGTGAGCATGATAGTGGGATAGGAGAAAGGTGAAAGAAAGCAGAGGAAATAAATAGGAGGCAAAAGTTTTTTCTGGAGGTATAGTGACAGGCATGTATATATGTAATATGTTAATTTATAATGAAGGGATAGAGGTCAATGTACACTCATTTATATGTTAAGTATTCAGATAGCAGACAATTTGGGGCCTCAAATCAAGGCCTTCCTTAACACAAGAGCACTTTGCTTTAAGAACCTGACACTCTTTGACACTCACTTTCCCGATATGATTGCTGAAGACAAAATGGGTGCATAAGCAAATGTGGTGAAGAAAGCAGATGATGGCCAGCTGTCAAAAGCTATACATCTGGGCTGTTACAGGCTGGAAGTTACACAAGTAGTCATTTGGCAGGAAAGCAAATAAGGCCACATGGAAGAAGCACAGCAACCTGTGTGACCACAAGGAGTTAACAAGATCAGGTATCAGGTGTCAAAAGATCCCAAACAAACAACTATATTGATGTGAATTGGGGGGGGGAGGGGTGGAGTAGAGACCCACAGCCCATCTTTAGACAATTAGATATCTCCCCAGAGAAGGGTTATAAGGGAGGGATGATTCAGCCAAGGTGCTGTATAGCACCTCTAGTTCCTGAATGCACCCTCACCCCACCCCACTCCCCACTACCATGATCCAGCACTCCTTATAAATCTGCTTGTACACACAGTGGTACAGATAAGAGCTCTCAACACATGGAATTCAGAACAGATAATGCCCTCAAGAACAGTAGTGGGAGTAGCAATATCATGAGGGTAGGGGGATGGTCGAGAAAGGGGGATCTCGGGCTGAGCCCCGGTGGCGTAATGGTTGTGCGCAGGACTGCGGCCCACTGGGATGGAGGTTCAATTCCAGCACACAGAGCAAAGGCTGGGCCTTCTACTCCCGCCACCAGAGGGCAGTGATGCCTAAAAATTTTTTTAAAAATTAAAAAATGGGGATTTCATCATTAGGTTGGATATATAGCCTCTCAAAGGGAATGAATACCAGAATGTAAATTAAGTGACACAATGAACAGTGTAAGATATGAAATAATAATAGATAACTAAGGACTCACAAGGATGGGAATGTGAAGGGAAAGGAGAGAAAAAGCGTATAAGGGCTAGAGCAGAAATAAAATGTTTTTGAAATGATAATGACAACATATGTTCAAATATGTCAGATACAATTGATGTATAGAATGTTATAAGAGCAGGCTGAACCCTGGTGGTGTAACAGTTGTGTGCAGGACTGCGGCCCACAGGGTTGGCGGTTCAAATCCAGCAGCAGCTCTCAAGGAGCAAGGCTGGGCCTCCTACTCCTACAAGGGGGCAATGATGCCCACAAAAAAAAGAATGTTATAAGAACTATAAAAGCCCCCAATGAAATGAATTTTTAAAAACAGTTGCCAATACCATACTTTAAATACACCTATTCTTTTTTGATCTTCCCTATTCATGTGAAGCCCTTGAAAATAACCCTGGCTTGAGATCAGGTACACATTAATCCTCAAGTTGACATCCTTGCTCTCCAGTACTTTCAGGAGGTTGGTGCAGTAGATTTTCCCAGTGCTTTCTTTGAGCATTGATTGTGGATAGAAGCAAAATGAAATCTTGAAAACTTCTATTTCCCCCAACCCCCTTCCCTCCCCCAGTGATCAGAAGGTTGTTTATCGGTCAAGTTGTAAGGATTTGGGTTAATGGAGTATGTAAGATGTGAATTCATCACTCCAGAAAGAGTCCAGTTCTTGAGAAAGTGAAAGGTCAAAGGAGAAAGACATGACCTGAGTAGAAACAATAAGGGAAGATAGGGGAGAATGATGAGAACATGATTACATTCAAGCCCAATGTTATTTATTTCTCCAGAGAAGTAGGGGAGAGTGAGAGTGAAGGAAGAGAAGCTCTGCAGGAGATTGAGGAAACAGAATGCAAATACAGCTTTTGAGTGTAAATTTATAAAGATTGAAAATGTTGTTTAAATGTTTTCTCTGGCTTCTATCAAAGCCTCTGCCTCTAGATTACATTTCCTTACGAAAATAGTTTCGGCGGCTTCCCTGGCCTAGCTCTCAGGCCTCAGGATATACCCTGTAGCTCAAGTTTCTCCTGTCTGTCTGTCTGTCTTTCTCTCCCTCTCCCTCTCTGCTGTCCCTTCCCTACCTAAAAGAAGTTCTTCCTCTACCTAAAACATATCTTTGCTTTTCATCCTTAAAATATTTGTTTCATTGAAAAGTAATCAGCATATCATAAATGTATGTTTGTCAACTGCTTCTCAGGGAAAGTGTGCTTAAGAAATTGGGGAAGAATAATGTGTAAACTTTTTTTGCATGTATATGCTTTCAGGATATTTTCTTATGGAAGATATATTTCAGATTTAAAGTAAGACTAGATATTTGAAGTGTTTTATCTTTACAGATAATTAAAGAACTGATTTATAAGAATAAGCTCGTTCATGAGTATAACACTGGACTAATTCAGTTCAAGAATGATGAAAGGAAAAGCAATGAGAAGAGTTCACTCTTGTAGAACTTCTAAACAAGTTGACGTTAAATTATTAGGATAATTGGTCTCAAGAGAATTTAACATTAATATGTAAAGAAAAGGAAAAAATGGAATGAAAAATAAAATATCTGTAGGTTCACATAACAATCTGTGATTAAATGTTCATAAGATAAAATATTCATAAAATATGTTCATGATATAAAATGATAAATTTTAAGTCAGTCAATAGTTTCTGAAATTATAGAAGAGCTTAATAATAATAATTGCTGATATTTGAGCAGCTAATAGAAAAAGTTTGACTCCTTGTTTTAAGTGCTTTGCATATAATACCCTATGTGCACTGCTCAACAAGCTTCCAAAGGATATATTCTTTTTTTTTTTTTTGAGGGGGGGGGGGTTGGGGCATCACTGCCTTCTGGTGGTGGAAGTAGGAGGCCCAGCCTTTGCTCCGTGGAGCTGGAATTGAACCTCCATCCCAGTGGGCCGCAGTCCTGTGCACAACCACTACGCCACCGGGGCTTAGCCCCCAAAAGGATATTCTTATCCTCACTTAGCAGATGAGATGGCTGAAGCTTAAAGTGATTGGGTAATTCACCTACATAGAAAAGGGTAGAAATGAGATTTAGTTCCTAGTATACCTGACATCAAACTTTTGGGGTTTTTTTCCCTATTATTACATCTTTATTCATTTGATTTGACCCCAATAGGATACTGAGTCCTTAATAAATGAATGTATATTTGGGAAGAGCCAAAAAAGTGGTTTTAATGTTTGTTTTTTTTAAGTGTTACACCTGGACTTTGAAATGTTGGAGGAGTTCACTGTCTTTAGGAAAAAGATTTCTGGAGGCGATTTTAGGAGACAGTTCAAAATTGACAGAATCAGTGCCATGAAAAAGAGAAGTGTGTATTTATTTCATATCCTCAACACCCACAACATTGTATGGTTTAGATCAATGGATGAGTACATAAGCTATCAGGTCACTTCAGAGAACAAATTTTGCTTATTTTGTAGTAGTGACTCTGCCTAATCCCCATCTTTTAAAAAGTGAAATGTTAGTCTGAGTGCAGCTGTTTCCTTTGGCTTTTTCTTCCTCTCTGTTTTTTCTAGCTGGATGTAATTTGTTGCTTTGAAAACTGGTTGATGATGACTCTTACTGACATCTCTGTTCCCGGTCACGGTGCTAGCTTTCAAACTCGTATAGCGATCTAAATGTCACCGTGACAAATGCAGTATATTTCCTGATCATTATCTCAAAACTTACTAAAGATAAAGTGAACCACCACTGAGTCGATTCCAACTCTCAGCGACGCGGTACAACAGGGCAGGAACAGCCCCTGTGTGTTTCCAAGGCACTAAGTCAGTCTTCATGGCAGTAAAAAGCCATGTCTTTCTCCCAAGGAGCACATGGCAGTTTTGAACTGCATAACACTTAGGTCCCCTTGTTTCAAACTCACATTGGCTATAAAAGAGTTCCTGGCTTTTGACAGACCTTGTCTTGTCCCAGTGTTCCTGATCTCAGTAACTGGCACTACCCTCCCCCGTTGATACATTTGCGTGCCCTCTACCTATACTCTACGTATACTTTCATGGTCAAATCCTGTGTTGTTGTTTCCGTTCCTTTCTCCTTAGATCCAAAGCTACTCGCTAAGTCATCCCCTTAGTGAATCCTCAGCCACTTAGGTTGTCTCACCATAACGATGCAACTCACTTCTTCGTGCTCCAGTAGCTCACTGTCCACCACTGATCTACCCTGACTCACTGCTATCTGCTCCATGCCAACTCAGGGATTTTTTGCAGCAGGGTAGAATTGCCTCTGAGTTTCCAAGACTATAAATATTTATATCCTCCCACAGAGCAGATGGTGGTTTCGAACTGCTAACCTTTCGGATCGCAGCCCAATGTATAACCACCACACCACCACCTCTAGTGGTATTTTAAATGTAAATGAATGTTCATGGCTCCTTTTTTTTACCTTTGTGTTGCTACCTTTTAAACATGCAGTCTCTTCTCCAGGCTATACAAGTGTGTTTACGATCTCCTCTCCACGTTACACGAATGTGTACATGATCTAGACTTGCCAACTTTGTCACCATCCTTTTGTCACTCGTCGCCCTCTAGCTCAGATGACCAGGCTGCTGTCTGTCCCACACAACAATTCTGTTTCTACCGGGTGGCCTTTGTTCTTGGTGTGAAACCTCTCAAGATAGCTCCTCCAAAAAAATCTGTTCGTAACTGCTTCCTGTTTCCCCTTTAGATCTCAGCTTAAATTTGATATCCTCAGAGAGGTCTTCTCTGACAACAATTTCTCACCATGTCCTAGTTTAATTTTTTAAAGAATATTTATTGGGCTGAGCCCCGGTGGCTTAAGTGGTTGAGTGTGGGACTGCAGCCCGTGGGCTTGGCGGTTCAAATCCAGGCGTGGCTCTCAAGAGCAGCACTGGGTAGCGCCCACGACCACCAGAGGCATGATGCCCACAAAACAAAACAAAGAATATTTATCAGTCATCTAAAATAACAAATAAATATTTTAAATTTATTTGTTTTTTGAATGTCTCTTCACCTTTAACCGTCAGCTAAGCAGGGCAAGAAAGAAGCTGTATTAAATTAGCCAGTTTATATTATTCACTATCGTATTCTTTGCCTATGCCATAAATCCTGGAGAATAAAATATTGAGGGATAATAAGTTCATGCATGCATCATACCTGACATCAGGCCTCTATTTGCATACATAAATATAGAGATATAAATTGACTCACCTGTTTTATTGCTCTTAGCTTACACTCAATAATAGTGTATTGCTTAAATTCTTCTTAAACAGAATATTTTTATTACCTCGAAGGATCCAAAGATGCTCTGCTTTGTGGTTCAAGTACAGATTCAGGGTAAGTAATATATATTTTGCTTTTTATCAATATGCTGCAAAAGAAAGACAAGCATGTTCAGTCAGTTTGCTAATGAGAACCTTTGAGTCTACATTGTTTTCTTATATTGTTTGACTGATTCTGTCCCAATGTGAAAGTACCTAGCTGGTACAGATGGTTGATTTTTAATAACCTAAGAGTTGGCTATTTCTCGCTGACCCAATGACACCACAGAAGAATCTATGACACCACAGCCAGTAATCTATTGTCATAAAAATTACAACCAAGGCTGGGTCCCGCTGGCATAGTGGTTGTGCGCAGGACGGGGGCCCACCAGGATGGAGGTCCAATTCCAGCAGCGGCTCCACAGGAACAAAGGCTGGGCCTCCTACTCCCATCACCAGAGGGCAGTGATGCACCCCCCCCCAAGAAAAAAAAAAGAAAAGATAGATGATTGGGTTATGCTGAAATTACATTACTTATACACATCATCAGGAGAATGACAAGAGAACCCCCAGATTGGGAATATTTTTTTTTCCAATGACACATCATAAAAAGGGCTAATTTCCCAAATACACAGAACTCTATAACAACTCAATCAGACAATAATGAGACCCAATTAAAAAATATATGAACAGACAGTTCACCAAAAATGAAGAGCAAATGGCTAAGAAACACATGAAAAAAATGTGAATGATCACTAGCCATCTGGGAGATGCAAATTAAAACCAGAATGAGATACCACTTTTACACCCAAAATGGTAATCCAAATCAAAGAAACAGAAAATAACAAATGCTGCAGCGGATGTAGAGAGATTGGAACTCGTATAAACTGTTGGTGGACTTGAAAATACATGCAGCTACTAATGGAAAACAATATGGTGATTCTCAAAGCAACTGGGACTTGAAAACCCACATGATGCAGAAATACCATGATTAGGTACTACTGTAAAGAAATAAGAGGCAAAACATAGTGGGGATTTGCTCTGCCATGTTGATAGCACAGTTTGCAAGAAACTGGAAGCAACCCAACTGCCTCAGAGTGGAAGAATTGATAAAAACTGTGATACATCCCCACAGTGGAATACTTACACCTCCCTAAAACTCATCCCTAAAAACTGGAAACCCTGCATGACATGGAAGTGGCCGAAAACCATTATGCTGAGTTACAAAAGGACAAGTTTTGCATCAGTTCACTACTGTAATAAGAAATACTAATTAAACAAATCTAAAGAACCAATTCCTGAACAAAAGTTGAGAAAGCTACCTATCTCACTTTCCTTTCATAACCTTCACAACAGCCAACTTGAAGGAGGAAACCTCACAGTGACCCTCTTGAAGGGAGGGTCAAGAGGGGAGAAATGGGAGATGACCATCCACTTGAGGCTGTACAGCATGGAGACCAGGCTGGGGCAAATCAGTGCCCCTCCCCCTCCCCAGGAATGGAAGGAGAATCTTAACAGAAAGTCAAGCTAAGACCAGGGGCATTTTGGAAGAAACATTGATAGTTCTGTTGATAAGTGTGGTAGGTGATTGGGGAGAAGTAAATTCACATTCCCCCTAGGGAACCTAGGAGGGCAGTGGGTAAGATTTTATGTTTATGGCTAGCAGCTATGAATATGTGTCTACTCAACCTTTGGTGAACCACACCATTAACTAAGCACCGTTATAATTATGGGAGCTGCAGGGCATAACACAGGAACTACACCAGAAGGACTTCATAGTGGTCTGGCTGAATGAGTCCTGTCTCAAAGTTGCCTCCACCCTTGAACTAAGGACGGGGGTCCTTGGTTGGAAGAGGAAGCAGAGTGGTAGGCTTAGGAGTGTAGAAGTGGCAGTCATTGTATCATGGGGAGAACCTTTCTGGCGTGGTAGGTGTCCCATGGAAAGGGGCTAAGAATCATCATATATTTAGTACCTCAGTGCCCCCCTTGCAGTGACATGACTGGTTTCGATCTATTGTGTAAGGATCTTCAATTAGAAGATCCTTCTAATTGAATTCAATTCTTCTAATTGAACCAGAAGATCCCCCTACCTGGTCCCAATCCCCATTCTTAGGGTAAACAGAACCCAATTGAATGGGAAATCAAGGAGTCTATGGCTACAAACTCAAGAGTTGTGGCTCCAGGTAGAAATGTCCTCACTGAAATCTCTCATACCAGCAGTGTCCAGAAAGCTGTTATGGGGAAAATGGAAGATGTTTCCAGTGCAATTACCTAACACCCCAGGGGAGTGATTGACAATTGTGCTTTTTTGTGTCTAGGGTTTTTTTGTTTTCCTGCCTTTAGCTATATTCCCCCGTTTGTTTACTGCTTGGTTTGTTGATGTTATTAATGTAGTTGGTCATATGTGGTTTGGAGTCATACATATTCCAATCGGAATAGTATTTGGAGTCTCAAAGGATTGTATTCAAACAAGCAGCCATCTGAGTGAGAAGTTAACCAAGTCCAGGGTGGAGAAACCCACCAGCTTATATGATCCAACGATGACAATGACAAAATTGAATTTTGATGAAGGGAAAAACATCAGAGCTAAAATGATGGACATCCATTTGGTAGATGGCTATGGGGGACAGTGGGCGCTCAAGCCCAGTCTACAGAATAACTAGTAATATTAAGCTGCTGGCAGACCCCCATTAGCCAAAGGCCCGGTTCTCTTAAAACAGCTTTACTATCAGATGAAGATCATTGTTGTCTTGATGATATGACGTGGAACTTAATATGTGACCAGCCGGCCTCCCTAGGACCCAACCTGAATTTGTTGTAGGTGCAAGTATCTCTCGCATGGTCCCTGGCTTTTTAAATATTGAGGGTGGCCTTTTCTTTCATATTAATTATTTATATTTTTATCTTTATACTTTTTGTTGTTGTTGTTGGGGTTTTTTGTTTGTTTGTTTATTTGTTTTTTGGCATCATTGCCCTCTGGTGGTCCTGGGAACTACCCAACCTTGCTACTGCTGGATTTGAACTGCCAAGCCAGTGGGCCACAGTCCTGCACTCAACCACTACGCCACCAGGGTTCAGCCTCTTTATACTATTTTTATTGTATCCTTACCCATTTATTTCCATTTTGTTTTAATTTTTTTCTATTGTATTTCTCAGTTTGTGAAGCCCAGAAGGACTGAATGCATAGAGATATCCACTGATGCAATGGTTTTTGGGGATGGCAAGGTTGGGGCTGGATAGAGGGAGGGTGAGAGGATTTGGGGACTAAACAGTGGAGGTGGGAACAATGGGGAGGGAGCACTAGAACTGACAGTGATGACACAACATATTTTAAAGGCGACTTAAGGATGGGAGGGGTGTGCATATGTGTTCTAAAATTGGTTGTGGTATTGATTGTACAATTTTTCTTGCCATGAGTGAACTATTGGATTCTATGATATGTGTCAATAAAAAATGTAAATAACAAAATTACAATCAAGAAAACCGTATGAAGTAGTTCTAGTATGTCACCTACAAAATCACCATGAGTCAGAATCAACTTAGTGGGGTTGGTGAGGGGTTTTGGTTTCAAAGTGAGGCCAGACTTGGTCTGTGTGCTTTCGCAAGGAAGACTTTGAGTTAGTGCTTGAATTTAAACCAGATAAAAGCAACTAGGTCTGTTTTCATAAAGTAGAGGCATTCATGAGAGAAATCAACCAGACATTGTCTGGGTAGTTTCAAGCCTGCATGAGAGAAGAGTAACAAAGCTTATTTATATGTCTGATCCTAAATTCTGAAAGTGCCCTGGGAACCAAATGCTTACAAACCTGACTGCTAACTGAAAAGTTGGTGCTTTGAACTCACCAGCTGCTATGCAAAAGAGAGACGTAACAGTCTGCTTCTGCAAAGATTCACCGCTTAGCAAACCATGCGGGGAGCTTCTGTTCTGCCCTGTAGGTTTGTCGTGCACAGTAAATCAACTAGGTGCCAGCCATTTTCCTAAATTCGACTTCTTTTTTGTGCGGTTGATTTTTGTTGTTGTTTGTTTCGAGTTTTTTGTTTGTTTGTTTGTTTCTTTAGTTTTGCTTTGCCTTGTTTTTGTGCATATTATTGTCTCTGCCTGTCAAGCTGCATAAGATAGGCAGGATAAACAATGTGGAGGAGAAAACAACAGGACCAGTGGTTTTGGGGTACATGGGAGAGGGGAAGTGGGCAAAAGAAATCAGGGATAACAAAGCTGGGGACAAGGGGATAATGAGTGTTCTAAAATCGATGGCAAGGAGGGTATAGGATGCCTGGTAGGGCTTGATCAAGGACAATGTGACAGAGGAATTATTGAAACCCAAATGAAGGCCAGACATGATAGTGGGACAAGAGAGAGATTGAGATGGAGCTGCAGAAAGGAGATAAGAGCTACATTAGGAATGAAAAGTAAAGAAGGGCTTTATTGGTGTAGGGAAGGACTTTTGGGAAGAGAAGGGACAGGAATAAGGGGACGGAAGCATCTTGAACTCCTGGGTGGGTTCCAAGGCCCGAGAGTTAGGCCAGGGAAGCCGTACCTGGCAGTGAGGCAGTGGAACATATGTAGGGTGTGAGTCGTGTGTATGTACCAATCCAGAGAATGAGGTTTTCTGATGTTGCAGTTGCAGGGTCTGAGTTAAGATATGGTTTGTGAGTACATCTTGCCTTTCACAGACCTGCTCTCTGGAACACTGAGGAAAGAGGTTGTACAGACCCAGCACTGAGAGAAAAGCTCTGTAAAGGGGCTGTGCCCTTCAGGGAGATAAGCTGTGTGAAATGCCAGAGGCAGGGGTTATAAAGTTCCACAGGTTTTCATTTCCTTCTTGTGAGGCTGGTGCAAGGGGCTGAAGCTCTGTGAAGGGGCTGTCTGGTCCGGAACCAACCAAACAAAGAGGAAAATAAAAGAATGTAGAGGAAAGAACTGGGAGCCAAAGGCCATTTATAGAGGTCTGAATACAGGCAGGTGCATAAGTAAATATATTTACATATAACAATAGGGAAATGGATCTACGTACATATATTTATATGTGATCAAGGTAGAAGATAGACATCGGGCCTCTACTCAACTACTCCCTCAATGCAAGAACACTTTGTTCTAATTAGCTCGCATTGTATGACGCTTACTCACTTTACTAACATAATCGCTGAAGAAAAAATGGGTGCAAGGCAAATGTAGTGAAGAAAGCTGATGGTGCCCAGTTATCAAAAGATATCGCATCTGGGGTCTTAAAGGCTTGAAGATAAACAAACGGCCATCTAGCTGAGAAGCAACAAAGTCCACATGGAAGAAGCACACCAGTCTGTGTGATCATGAGGTGTTTTCCTAAATTCTACTTCTTCTCCAGTTAAGTGTGAGTCAGATAAGTAAGTGATGTGATATCTTGACCCCTCTAAAAAAATGATGTCCAAGTTATGGGCAAAGATATCCTAAGGACCTCATAATTATACAGATACCCAGTGTGTATAGTGAGTGCATAAAAATAGATAAGACTCTCGATCTATAAGGGAACTGCTAAAACTCTATATAATGATGCCATGGATATTGTTGTTTGGTATCTTCCAGTTGGTTCTGACCCATAGAGACCCTGTGGGTAACAGAATAAACCTCTGCTTGGTTCTGTCCATCATTGCAGTCACTGTTATGTTTGATAGCCCATTATTGGAGCCACTGTGTCAACCAGACCTCCCCCTGTACATTACCAAGGATAATGCCCTTACCACAGGGACTGGTTCCTCCTGATAACATGTTCAAAGTATATGAGAATAAGTCTTGCAGTCCTCACATTTAAGGGACATTCTAGCTTTAATGTTTCTGTACTGTTTCCAAAACTGATGTCTTCATTCTTTGGTAGTCCATGATAGACCCAGTATTCTTCACCAACACCTCAATTCAAAGGAATCACTTCTGATTCCATGTTCTTCATTAATTGTCTAGCTTTTGCGGTGATTGAAAATGCTCAATAATTTCCATGATCTCTTGGCTCACCTTTGTTTGGGATAGGCAAATATATAGCTCTTGTCTGGTCAGTGGCCAAATTTTTGGTCATCGTTGAGAGAACGCTTCCAGTGAATTAGCTTCATTAAAATTTTCAGGAAGCCTTTTACCTAAGATGTATCATTTGTTTTCTAACTGCTGCTTCTGTAGGCATGCATTGTGTATTAAAGTGAAATCATTGATAACGTCAATGTATGTTCAAAGGGTGCAACAATGATGCACACGTTTCCTGATTTAGAACTGCACAGTATCCCCTTGTTCATTTTAAACAACTGCCTCTATGCCTGTGTACAGATTGTAAATGAACACAATGAGTGTTCTGAAATTCCTATTCTTCACAGTCCTATTCTTTACAATCTTAGTTTGTCATGATTAACACAGTCAAATGGATTTACATAGGCAATAGAAAGCAGGTAAATATATTCCTGGTATTCTCTGCTTCCAGACAAGGTCCATATGATAACAACAATATCCTTCTTTCCTGTGCCTCTTTTGAGTCCAGTTCAATTTTTTAGATGTCCCCTATGAAAATACTGCCACATTTGCTTTGGAATTATCTGCTACAAAATTTATTTTCATGTGATATTAATGAGACTGTCCCACAATTTATTATGGTAACTTATCTTTCTTTGTTATGGCATACATATGGATCTCTTTCAGCCACTGACCAACTTTATTTTTATAAATGAATGAGCATTTTTAGTGTGTTTTCAATAAGTGGCAATAGAGCTCAGACATATCTGAACACCCCTTACTTTCGTATTGCCACAAGGCAGGGATCACACATGTCTCCACACTCCACCCTTGTTTATGTATTCTCATATCAATCGTTCTTCCAACACCACTCTCCAACTATGCTGCTTTCAATTATTCTTTGCAATGGCCACAGTCATGAACAATACTCAAAATTAAAGGGTTTGATTAGGGAAATTAACAAGTTACCACAAGTCAGGATCAGCCAACAGTAAGAATACAGTCTTTGGATTGCTTAGCCTTTACTAATTTTTCCCTACTTCTCCACATCTTAGCCATTAGTCCCTTGGCTTTTGCCTCCAAGGGCCAAGCAGCCAGCCCACCTCTCATTCAGCCCTATCGTTCCATAGACTTGGACCAGATGAGGAGAAAACACCCCATAGTCCTGGTGGTGCTTCTCTGCATCTCTGTGGCATATCTCTGTGGTGCATCTCTTCATGGCGACTTCTGCCACTTCAGACAGATCTTGAAAGTGCTCTTCCAAGGTGCTTGGGGTTTAACATATCCTCCCATTTAGTCATGGGATTGGTAAAAAAAAAAAACTGACCGATCCCCTTTCTTACTGATGCACATGCCTTATACATATGGTCTTACTCAATCATTTGTTAGATTGAGGTTACAGAAACTTGGGTGGTGGTTATATTTGGTACCATGAAGTTCATTCTTACTCATAGGGATCCTATGTACAGCAGAATGAAACATCATTGTGGTAGTCATCTAATCTGGTGTCAGTTTGAGGATTAAGAATGTAAAGGTGGAGGCTAGCCTATCAATCTTGAGATAGCCAATGAAACCTCTGTGTGGGCATGACTTTCTGCTGAGAATTCCAGGAAATCTGGCTGTATTTCCCCCTTGGACATGAGAGACTCACTATTCAGTCCCTTGGAGATGCTTTACTGACAATACACAAGGCTCAATCCCTGTGAGACATCCCAGAGGAGAAACCACATGGGCTTTCCTTAATGGAATCAGATCTCTGAAGCCCAAAAAGCCACATATAGACTCCTGCCAGTCCTGAGGTGTTTGGGAAGCCACAGAGAGGTCCCTGCCAGCACTGAAATGCGTATCGAGCCACTGGATCTTAACACTTCCTTACCCACTGGCCTGTGATTATCCTGAATTTGACATCATCATGTGTGCCTCATCAATCTGAAGAAGACTTTATAGACTGGTATGGGATATATGGACTAATATCAGACTTGTGGGCTTGGACTGGACTGGGTTGTGATGCTTTCTCAGTGTTCCATTCCTCCCATATACACACCTCTTCCTTATATGCATATGTGTGGTTATGAATTTCTCTAGTCTACCCGAACTAACACAGCCATCTAGTCCTGCAAGCCATTCCTCACAATCATTACTATGCATGAGCCCATTGTAGCAGCCACTATGTCCATTCATCTACTAGAGGGTTTTCCTCTTTTGTGCTGCCCCTCCACGTACCAAACATGCCATCCTTCTCCAGGGACCGGTCTTTCCTAACAACATTCCCAAAGTACATGAGACAGAACATCACCTTCATTGTCCTTAAGGGGCATTCTGACTGTACTTCTTCCAAGACAAATTTGTTTGTTCTTTTGGCAGTCTGTGGAACTTTTATTATTCTTCACTAGCACCACAATTCAAATACAGTGATTCTTCTTCAGTCTTTTCTATTCATTGCCAACTTTCTCATGGATATAAGGTCATTGAAAATACCATGACATGGATCAAATATACCTTAGCTCCCAAAGTTACCTCCTTACTTTTCAACACTTTAAATATTTCCTGTGCAATGTATCCTTTGATGTCTTGACTGCTGTTTCCATCAGATTGATTGTGGCTCTCTGCAAGTTGGAATTCTTGGGTTCTTCAATCTTTTCTTCATTTATCATGATGCCACCTATTAGTCCAATTTTAGGGAGTTTTGATATTTTTGTGTGTTTTACATTAAGTTGTAAGCCATACTGAAAGCTATTCTTCATTAGGAAGTGATTCAAGTCTTCCTCACTTTCAGCAGTTATGTCATCTCTATAGTTCACGTTTTTATTCAGCCTTCCTCTAGTCCTGATGCCACAGGCTTTTCAGATACTCCACCTTCTCTGATTACTGGCTCAGCATGCAGATTGAATAAGTATAGTGAAAGGATACAACCCTGACACACCCCTTTTCTGATTTAAAACCATGCAGTATTCCCTTGTTCTGTTTGCACAACTGCCTCTTAGTCCATGGACAGGTTGCTCATGAGCACTATTATCATATTTTTGGATCATTATGCATAAGACAAATGTGACCATTGACCATAAGACAAACTCAGTTTTTTTTTTTTGGAGCAGGAAACAAGAAAAATATATGCTTAACCAAACAGTACCAGTATACTCAAATGTTCTGTGGTACCACGCCTTCAGACCATAAGACACAGCCTGGTTTTTCCCCCTACTTTGGGGAGGGGGTGGAAAAGTGCATGATCCACAAATACAGTAAGTTTTCTGGAATTCCCATTCTTCTCAAAGCTACCCATAGTTTGCTACGATCAACACTTTCAAATGCTTTTGCATAATCAATAAAACACAAGTAAGCATCTTTTTGGTATTTTGAGTTTTAAGCCAAGATCCATCTAACATGAACAAAGAATATCCCTTATTCCATATCCTCTTCTCAATCCGGCCTGAATCTCTCTGATAGCTCTTTGATCAATCGCCTCTCTTATTGTTACACATCTGTGGCAGTCATGTGCTTATGTTAATTTTATGATTGAAATGTAGGAGTGGAGTTTAGCCTGTTAATCTGGAGATAGCCATTGAGTAGCCAATGAGGCCTCTATGTGGGCATGGCTTTCTCCTGAGGCTTCTGGGAAACCTTGTGATATTTCCCTGTGAAGATGAGAAGCTATCTTCCCCAGTGGTTGAGAGTTAGTCTCAGAGGCGATGAGTCATGGAAAAGACAAGATGGCAGCGTCCGAGAAGCTGGAGGAGCCGGTGTAGAGACCACATGGCTTTGCCCTGATGGAGCCAGACCTCTGAAGTTGGAGTGGTATGCTGTTGATGGACCCTGAGCCCTGGAAGTGAGGAGCCATGGGGAGACCCCTGCCAGCACCAGAATTCTGCACCCACTGACCTGTGACTTCGTGAGTCAGAAGGAGACTTTGTAGACTGATTTCGGGCATATGGGTTAATATCGGACTTATGACTTTGTACTGGACTGGATTGGGATGCCTTCTTAATGTCACGTTCCTTTTGTATATAAACCCTTTCCTTATATCCATATGTGTATCTATGAAATTTGTTCCTCTAGTCTACCCAGACTAACACAATATCCCAATCATTTGATGGGAGTTGCAGAGATTTGGGTAGAAGAGCCAAATTAAGAAATTTCATTCTACCATGGTGCCATTTTTTGACACATCTCAATGAATAGTGAATAATTGAAGCCCTAAGGCTTTCAGTGGAACTTGAACTTCTTTCTTGTATACCATCAAATTGCTAACTCTTGAAATGATTGAGTACTGACCTTTGTTGTTGTTGTTATTGTTGTTGTTAATGAGTATTCCTTCCATCTTCTTTTGCTTCTATCTGCAGCATTCATTATTCAGAGAATTCTTCAATAGTGCAACTGAGGCTTTACTTTTTCTTCCCGTTGGTCTATTCTTTCTTAAAAAAAAAATTCCTGTTCTTCACACGTTTCATTATAATCTTATGCTCTGGAGCTGCCCTTGAAGGTTTTCAGTTTAACTCCTTTATTTTATGCTTTTTTCTATTTGCTTTAGCTACTCTGCACAATTGCTATATTTTGGTATTCAACCCAGAATAAGTTGTGGTAAGCACAGTTTTGGTAAAGAATTACCTACTCAATCTGTGCAGGTTCAAAAATTCATATATGAGATGTGGTTAAACTTTCCAAGTGTGAATAATGAGGATGAGAGCTACAATTCATTAAATTACTTCTCTGTGTGGGAAGTAGACGGTTGGTTACACACATTATTTGACTGTAGACTTAATAATAATTTCAACCATTTGAGGCTGGCGGTGTTATCCTGGCTTCACAGGTAAAAAATTATGTCTTGTCTTGTTCTCTTCTTCATTTGACAAAATCTCCAACCAGTAAACAGTAAAAATGTGGTTAAAATCAGGCTCCAAATCATGTGTGCCGATCTTTATTCAGTCAGTCTCATTCCCACTTAGGGGACCCTGAGTTTGTCACTTTCCTGTAATAGTTTTTATCATGTTGCCCGCAGCCTTTTAACCTTTTATGGTCTATTTGTATGTGTAGTCAGTGTCCTGAAGGATACATCTGTGTGAAAGCTGGCAGAAACCCGGATTATGGCTACACAAGTTTCGACACTTTCGGTTGGGCCTTCCTGGCCTTGTTTCGGTTAATGACCCAGGATTACTGGGAAAACCTTTACCAACAGGTAAGTACCGAGGGTCCTCTTTAGAAAAAACATGGTCTGTGTTCCTTATTATTCTCATAATATGCAGACACTTTATTCTGTTGAGAATGGAGAACACAGTGTTTCCTCCCAACTAAAGAGAGATAGGTCTTACTCCTAGCCATTCGGGAGTGGGCTTCAATCATAAATTGTTTTCTTCGCCTTTCTAGCTTAATGGTCCCTCAGTTTCTTTTCCGCTTTCTTCTCCGGGTAGCGTTCAGTGGGTCCCTTGGAAAGCGCAGGAAACATGCCCTGGCAGTCCCGTCTCGCGCACACGCCCCGCTCCCCAGACCTGCAGCATGCGTGGCAGGACGCTTAGCTCCCCAGGCTCTGCTGCTTTGCTCCCTTGCTTACGGAGCTTATTGGTAGAACACCTGACCTGTCTGCAATGACAGAGCCTGCTCACGTCCCTTTTTTTTCTCTCCCCACTCAAGTGCTCCTTCTTCTGGGTTTTCACAGACTTTTGCACCTTTCTAGCATCAGTCTTTTTTTCTGTAGTTTAATTCACCTGGCTTTTCTGATCTGAATGCAATCCTCGGGACTATATGTTCTGTTTTATTTTATTTGCATATGTTCAGCACTTAACCTTAAGAAAGGGCCAAAATAATTATTCCTCTTTTAAGTAATACTCAGTCGGGTTTGTATTGCTTTTCCCCAGAATCACAATATTTTTTTTGTAGACTCTTTTTATCTACTTAATTTCTGAGAATACTCTAAATGAATATAGAAAACATACTAAAACACACTTCACAGGAATAAAAAGTAATCACTAAATGACGACACAACCCAGTGGAAGATATTTCAAAATGAATATGGCAATATGTGTACAAATATGCTTGATATAAATGATGTATTGAACATTTTATGAGCTGTAAGAGCCCCAATAAAATAATTAAAAAAATATGCAAAGTAAAAGTTTAGGGGAGATACCACTAATACTCATATTTAAGGGGGGGAGATAAAGTCTAAGAGTAATAAAAATAGATGTTATTTATTTCTAAGGTTTGGAAATGAACAAAGTAGTTAGTTTTATAAGTGAAGCTCAGTCTGGGGACAGTGCACAGTAATTATTGTGCTTAATAATAATAATAAACCATACCTATCTTTATCATGTCCCAACTAAGCTCCCATACCTTTTATGCTGAAAATGTGATTATTTTAATAGTGTTCATTTTCCATGAAGGTTTAATTTTATTTCTTTATATATTTTTATGACGTGATTATTAAAAACTGCCTCAGTTACCATTTAAATATCTGCAAGGCCATCAGTTTGAACCCACACGCTACTCTTTGAAAGAAAACGAGGCTTCCGGCCCCATCTTGACTTTACAACTATAGAAACTCAGGAGAAGCGCTGCACTGCCCCCTCCACGCCCCCCGACCTTGGGTCCCTATGAATCTCCACTGACTCCATGGTAGTGGGTGGGGGTTTTAGTGTAATATACCATTCAAGTTGGAATAATTCATCAATGCATACATATCATTAATAGTGCTCATTTCTGTTTTCCTTTAGACCCTGCGGGTTGCTGGGAAAACGTACATGATCTTCTTTGTTTTGGTCATTTTCCTGGGCTCCTTTTATCTCATAAACTTGATCCTGGCTGTGGTGGCCATGGCCTATGAAGAACAAAACCAGGCAAACATCGAAGAAGCCAGGCAGAAGGAGTTAGAGTTTCAACAGATGTTAGACCGGCTTAAAAAGGAGCAAGAAGAAGCCGAGGTATTGTCTTTAGACCCACATTTTCGTTAGATGTTTAGTGGATAACAACAAAGTCTCTGTGGTCTCTCTTTGTCCTTCCAGGTAAAATTATTTATTTATTTATTTATTATTTAAAAATAAAATTAACTATTTCTGTTTAGCACTTCACCGTCATTGCCAGGAAGGACAAAAGAAGCAACTCTAGACTCACCCGCAAGGGAACACCAGCCCCATCTTATTGTCCCCATTATCAGCTGACTCCTGTCCGAAATATGTCTAAGGCTCTTCTTTCTAAATCTGTTATTTATAATGTCACAGCATACATGGCCTTGTGGAAAACTCCAGAGTACATACAATTCATTTCCCCAGAACAACAATTATTTATGATATTCTGTGGCAGAGAAAGAAAATTGTGTGCCTTTTAAAATTGTTTTGAGAATTTACTGCCAAAGCCTGAGATTACACTTGTAGTTGTGACCGCCTTAAGCTAAGTCAGAAATCCCAACAGTTCCTCGTCCCTTCACTCTCCAGAATGCTACTTTAGTAAAAAAAAGTTTAAGTGTTGCTTTAAGAGAAGCAAATTTTGAAATATTCTTTGCCAGTATAAAAAATTAAGAGACGTTGTTGTAAGTAGCCAGTATTTGAGATACATGGTTTGATTCTGACTGTGTGTCTTGCTCACAGCGTTTCAAGAAACGGGAGCTTCCCCAGGGAGGCAGTCATCAGCAATGCACAGACACACTGGGGCACCAAGTGCTCAGGGCCCGTCTTACAGAGATTAAAATCAGGAAGCAGCTCAGTGTTCAAAACTGGCTGAGTGGATTATGTTGTGTTGATACCTCAGATAGTATTTGACCTTAAAATTATATGCATTTAAGGATATGTAATGACATGAAGAAAATGTTGATGATGAATTATAAGATATAAAATTGATATAACTGGGGTCCTAGGTAGAAGGAGGATGTTTCGAGAATGATGATGGCAACAATTGTGCAAATGTGGTCTGCATACAAATGACATATGTATTGATCATGACGGGTTGTATGAGCCCACAATAAAATGATTTTTTTTTAAATTATAGTGAGGCTTCAAATAAAAATATTTTGGAAATTATGGCAACATTTGTACAAATATGCTGGATACAATTGAAGTATGAAATCTTATAAGAACTATAAGAGCCCCCAACAAAATAGCTTAAAAATAAAATAAAATTGATATAAGATACAATAACAATGTGCGACAATATAGCTATATAAAAACTAGAAAAAATTTCAACACCAGTTATTTCTAGGACACTGGGTTACAAGCCATTTTATATTTTATATCAATATTTTTCACAATAATTATTTCATGAATATTATTGCACAGTATTTCACAATAATTAATAATGACTTTTTTTAACCAAGAGTCAACACTGTGTTTAGCAGAGTAGTCATAGAGCAGTATGTTTGAAGAAACCAATTATTGGCCTTATCATTTCCTTGACATACTATTTTTGAATGAGTCGCTTTAAACAACAGAGTGCTTCTTTCTATTGATAGCAGTATTAAGGTTAAGTCAAATACTACCTGGATAAGAGGCAAAGTTATCCTCTTACCTGGCTTCTGTTGCAGAATTAATTAGTAAGACTTTCACATTTTTTAACTTGCTGCACTATAAACTTATAAAAATATATAATAGTGTCTTTTTCCCAAAGAACTATGGAGAAGAAACCATGATGTGTGTTCTAAGTTTCCACATCCTTCATAGCCATGCAAAGGAAATTGTATCCCTTCCTCTTGACCCAACAGGCCATAGCGATGGCAGCAGCTGAATATTCAAGTATTGGGAGGAGCAGAGTGATGGGCCTCTCGGAGAGTTCTTCTGAGACCTCCAAACTGAGCTCCAAGAGTGCTAAAGAAAGGAGAAACCGGAGAAAGAAAAAGAATCAAAAGAAGCTCTCAAGTGGCGAAGAAAAGGGAGATGGTGAAAAACTGTCCAAATCCGAATCTGAAGAAAGCATCCGGAGAAAAAGTATACACCTGGCTGTGGAACGGCCCAGGAAGGCCCGTGAAAAGAGATTATCTACCCCCAACCAGGTACCGAGGCTCCCCAACACACACCACCTGAGACGTAACCCTACTGCGTTTCTTTGGTTCTTAGGTATCAGGGCTCTGGAATGATGAGCGTGTGAAATAAACTTTTGTGATTATGTTTTTAGATAAGGCAGATCTATTGATACATGTGTCTGGTGGAAATATTTGTATGTAGTCTTTTATTTCGGTTTGATCACTTTGAAGGATTCTATGGTTTTCGAATTTTGTATCTTCTCTAATAGTTATTTGGGAATAGTTTTTTTTTTTTCAAAACAAGATATTTCTTCCATGGCAGATCAACTGTAATGTTTTTGTTTAGACTCTTTGGGTTAGAACTCATCTTAGATCATATTATCCTCTCCCTTCACTAGCTGACAAAACAATTTTGCCAGGTTTCCAGTCGTCCCACTAGAACACGTCAGGGAAGACTTCCACAACGCCCCCTCCACCGTGTCTGCTGCTGGCATCATGCCCGTCACCTGTTCTCTTTGTGTGGATTTCTCATTCCTAGCTTGCCTCCCCTGAAACCGCACCTTTCAGGTCTCTTGACCTAAAGGTAGCACAGCCCACCAATGGTAGCTGTTGCTGCTCTTTTCCTTACCACGTGTATCTGTTTCACTGCACACTCCCTCGGCTCATTCGTGTTTTAAAAAAAAAACAGATCTCAGTCATCCTTCTGCCCCGTTTAGAACAAACAGTGATGGAAAACCACCATCTAGAGGAAAAACTCACACTTTTTCCATGTCAGGAACTAGTTTCTGCTTCCTTTTGCCACTCACGGGCACGTCTCAGGTCCTCCCACCAAAAGAAAACAACCGCAGCAACAACCAAATGGACACTCTTAACAAGTTGATTCTGAGCCATGCCCCTACTGACTCCCACGGATTCTGACTCACGGGGACCCAACACGGGGTTTCCAAGGCTGTAAATCTTTTCTGGAGCAGATGCCATCTTTCTCCCAAGGAGTGGCTGCTAGAGTTGAACCACAAGTCTTGTGCTTAGCAGTGCCATGCTTACCCAACAGCTCCACCAGTACCCTCACTCCACTCCGATGGGGTTCTGACTTGTGTCTATCTACTCTGTGCTTCCGTGCTTTTATTCCTAAACATAATAGCTTTCTCCTGTCACAATTATACTCTTTCTTCAAGACTCGGCAGAAGTACTGTCCAGCCCACACAGTTTTCTCTGTGCTCCCTGCTCCTCTCGAGGTGCTCTTCGGTGCACCCGGCCACACTGCTCTCTTTCTCTCTGCATCTTCTTGGACATTTCCTAGTGTCTGCTACTGAGTCCCAAAGACCCTGATACACCACCAAGAAATAAGAGATGACAGAGCCCCTGCTTTCCGTGATTTCACAGTCTAGCTGAGGAGCCACAACCTGACTATATACACAATTATATAATTCAAAAGAAATGTGGCAGAAGTTGTACAACAAAGTTTTGAGGCAAGAACCTCTTCATATTTATGTCTAGGTTGTTCAGAATGCCTATGACTTGTTGTTTATGTAGCAAGTCGTAGTGTTTATTGAATTGGGTACTTCCAAGTAATTTGCATTCCATGGGATTTATGGTTTTTCCTGCATCTGAATCATTTAAAAAATTGATTTTTTTCTTTATCCTTTCTTTGGTAGGGGGAAGTTTCTTTTCTGAGCATTAATACCTGATGACCTTGTGAACTTATTATTAGAACAATAGGTTTTTTAGGGTGTGCAGTGACACTGAACCCAAGGGAATAGCAGGAATTCTAAGGGAGAACCAGTCTGCTCAAAGACAGTTCCATTATTTCTGTGACCTGGGGATTTATACGAGGGAGCTTCACAAAGTTAATGGGAAAAAAATGTTTTAATTCAATTTCCCATGAACATTTCGAAGCCCTTGGTACATGAGAAGCTAATCAACAAGTATCAATAAATACTCAAAGTTTTGTGAGCAACATATTATGTTGTAGACAAATGAAGGTGATAAGCAGAAGAGAGAGGTGGCTTCAGGCTAGCATAGTAGAACTCCATGCAGCCCCAAATAATCAAACTGATTCTGAGATCATTTCAGGAGACCTGGAGGGGCTTTCCAACTCCCCTACAGAGTGACAGTCTTAGAAGCCAGGAAGAGCAGTTGGTGACTGAGAGACAGAATTGACTGGTGGCAGTGGAGTTTGAGTTCATTCCATTCTTTATTTGGAGAAATTCTTTGTGCTGAATTAAGTTTGTGTATTTTAGTATGGGAGTGTTTCATTTAAACTGGCCCTGAGGTAACCTGCCCTCAGGTCAGGGGTCATGATGAGAAATGCATTTCTCTTTTTCGGCACCTTACCAGAAACATATCACGTTTTGCTTCTTCTCCTCCAGTCACCCCTCAGTGTCCGTGGCTCCTTGTTCTTTGCAAGGCGTAGCAGCAGAACAAGTCTTTTTAGTTTCAAGGGTCGAGGAAAAGATCTGGCATCGGATACCGAATTTGCGGATGACGAGCACAGCATTTTCGGAGACAATGAAAGCCGGAGGGGTTCACTGTTCGTGCCCCACAGACCAAAGGAGCGGCGCAGCAGTAACATCAGTCAAGCCAGTAGGTCCCCCCCAATGCTGCCGGTGAACGGGAAGATGCACAGTGCCGTGGACTGCAATGGTGTGGTCTCCCTGGTTGATGGACCCTCAGCCTTCATGCTCCCCAATGGACAACTTCTGCCAGAGGTGATAATAGATAAGGCAACTTCTGATGAGAGTGTAAGGACATTTTCAATAGCTCAGGCATGGCTGGGCCCTCCCTCCTGCATCAGTCAATCTCTCTTCTGGAGGGGGCCTTCTCTCTGATCTTGTGAATGGCTCTGCATTTTGCAATATTCCTTCTGTAGAAACACCTCTTGAACTCATTAACATTAAACTTCATGCCTTGTGTTGTAGACATAAGACTCAAAGATTTTTAGAACAGGGTTTTAAAATACAGTACTTTTATATCAATCCTATAAGTGAAGATTAAAAAGCATCCCTGTAGGGAGAACAAAAGGAGTGCTGGTGGCTAGTGGATTATGAGTTGGGCTGCTAACGCAAAGGTTGACAGTTCAAAACCACCAACTTCCCTGCAGAGGAAAGATGAGACTCTCTACTCCCATAAAGAATTAGTCTCAGAATCCCACCAGGGCAATACTACCCCCTCCTATACATTTACTGCAAGGTGGAATTGACTTGATGGTAGTGGATTGAGTTGAACTGAGTTGAGCAAGTTAGGGAACCATTTATGAAAGATAAATATCACCACAGAAAATGCTGGTCAGGTTATGAAGATCCTATTTCTATAAAGAAAGTTAGATTATCAGATCTTTTTCAGGTCACTAATTTGAGGGTGCGACTAAAACTTTGTGCTAAAGCCCACCGCCTCTATACCTTAGTATTCATAATTGCATGATATTGTATTCTCACCCCTGTTTTACACACAGGGAAATTGAGGCACAGAAAAGTAATGAATTTTTCCCAAAGACACACAGTCAATTAATGTTAGCCCCGGGTTGAAACTGAGAAAAAAGATACCTAACCTCTGTGCCTTTCCAATATGTAATCGGTTTCCTGGAAGTAATTTAGAATAGCTATACTTTGGTGTTTCCACAAACCAATGAAATTTACCAATTTCATGGAAAATAGAGTTTCCTTCTAGAGTATTGAATAATAATTTACCTGCCAAACTACCGAAGGTGGCACAAACATACTTAAATAAAACAAAAGCAAAGAGACAAAAAGTAACCATTTCAAGAATGGTCATTGAGTTATTAAAGTGAAAGGCCTGCTTGGGATTACAGGCAAGATATTTCTTGGTTCCTGCAATTTCTAGACTTATTTAGCCCTTTCACTAGTTCACTAGATGGCAAGACATATTGTTAGGGTCTTTGATTAATCCAGTTAGCGCTGCATTTCATGCTATACATTTTCATATGTCTGTACTTTCAGTCTATGTAATATTTCAAATGAGACTGAAGTCTCATCAAATCTTTGGTCCCACATGTGGATGTCCATTTGAGTGATGTCCTGCATGTGCTTTTAGGTGATACCCGCCCTCTCTTCTTGCATGACACAGCTTCTGCCCGGCCTCAAGGCATCTCGCTTTTCCAAACAAGCATGTGAAGTTTCTATCAAATCAGATGTTTGTTGTGCCTTTGCTTTTCAGCCGTTGGGTACAATCTGTGAACTACATCAGGTTTGGAGATTATCTTATATTTCTAATGGATTCTTTTCATTTAGACCTTTATTCTTTCCACAGGAAGAAAAAAACAGAACCATAAAAATTCTGAAACTAAAACTAAAGAAGCAGATTCTCCAAGATTTAATATAGACTCAATAAACATTATAATGTGGCATAACATGTGGTTTAGGTGAAAAAATACATTACAAAATATGTAATCTCTATACCTAAGACCTCACTACAAGGAAAAGTATTTGTTTTGCCAAATTCTTTTTTCCCCAATTCTTGTTTGATTTGGGAGGAAACTATTTCCGCTTCTGGAAAACCAAGATTAAGAGACTGAAGCAGAGCGCATGTTTATAGGGAGATCTCAATAAAAAGCCTCCTACCAATATGTATGTGTGCACATGTACAATATACATACACACACATGTACATACATACGCATGTGTTTGGTTTTTACACATACACTTATATTTCTATATGACTATATGTGCACAACTATATTGTAGTAATGTGTGTATATATAGTTGTAAAATGGTATGTGTATATACATATGCACTGTACATAAGCAGTTAAGCAGGTTGATGGATAACAGATATAGAGTTATGCATTAGCATGTGTGTGTGTGTGTGTGTGCGTGCACATGCACGCGCGCGTATGTTTGTGTTACTGGCCTGGACTGAACCAAGGACACTAGGTTGCACATTTGAACTCATTGCCAAGATTTGAAAAGAAGGAATCTCTCTTAGAAATGAGTTGGCCTGGAAAGATGGCGCTCATGTTCCTGCATGGCAACAACCCTTTAGAGCTGAACAAGGGTCATCTCTTTCACATGGGACTTGCCTTTTCCATTTTCCCCATCAGTCTAAATGGACCTTTTTTACATCTTATCTATTCAGGTCAGCTTACCGAATCTCCCTCGCTATCAACAAACAGTAACCATGGTAGTCACCATGATGTCATTGAGACAAAGAATTGCAGACTACTGTTGCTCTAACCTGTCTACACTCTTTCTCGGTATTTGTGTAGCTCCAATCAGATAGGACTCTTCCATGCTAGTTTTATGTGACTACATTGGAGACCCAGAACAATGGAGCAACAGTGATAATTAATATAACAATAAAAGCATTTTTTTAAAATCTTATGTACAAAGCTCTCTAACCCCTAATATTAGATGATGAGATTTAAAAGCTGTAATTATCCCTATTTTTGCCAATGATGAAACAGAGAGGAATTTCATTCCTGTCTATGACATACAGCAGGAGACCTATGATTAGGACCAAGACTTAATATGATTAATATGTACCTTAATTACTCACTATTGCTACCTAAGCAAGATTTTATTTTATACCGACAATGTCTTGTTCATCGTATATTTTTTTTTCCAGGGCACTACCGGTCAGATACACAAGAAAAGACGAACTAGTTCCTATCTCCTTTCTGAGGAGCTGCTGAATGACCCCAATCTCAGACAGAGAGCAATGAGCAGAGCGAGCATATTGACCAACACTGTGGAAGGCATGTAGTATTATTCTCTTTACTATACTGACTCTTAACAAATAACATTATGAAAACTCCTGGTCAGCCTCAAATTGGTAGATAAAGTTCTCAAGAAGAATTCCAAGACCAGACCTGATTGTAAGCAATAAGAAACTCATCAAAGGGTATTTTGTTTCTTTCTGAAATTATGGAATTTTTTAGATCATAGTTGGAGGGAGAGCTCACACCATCCATACATACATCAATTGTATGTGAAGTACATTTGTATATTTGTTATCCTCTTCATTCTCAAAACATTTGCTTTCTACATGAGCCCTTCGTATCAGCTCCTCATTTTTCCCCTTCCACCCAGCTCCCCCATCCCTCATGAACCCTTGATAATTTATAAATTATTATATTTTGTCATATGTTACACTGCCCAATGTCTCCCCTAACCCACTTTTCTGTTGTCTATTCCCCAGGGAGGAGGTTTTATGTAGATCTTTGTGATCGGTTCCCCCTTTCTACCCTACCTTCCTTCCACCTTCCCAGTACCATCACTCTCAGCACTGGTCCTAAAGGGATCATCCGTCCTGGATTCCCTGTGTTTCCAGTTTGTATCTGGACGAGTGCCCATGCTCTGGTCTAGCCAGATTTCTAAGGTTGAATTAGGATTATGATAGTGGCCGGGGAGTTGGGGGAGGGGGAAGCATTAAAGAACTAGAGGAAAGTTGTATGTTTCATCGTTGCTACACTGTACCCGGACTGACATGTCTCCTCCCTGTGGTCCTTGTGTAAGGGGATGTCCAGTTGCCTACAGATGGGCTTTGGGTCCCCACTCCGCACTCCCACTCATTCACAATGATATATTTTTTTGGTTAATCAAAACGTTTTAGTTCAATTCTCTGTGTGTTTTTAAAAGTTCATAAAAGCAGTCTAGTTTTCCAGGTAAACTTTGACCTAAAGCACAATAAAAAAGTTTTAATGGAAAAAAACTGAGAAGAGCGCTGAGAAATAGCACCTTTTATATGTAATTTAATGGTATCTGATATAGAAAACTGGGTTAACTTATGCGGTATGATTCCTTTATTGAGTGATTTTAGAAGTTTTGCCCAGTCTCTGAATTTGTTCCCTTTTCTAATATAATAAAGCAATACTCTAGAAACTGCTGCTTCTAATTCCATTATATAAAATTACTTTTGCAAAATGGCCTATATCATGTTAGCATTTATGCCTCAAAGGCTTTGGGGGAGGGAGTTTGAAGTGTATGAGCTGGGAGGGGGGGGGAATCAATCATGAGATAAACTGGGAAAACTTAAATGATGGCCAATTTTTTAAAATGTGTTGAATCCTCCACCCACACTGAACCCAAGTCAAGTTTCCACTCCCTCCCTAAGTTAATGGTAGCAAGTAAAGGGGCTAATGGAAATGTCTGGTAAAGGTGACATGTCTAAATTATGTGGAGTTTTATTATTCAGAGATATTGTGTGTCCCCATCCAAATATGTAGAATTTTCCTACTGTCTTCAAGAGATGATGGATACAATGTGGAAAGCATGTATATTGGTCCAAAACCTACATGCATTTTGTAAAGGAAACAGTGGTGTTCCTGTTGGCCCCCAGGTTAAGGACTCTGAGTTCTTTGATAGAGGTACCTATTCCAGCTCTCAGTCATTCATTTCCCTCCCGTGCCCTCATAGATGCCAAAGTTGGTCAACAAACATGGTCCAGACTTTCATGCTATAGGCAGTGCTCTTGTGAATATAATTATGTTGAATACTTACAAAGACTAAATTACAAGATGTGTTTACACATGAGACCACACCATTTTTTTTTTTTGGCATCACTGCTCTCCGGTGGTGGGAGTAGGAGGCCCAGCCCCACTGCTGGAATTGAACCTCCGTCCCAGTGGGCCGCAGTCCCGCACCACACCATTGGTTTTTATCTGAGTCAGAATAAAATATCCAAATGCCCAAGTTCATGTTCTTGGTTTGTTTGCTCGCAGAACTTGAAGAATCCCGACAAAAATGCCCACCGTGGTGGTACCAATTTGCACACACTTTCTTGATCTGGAATTGTTCTCCATATTGGATAAAATTTAAAAAGTTGATCTACATTATCGTAATGGATCCTTTTGTGGATCTTGCGATAACCATCTGCATCGTTTTGAACACATTGTTTATGGCTATGGAGCATCACCCCATGACTGAAGAATTCAAAAATGTGCTCACCGTGGGGAATCTGGTGAGTCTGCCCTGTGCCTGTGGAGATTTGAGGATGTCATGGGTCATGTTAGGCTGCTCATCACGGGGTCTGCAGTTCCAGCTCACCTGTTCACTGGGAGTTGGAATTGATAGGATTGCAATGAACTGGGATTGACTTGATGGCAATGAGTTTGTTTTTTGGTGTTTTCTGTTTGATTTGGTTTGGCCTTGGTGTATTCTGTACCTATAGGTTCACTTTTGATTCATTATTATTGTCATTTCATTTATGTTAAAGCCAGGTGGGCCTGCAGCTAGTTGAAATTATGCACATCAAGAATGCCCAATGTGAGTCATGGTGCAAAGTCAAATTTCTGGTTGTATATACAAATTTCAAACGACTTTGCACTCCAGTTGGGGTCTATAAATAACATTTCTATTTCCATGCAGGGTTTCCATCCTCAGAGTTGACAGGGCTCTGTTTCTGCCAGAAATTCTCTTGGGAGCAACACTTTCAAAATTTGATACATTCCTACATATTTTATAGTTACATTGGTACTTCCTTGGGAATCTATACCCCACATATTTTTAGAAAAGCTACAGAAGCACTGTTCGGATAGAGTACTAGTAAAGTATCTAAACATTTCCTGTATCAATCTATATCCTTTTGAATTCAGCTTCTTACTACTTCTGTGGCTTTGGCTAACTATCTTAAACTATTTGATTTTTAATTTAATGATTTATTTTGATTTAATTGATTTACATAAAATTATTTTTCTTTTGCCATATTCCCCAAACAGTTGATCTTGCCCCCAAATTTAATTGATTTATTTTATTTTATTTATTTTGATTTATTTTGCTGACTTAAATGAAAGTACTAAAACCTCATTTATAATAATATTGGGTAGATAAAGCATTTTTTATGTTACTTATCAGCCTGACACATAGCAAGTACTCAGAAGAAATGATTGCTAAAATATTATTATCAGTGTCATCGTCATCCCTCCAATGAATCAATGGGGAGAAAAAAACTGGATACAGAAGACACAGGGTAGACAGGTGATATATAGGCCTCAGAACCATGCATAATGTGATTAGGAAAACTGATGTCACAATGATCTCTTAAAAATCAGTGATGAAAAGAAAAAAAATCAGTGATGATCACCCCCTGGCTTAATGGCCTTGCAACAAACAGAAATGCTCACAATATGCATGAAGCAGACAGAAGTTCTTTCTCAGGTCAGAGAGTCCTGGTTTGACTGATCAAAAGCCATGAATAATACCAAGTGACTTTGCAAATGTCTACATCAGATTATTTCTTCGTTAGCCGTATTCCCCAAACAGTTGATCTTGCCCCCAAATTTGTTTTGGTGTCTTCTTTCCAAAAGTGCTCTGGACTCTTCCCAGGCAGAATATTAGCATCCCAAGTGCTCTGCAAGTCAGCATTCTTCCTCCCCTCTATTCCTCTTTGGGGAAAAAAGCAGAACCTTTGGGGTTCTAGTTGCTAGTTGATGCCCAGTTCCCTCAAGCTGTACCTGCTGCATCACTGTGAATTAAGAAAGGATTCGCCATATATCTTCTTTCTTATTAATAACTCCAACTCTTGGTGCTCGCTCCTTCATTATGAATTTATGTTGCTATTAGGTGCGTTGGCAGCTCCTTAAACTGCAAATGGCCCCACAGCAACCGAATGAAACGGTCCTCACCATCAATCCCAATGTTTGAGCCACTGTTGTAGCCTCGGTGTCAATGCCTTTCATCGAGGTCTGCTTTGTTCACCGGAGCTCTCCTTTACCAAACGGGATGTCCTTCTCCCAGCCCTAAGCCCTCGTGACAAGTTCACTATATCATCCTCGCTCTAAGGAGTGATTCTGGCTGTGCTTCTTCCGACACGCTTATTTGTTATTCTGCCAGTCCATGGTACTTTCAGTATTCTTTCTCAACACTGTAATTCAAAGGCCTGAGTTTTTCATCAGTCTTTCTTTTACAGTGATAGATCTCACCATTTCCCTTTCAACTTTTTTTGGTGAATATCTTTTGATTCAAAGAGTATGCAAATTATTTATAAACAGGTATTTCTGTTGTTACCTTTTTATGTGACTCTTGATACCCAAGCCAGGAATTAAAGATGTTTTGTACTGCACTTTTGTGTCAGCGCTTTGGAAATTTACTTTAGTTGCTACTATGTCAATTAAACACTTTTTCCTCTTCTGATAAATCAATGAAGAGTGAGTGAGTCAGCATCTTCTCTATGTTTTAGAGAATGCTAAAGAAAAATAAAATTTTTAATTGACAACATGTCAATTATCAATATATGTTTCCTTTTTACCTTCCTCTAAAGTCTTGACTCAGGGACTTTTTGGAACAGAGCAAGTATGTTCATTGTTACAGCTTTATGTTTCTCTAGAATTATTATGTGTTCTTCTAAAATACTATCTTAGTTCCTGGGAGCAAATAGCACTGTTAGGGCTTCTTAGCCATTGGTGTTTAAATGAGAGTTTAGGACTCTTTCTGGTGTATAGGAATAAATTAGTTAATTATATACATTTGCCAAGCATCTAGAACTACCCACACTAAAAAGGAAAAGTTAATCAAACAGTCATTGTCATTATGTTGATCACATGCCTTTTCATAATACCAGAATAATATAATATTTGTCACTTAGGTCTTTACTGGGATCTTTGCAGCGGAAATGGCTTTGAAACTAATTGCCATGGATCCATATGAATATTTCCAAGTAGGCTGGAATATCTTTGACAGCCTTATTGTGACATTAAGTTTAGTAGAGCTTTTTCTATCAGATGTGGAAGGACTGTCAGTTCTGCGATCATTCAGATTGGTAAGCATAAACCAACCTTACCATCATATTTTATGTATAAAGGATTCTTTCTCTGGCTTTGTATTCTTGCTATTTCAAATGTTCAGATCTTTTAAATAGAAGGCAAGTTTAGGTCTTAGCATTTTGTACGAAACAAAATTCATTCCTTAAAGCATGCTCTTAAGAGCTTAATACAGCATGGGTAGTATTTTATTTTGTTTTTTGTTTTTTTGTTTGTTTGTGTGTTTGGGGGCATCATTGCCCCTGGTGGTGGGAGTAAGAGGTCCAGCCTTTGCTCCGTGGAGTTAGAATTGAACCTTCATCCCTGGGGGCCGCAGTCCCATGCACAACCACTATGCCACCAGGGCTCAGCCCCAGCATGGGTATTTTAAATTGGCTATCTTCAGACATGTTCAATACTTATTTGAAGTATATGCTAGTATAATGGAAATGAGTGAAGAAAAAAATCTCACAGTATGGAATTAAATTCACAGTGTGAAGTTTACAGAATTTCAACCATTCATGGAGGCTTCCAAGGTCATGGAAAAATGGCATGAAAGCCTAATGGAAATATCCCATGAACTTTCAAAGCACCAGTGAGTTGTTAAGCACAGATCAGTAGTTTGAACTCTCAGCCATTCCTTTAAGAAACATTGAGATTTTCTGCTCCCATAAAGATTTACAGCTTCAGAAACTGATGCTATGAGATTGAATAGACTCACAGGGAGTGAGTTTTGGAAAATTTATTTATTGTATTTTTTTTTGTTTTATAAAACATGTTTGTTCTTTTGACGGCTATTTAAAATAAACCTTTTAAAGATTTAATGTTTTTCCACCTAACATAATAGGTCTTATCAAGTGAAAATACATGATAATAAAGATATTTGTGGTTCACAACTGCTAAAAAAAAGTCTTCTTTAAATATTATCTTTCTTAGAATTGACCATTATCCTTAATTCTGCTATCTAATATTTTATTATTACTAATTATAATTATACACTTCCTTTCTAAAATATATATGGTTATTTTGTGGTGTTAATGATATCAAATTAGTGGGGCAATTGAAAATGAAAAATTAGAATAATTGATTTTAGACAGTTAATGAAAATATTATGCAACTTAATATTGGCTTTAAATTGAAAAGAGCTATAAAGTTGAGAAGCATTGAGAATTTCATCATGGTAATTTATCATTAAGCTTTGTATCGATTTTCATTCATTTTTAAAAATCACTAAATCACATTTTCTGTGTTTACTTTTAGCTCCGAGTTTTCAAGTTGGCAAAATCCTGGCCCACGCTAAACATGTTGATAAAGATCATTGGTAACTCAGTGGGGGCTCTTGGTAACCTCACCTTGGTCTTGGCCATCATCGTCTTCATTTTTGCTGTGGTTGGCATGCAGCTCTTTGGCAAAAGCTACAAAGATTGTGTCTGCAAGATCAATGATGACTGCGAGCTCCCACGCTGGCACATGCATGACTTCTTCCACTCCTTCCTGATCGTGTTCCGAGTGCTATGCGGGGAGTGGATAGAGACCATGTGGGACTGTATGGAGGTCGCTGGCCAACCCATGTGCCTTGTTGTTTACATGATGGTCATGGTCATCGGGAACCTAGTGGTATGTAACCAGCTGTTCCAACATGTGAAGTTCTTTATGGGAAATTGTGGTTTTATAATACAATCTGCTATTTCTTAACATTTTAAGGTTAATTAGAGCTAAAACCTTTGACCATAATAGAGTAGTGATTATTTTAAATCCAAGAACTGAAAATATAATATAGTCTTAATTTTTCTGCCCATATAAACCTTATGTACATTTTTCAAAACTGCCCTCTATTCACTTTAAAGAAAAGTTTTCTACCTAGTTTTTTTTATTTTGATAGTAATGTGACATGAGTTAAATTTGGGATTGTAGTGATATATAAATTCCATTTAAATACAAAACGACACTTGTAAATAATATATGATTAAGTTAATAGCAACAAAGTGAAGTCTTATGGGAAATAAGGCAAATGAAAGTGCAAATCCTAATGGGAGAATACGGTCATGAGTAAGATTAGCATCGATTACCTATGGACCAAACCCAAACACATATTTTGGGATGACCCTTTGTGTTAAGAATGATTTTTACATATTTTAATGGCTGAAGAATCCCCAAAACGGAAGAATACTTCATTATAAATAAAATTTTATGAAATTCAAATTACAACTCATTTTTAGAAGTTTTATTAGAACATAGACAAGCTCGTTCATTGTCCATGGCTGCTTTCACACTACCATAGCAGAGTAGTTCTGATAGAGTCTTGTGATCGACAAACCATAAAAGTTTCATTATCTAGACTATACTATTAATTCTTCTGTAGTGTCTCTTTCACATCGCAATATTCCTGTTGTTTCATGAGTCTTTTCCTGCCTATACTCATCAATTTCTCTTTTTCTTTTATCTGTTGGTAAACACTTGAACTTATAAACAGGATAAAATTGGGAGAAATTCACTACTCACCTGCATTATCGAAGCTCCACATTTCCTTGGTTCATGTGGTCAGCTTCACATCAGATCCTCCCTCAAATATTCCAGGAGGTGGGGGATGGTAGTAACCACATGATAGACACTTGCCCTTTCTGATGGCTTGAAAAGATAATGTTGACATTTCTTCGCTGTCCTTGTAATACCCATGCCAAAAGTCATTCAGAGTCAAGGATAGAAATCAAAATTCATCAGATTGCAAACTAAAAGTTACTGTGTCAGACCTACAGAGAATGGCTTCAACACTGCAAATTCCAGAACCTTGTTGAGCAAAAGTATACACATAATGAATTATTCTTCTGTAATACAGAAGATTTGAGTCAGCTCAAGACTCCATCAAAAACTTATAAAGACTGTTCATCAGGAGTCTTTAAATCAAATGCATATTTCTTTTAGCATTGCCTTTCATCTTCAAGTTGTGTTAATATATGTATTTCTCATTTATATAGAGTATGATCTAACCCTGTAAATCTGGAATGAAGTGCACATTCTCTATGTGGGGCTTAAGTTTTGTATTTACAAGCTCTGTGATGTTTCTTTGTGTATTTCTTTCTCCAATTTTTTGAAACCCCCAAAATATTGAAATACAGTTCTCTATAAGGTATAATAATCTAAAAAAAAACTATCATACTAAAGAGAAAGGTCACAGATAATAAAAATGTATATTACTCATTCAGGTAAATGTAAAATGAGGAAGATTTTTATATAGCTTCAATACATTAGTCATTCCACTTTTTTAGTGCCTGCTATGGTAAAGAAAGTGTGCTTAAGGTTTGTGAGGTGCTCAAAAATGCACCTAAATTTTATCCCTCTCTTAAGGATGTTTACAGTCTATTAGGAAAGAGATAAATGTACACTGAAATTATTAGAAAATGAAGAAGTAAATACTAGCAATGAAATAAAAATAAAATATACTTGACACTTGGAAGAAAAAACGGGTGATCTAGTTTATTACTTAAGGAAGACTTTTCTTTTTTTTTTTTAAGGAAGACTTTTCAAGTGAAGCTTTAGAAAATGCATAGTATATACAAAGGAGTACTCCCCCAAAAAACAACTGATGGTCATTTGTTTTGTCTTTTATGAGTGGGGGATAGTGCATTTGGAGTTCATTTCACCAGGTCAGACTGTTAATCAAACTTTCTGAGGATCTGAAAATATTGCATAACACTGTGCAACAAAAAAGGCCTGATTAGTGTCAGACAGGGGACAGATTTTGCCACCATGATAGTATATCTGATCACCCAACTATCAAAGTGCCCCAATTTTTGGCAAAAACACCATGCCTTTCTTGCCCCACCCACTTTATTCACCTGACTTCATTCCATATGGCATCTTTTTATTTCTGCAAATGAAGAGGGATATGTTTGTCCAGGTAGACTAGAAAAACAAATCCAGAGACACTCATGTGGGTAAAAGAGAGCTTTCTATCAAAGATTAATTGTATATTAAGAAAACATCCCAACCAAGTCCAGATCAAGTCCATAAGTTGATTATTAGTCCATATGCCCTATACCAGTCTCTACATTGCTCATCAGATTCACGTGAGACATGCAATGATGCCAAATGCAGACAGTTCACAGGCCAGTAGTGGAGAGTCTTGTGGATGCAGTGGTAGCAGAAACATCCCATCCCATGTGGTTCATCTAGTTCCAGGGTCCTGGCTGCCATCAGTGGAGCTCTATATGACTTGTCAACAGGAATGTGAAGCAGCGAGAGTGTATCCCGCATCCAAGCAGGAAAACAGGAGTTCTCAGAATCTTCAGGAAAAGATCATGCCCACACAGAGACCTCATTGGCTATGACCTAATTGAGAGGCTAGACTCCACCCCTTTGCTCAGATTGACAGGAGATTATGTAACAGATACAAGGGACATGAAAGGACAGTAATTTGAGGACATAGAAGAAGTCAAGGAAAAAGGGAGGGAGGTGATATCAGCCATCCTAATAGATTAGTTGAAAAATGTTTCCAAGAATGAAATCACAGATTTGACAAATGTGGTAAGTGTAATGGACAGTACTTTGAAGGTGATAATGTTATTTTGTTAAAAAAATTAATACGTAGTCTTGAAAAAGCTTCCTGGTTGTTGGTTTTTTTTTGGGGGGGGGGTTGTTTCTTCTCATATTTGTGCATGAATATTGGTGAAAGGCATTTAGAGTCTTATACTTATAAATAGAGACACTACACTACTATTATACTTATAGAGGCAATACACTGCTGTGTGTTTAATCCATATAAGATGGTTGATGGGGCTGAGCCCCAGTGGTGTAGTGGTTGTGCGTGGAACTACGGCCCACTGGGTCGGAGGTTCAAATCCAGTAGCGAGGCTGGGCCTCCCACCACCAAAGGGCAGTGAAGCCCCTCCCCCTCCAAAAAAAATGGATGATTACCCACTCACAGTGGGCACTCATTATTTGTTAGTGAGAATGGAGAAGAAAGCCTAATTCACAAAATGTATAACGAACTCATAGATCATTAAGGAACTCTCCTTAATGCTTGACTAGAATCCGGAAAAGTAAAAAAAGCAAATAAAAACTATTTCTAGTACAGTTGTCTCTGTTAGAGTTATATGTTAGACAGATGTGTTTTTTCTCCCTCTTCAATTTATCCCGTAGGCCATTTTACAACCAAATACTAATAAGCACATATTTTAGTGGGTAATTAAGGAAAATGGAAGCTATTAGTGAGTTCAGTTAGTCATCAGGAACTATTCATCAGAATGAGACTCTGAATCGAATATATACTTTATTAATATTTAGCTCCTTGCCTAATGTGATAATGAATTGGCAAGAGAGAATGGCCTTTATTTTACTTTGGGACGTTCACTTGATTATAATACAGCATTGAGTCACTTTATGAGTTTTAAAGGAAGGAATGTTATTATAGTATGTTGTCTCCGGGAAAAAGTAATCCACTAGATGAAGACTATTGATAAGGAAGACTATTAACACTTTTCATTGCTTATGAATCCAAACCAATAAAATGGGTCCTATCAACCTTGCTATGAAAATAAACCCATACACTTCATGCAGTTCACAGTGGAGCATGTTTACTCAATGACAATAATGAGGAAATGAAAACATTAGAAGGCCTCGTGATAAGAAAAAAATGCATCCTATAATGCGCTTCATCCCAGTAAGCCTCTTTGACTGGACTTCACGATGCAGGCATTTTTTGAATGACCTGATCTTTCTTTCCTGCATCTCTGGGACACTCCTTCACTTCTGAATAAGATCAGGGCAAGTCCTTGCTCATTACTTAGGGCTCATTTTTGTTCTTTTCAAATGAGACAGGCATTTCTAGACACAGAGCTAGCTCAAACAAATCATGGAATTCCCACATGAAACAATGTTTAAATATAATTTACATGTTTTTTGGCCCTCAGTGAGAAGTTTTTCCCAACCATATTGAGTGTACTGGGACCCACCTAAGGGGGGAAACACACACACACAAATGGCTTTGCTCCCAACCAGGATGTTGCTTCTCTTTGATAACTTTAGGGTCTAAAATGATGGGCAATAAACCAACCTAATCAAAATGCCATTTCCTCATTTGAATCAGATTCAGTGGGCAAGCCCTTTCTTGTGCTTTAAACATTACCTTAAGAAGCAAACCGGCACACTTCTTGATCAGTTTTATTACAGTGGCATTGTGGTTACACATTCGGCTGTGATCCACAAGATCCTCGGTTCGAAACCACCAGCTGCTCCTCAGAAGGCAGTCTGCGTTTTGTACTCCCGTAAAGAGTTACTGTGTCAGAAACCCACAGGGGCCGTTCTGTGTTGTCCTATTAGATGCCTGTGAGTTGTCATCAGTTGATGGCAGTGAACTGAAATACACAAATATTACATATTCCATTTGTTTCAACAATATTTATGTCCTAAGAAAAGGGAACAGAGACTTTTGTCTGTCTGGTTAAACAGAGTAGACAAAATGCAAATTTTCTTATTCTTCTTGGTTGGTATGGATAAGAGTACTAATTAGCAATTTTAGGGATCATCAGGAAGTCTGTTTAGGCCAACAAAAGAAAATTTGGCAAAAGGACTCCTGGTGCACTTAAAATGACATAGTGATCATGGTAGTGGACTAGTCTCTCCACTCCATGGTAATTCTCCGTGGATGGGATGGTTCTCTGCCACACAGAATTCATTCACAGAGTTACAGTATGGAGAGACTGGTGAGGAGTCTTCAGCCATTCCTGCTATCTTCTCACCTATGTGTGAAGAAGTACCGAATGTCGTTGCTGGCTTGAATTTTGTTCAGTATATCAGGGAGGAAATGTGCTTATTTTCTTAATTTTCAGGTCTCCTTTTTTCTGTACACCCTTTCCCACCCCAATGTAGGTCCTGAACCTGTTTCTTGCTCTATTATTGAGCTCATTTAGCTCAGACAACCTTTCAGCCATCGAGGAAGACAAGGATGCAAACAACCTGCAGATCGCAGTGGCCAGGATTAAGAAGGGGATAAATTATGTGAAACAAACCTTACGTGAATTTGTTCTGAAAGCATTTTCCAAAAAGCCAAAGATTTCCGGAGATATCAAGCAAACAGAAGATCTAACTGGTAAAAAGGAAAACTATATTTCTAATCGTACACTTGCTGAGATGAACAAAGAGCTCAATTTTCACAAAGAAAAGGATAAGATGAGTGGTTTTGGAAGCAGCCTGGACAAATACCTGATGGAAGAAAGTGACTGTCAATCATTTATCCATAACCCTAGCCTAACAGTGACTGTGCCAATTGCACAAGGGGAGTCTGATTTGGAAATTATGAATACTGAAGAACTTAGCAGTGATTCAGAGAGTGAATACAGCAAAGGGGTAAGAAGCCTTTATATGCATTGTTTTTTTTTTCATTGTATTACTAGGTATGAGGTGAATCAAAATGATTCTTCAAGCATGGCAGGCTGATGGATATAGTGTGTGCACGTGAGTTCACACAGGGCCTAACTATTCATCAGGTAAGGTTTTACTTATTGACACTTAATAATTGAGTTCATTGTTTTTCTTAGCCATATATCAAATCACCAGCTTGTGTTTGAATCTTTTTTTCTTCCATCCCATTGATTCGATGCCACTTCCAGTCTCCTTCCACTGTGCTTACTGAACTCCTCTGGTCTCTTCAGCTGCGCTGCCTTCGCAGTCACCCCTTCTTACCACGCCCATTTCAAATGAATTCCAGCTGGCCCTTCCACCTTCATTTTTTCCATCTATTCTAATGAATTATTTGATTAAATCTTATTAGCAGTGCATATCTCAATCATATCATCCTTTTCCCATGATGTGTCTTTGGTTCAAACAGTCTCTCATATTAAAAGCTGTATGTATTCACCCTGTAGCTCAAACCAGCTATGATCATCTATGTTCCCAATAGCTTCTCTGTATCCAGTTAATTTTCTTCTGGACCATAGGCACATCTACCTGTGTGACATTGCCTGGGATTTCCTTCTCTGGTCAAAATATTATATCATCTCTTAAGGCATATCTCTCAACTTGCTCATCTGTAACATTATTAGTACCTAACTGATAAGATTGGGAAAAGATCAAATGAATTGACATGGAAAATGCTTACAATAGTACTCAAAGGACTCCAAGGGTATAATTATTACCGTCCTCCTAATTCTCCCCCAATATATATGATCTCCTCATTTTGAACTCTATAAATGCCTCTTCCTGGATTATTATTTAGCGTGATGTGTGACTGTCCTCTCTAAAGAAGCAAAATCAGTAGTATATCTATATCACCTGTCTGCATATATGCATGTGTGTAGGTACATATGTAAATATGCATATATGTGTAGGTGCAGATAGATGATAGATAGATAGATAGATAGATAGATAGATAGATAGATAGATAGATAGATAGATAGATAGATATAGAACTGCGCAAATCCAGTCTGGGCATCTGAAGGTTGTTTTGGGGTCTGATGAACTCAAGATTGGCAGGAACATCAGGCTCTTAGCATTTTGCAAAAGTAGATGAATCAACATTCAGCAGACAAGGCTTGGGACTGAAAAGGTGAATAAACTCAAAGTTGACAGGTCAGACGGGAGACTGCAATGTCGGCCATAGGGGCAGGCAGGAAATCCCGCAGGTTATTATTGGCTCAAGGCCAATGAGCCAGCCATCAATGAGCCAGATGCAGGATGTGGACCCAGCAAAAATAAAGCAAGTTTTCCCACTCAAAAATAAAACAAAGACTGTCCATTGAGTCGATGATAACTCACGCGACCCGAGGACAGAGGACGCTGCTGCTCCTGTGGGTTTCTGAGACTCTACTTTTTACAGTAGAAAATCCTTTCTTTCTACCTGGAAGCAGCTGGTGGTTTCGAACAGTTGACTTTGCAGTTAGCAGTCCAATGGGAACCACCAGGCTACCAGGGCTCCTACAGCATCTTTTTACATGGCTTTCCCACTGTGTCCATTTATATAGGAAGCAAGCCATTTATATAGGAAGCAAGCCCTGAGGAACCTTCCTTGCAGGCGTATCAAGGTAATGACCTGAGTTAGGGAGTTGTACTTACTCTAGCTTGTAACTGCCCACAGCAGATCTCATTGTGAAGCTGATTATATTGTTAGTTCACATTATGGGCGATGACTGAGCCTCAACTGCCAAACCAAGGAGGACTCTGGCCCAGCCAAATTGACAACTCTTAAGTATAACTCTAAGTCTCTTGACTTTTAGAGGTTTTAAGAAATCATTATATGCATCAAATAGAATTGTGAATTCATTGTAAACTGTTTTGCAAATCTCCCTCACCATTATATGGTCATATCTATTCCATGTGACAAAATATATGTATGAAGCCCTGACCTCCCTGAATTTATAGATTCTTGAAAAACATTAGTATGTATGGAATAACCATGCATTCTCCATATCTATAAAGCATATAGATGCAGTCTGTACATATATAAGTAGTACTATACTCAGTTTTATATTACAGATATTTTATGTTTTATATATTGCATATATTATTAAATTGTATTGATAAGTGTTATAGAAGTGGGAAGTTAAAGGGCTGGACAGCTCAATGTAGGGATTCTTTTAACTGGAACTGATGAGAAGGCTGATGAATTTTGAAGGGATGGGATGAAGGATGCTTTCCCATTCAAAACAAACAAAAAACATCATGCATTCTAAGCAAAAATGAAACATATTATGGTAAAAAAACATGCATATAAATGCCATTCATTAAATTTCATGTACCACTAAATAAAGAAATTATCTAAGCGATACTATTGTTCAGCTAAGATAATATCACTTTCCTTCACTGAGAAAGCATCTCAGAAATGTAGCCTACTTTCTATAGTATTTTGAAATGGCCATCGTTATTATTCCAGTCCTTTCACTTCAACAGTACCGTGCTCTCTAATTTGAGATAAATGACGTAGCAAAATTATTACTAAAGCCTGATCTATTTTAGTAAATTTTAGATGATCATTTTAGCCTCTTCCTGTTTTGGGTTTCTGTTTTGGTTTAAGAGAGGCCTGAGACATTGCCTTCATTACCTTATTGAGCCATATCCTTGTGACGTGAATACCGTTCCGGGGCCCTCACACAAAGACTATGGCCCTTATCAAAGAGAGGAGCTCACACAGGGGATGCTGTGCCTTTGTGCTCCCGCAGAAAGTGCTGTTTTACTTTCCATTTTAAGTATACATGCCTACTTATAAAGTAGACTTTTAAGAATGCATGTATACTTCTGCTGAGTAGGAAGGTTCTTGGCTTTCTGTCAGTCTTTAGCTGATGCTAGTAATGAAAGCTGTGTTATTCTACATAAAATTAACATCCATCTGCCTTTTTTTTTAAGGGAATATGGCAGTTGTACCGTGTTCGGATTGTTCTGTCTTCTGGCACTGACAGTTTGCTTTCTGGAAACAGCCAGGGTTGAGCCCTGGTGGCGTAGTGGTTGTGTGTGGGACTGCAGCCCACAGGGTTGACAGTTCAAATCCAGGAGCAAGGCTGAGCTTCCTACTCCCACCAGAGCAGTAATGCCACCCCCCACCCCCCAAAAAAAAGAAAGAAAGAAAAGGAAAAGAAACAGCCAGATGAAAGTCAACCGTCTTTCTGTAGTTTTTCACCTTCTCTTTCCAAGTGAAATTTTGTGATGATCACAAAAATTGCTTTCCATGAAACCAATGCCAATGAACAACTCAGTCAGATGCATCAAAATCTGTGTTTTAAAAAATTATTCTTACAGTTGCTTATATAATTCTCAACATTCCATTCCCGTGGTGATTTACCATGAGGAGTAACAAACAATACAAGCTGTTATTGGGTAGCTGCGTTGTGCACCTGCCCTTCTCTTGTCAGGAAATGTTCACATTTACGATCGTTTCTTTGCTTTTTTGTCTTTTCAGTAAGGCTTTCAAGTCTCTCCAACTCTTCATTGTATTCATGTAGGTGTCTCCTCTATCTTGGCTGAAAGCTCCTTAGGGCGAAATGCACTTTGTATACTTCTTAATGTGCCCAGCAAAATATCAGATAGACAGTAAATGTCAATATGTATTTATTGAGAAAATAAATATTAAGTCAATTGTTCACAAGTGTTTCTGAGTAGTCAGGAATTGTTTCCCAGACAGCAAAGTAAAAACACTGGATATATATTTTAAAAGATTTACCATATATACTCAAATATAAGCCAATTCTATATACTTGAGGTACCACATATACTCGTAAAATTATGTACCATGGCTTATATATTTGGGTAAGCTTATACTAGGGTATATATGGTACATAAAAGAAAGAATATCCTAAATTTTTCAAAATATGTAGTTACTTTGGTTTGAACTTGGGCATCAAAATCATATTCCAAAATTCTATTTCAAGATTATTCTCTTGTAGTCCATTGACATTGTCAGGAAGCATAGTATTTTGTTATTGTTAGTTGTCTTACACTTAAGGCCATTAAATTGTGTTGTCTAAATTATTGATTTCATTATCATGACATTGCAGGCTGTCTACATGAGGAAATTGTACATTTTCTCATTTATATATGACCTACTTAGTATAATATAGGTTACATCAAGAATACACATGATAAAAAATAAGGAAAAATACACATGATCATTTCTTTAAATCATTTCGCTTAGTGTTTGACTTGGTGAGCCCTTAAAAATATTAGCTACCATTACTCTTATTCTTATTGAATTATCACCATTTAATCTAAGACAGTGGTTCTCAATCTTTCTAATGCTGTGAACCTTTAATACAGTTCTTTGTGTTGTGGTGACCGCCAACCATGAAATTATTTTCATTGCTACTTCATAACTATAATTTTTCTACTGTTATGAATCATAATGTAAATATCTGACATACAAAATGTATTCTCATTGCTACAAATTAGACATAATTAAAGTATAGTGATTAATCACAAAACAATATGTAATTTTATACTGTTAAATGTTTCTGTTTTCCAATGGTCTTAGGCAACCCATATGATAAGGTCATTCGACTCCCAAAAGGGTCACAACCCACAGGTTGAGAACTGCTGATCTAAGATAATCAAATCCTTATTGACATTGATTTGAACTTGGCCTTTGTGGCTTTGCCTTGCTTCATGAAAAAGTTGTCCATGACATATCCCAAAATCTCTTTCAAAATTAGTCTGCAATGACAATTGTCATTGCAAATTAGTCTCTTGTAGTCCCAAGTATGTCATCTTGAGTATATTCAAACTTATGTGACTATAGACAGGAATTAAAGTAATTATGAAGGTTGAGAACTAATAGGAAATATGTCAGAAAATTTAGAAATAACACTAAGATATAACTGGTGGTTCTGGGATCTTTTTGCCCATCTTGAAAGGTCCCCAGTATGATTTTTGGGTTTTGTTAGTTATAGCTTGACTAGTAAAAAATACAGAAAAAATACAGATGGCTCTTATGGGTCTGAAGTGTCTTTAACCCTTATATGTCAATCTTCCCTGCTGTCATTTCTTTAATATTTACATTCGACTGTTCATCCAAGGGGGTTCTTAGATTCTTGAACTGAGAAGATTACCCTACTTGAAAATCTCCTTCACTTTCGAAGTCTCAGATGTTCTTTTGAAATTTTGGATGCTAATTTTTGTGAGTCCAAATGAGACCCAAAAGGGCAAATTTTGAAATATATATAAAATTTGATTCAGTGCATCTAGGCTATTTAATTCTCAGCCACCCATGATGGTATGTGTTCGATTAATACCCTGCAGAGTCTCCACTCAAATCAATCCCACTTGCATGAAAAGCCGGTGATCTGCTTCCATAAGGGATGACAGTCAGGAAACCACATCAAGGAGTTCTGCTCAGAATTGACTCTGCAGCGATGAGTTTGATTTTAAGGGGTCATTACAAATGCAGATTTGTAGGCAGATCTGGAGGCAGAATACCTGACTCCAACCCTAGCACTCAAAACCAGTGCTATCTACAACTCTTTGTTGTTCCTTGTACAGATTTGCATCGATATATATAAACACCTATACAAGGCAGTAATGATGAAGATTAAATTATTTCAATAAGTAAAACCCACTTATTTTATTATAAGCGTGGAGTTCAGTGGTCAGGCACACGTTCTGAGTCACTGTATCCTACAAGGTACATGGCCTCACCTGAATGTCCTCATGGCGGTGAGTTTGGTTTGAGCCTGATGTGAGAGGAAGGGCGGTTCCCATTGTCAGCAATGGGAAAGAGGGAACCACATGCTTTTTGTGGGCCCTGTTCTCTGTATTCTCTTCGCCTGACACGAGGCAAACTTAGATTCCTTCACAGCACTGTTCTCAGTGGTTGCCGTGATGGACTGAGTTGTTTTGGAGAATGAACTTCATCTCATCCCTGGCATGTTGTGACCCAAGTTTTTGAAATATTTTCTTCCTTCAGGAGTGGGGATATACTTTTTTTGTTATCTGATTAGTGACCTACAGTTTGAAAAAATGGGGGGAGGGCCAGAATATCTGAACTGAGACATGTCAACCCACTTCTTCCCAACCCCGAAGTTCTTATGGCCTCAGTTTCCTAATTCCTTGGTCATTCTTCCTTAAAGTTTGGAGTGCTCTTTTTGAATCAGCTCTCAAAAGGTGGATTTCTTTACCCTGCTTGAAAGCAGGAAGAATATATTCTAGACAAAATGTTTACTAATAAAGCCTCTTACTTGAAAATGGCCAAATAGAGTTATAGACAAATGATATCTGTAATAAAATTGTTAAAAAGATTTTTAGGAGGCAATTAGCATATCAGAATGTTTCTGAAGATACCATTTGCATCTTCAAATCAAGAAAGGCATGCTGTCATCTCTGGCTGTCATGAAAACCAAACCCTTGTTACTGCTCAGAGACCACATGGACTCCACTGATTGCTCTTCCCTGGGCCAGCCTCAGGGAGCACCATTCAGAGTACACTGCAGGGATTTTTAGTGTTAGCACTGAAGCACTTCCTTCTTTTGAGCTTTAAATGGAGCATGAAATGCACCTGCTCATTCAATAAATATTTATTGAGACCTACTGTGCTCCAGGCACTATGTGAAGGACTGTGAAAAGGAAAAAAAAATAATCCTGATTTTCTCATCTGCAATAATGTAATATGAATACCATCTGTTTCAACCAAGCAGTCGTATGGTGATTTTGTAATTATTCTGAGATTCGAAAAACATCACAAATCTATTTTTTAATGGAAAGCTTGTTCTTAAGAGGGTGAAAAGGGCATTCTCATTGATTGCCATTTTTACGAGCAACTTTCTCAGCTTTAAAGATGAAAACAGAGCAATTTTAAAGAATCGGGAAGTAGATCTATAGTCCAGAAAAAAAGCATTAAATGTATCCTATTTTTCCACGCAATTTTAAAGGTAAACAGCCCCATATGATCTTAAGGTAGTGCAAAGCCTAAAGGCTTCCCGAGAAGCTTCCGCACATATGGCTAATCTAATCACCTTATTCTGTTCTAAGGGGAGGGGGGACTTAAAAGAGCTTTTCAATACAATAGTATGAAAATATAACCTAAAAATATAAAAATCAGAGAGCATACGGGAGACTTAAAAATCTAGGCTGTGTCCATTAGTCCCAAAGATACCTGTAAGGAAGAAATCAGCACAGAATCAGAAACATGAGCACTGACAGCTGGTGGAGTCGGCTCAGCAATCAGCAGTTACAATAGCCATCAGGGTTCTTTACTGCTCCCTTTGATGGAGTCGCTGGGAGGGACAGACAGCATGCTCTACTGGTTTCTCAGACACCGCTACATGGACTGGAACCTCCAACCTTGCAGTCAGCAGCTGAACATAGGAACCATTAACACAGCCAATGAAGTCTCCCTATGCAGAGCAGTGTTGATTTGAAACAAGGGGGGCCAAGACTTTCACACTGCATCAAGCAGTCATTGGAACGCTACCACGCCTTCCACATTCTCAAGAGAGGTCAGCATAACTGGTGGTAAAAGAAAAGTCTTCAAATCCTACAATTCCCAGAAAGAGACTCCACTAGAAGCATTTAGATGCCAGTACACCACAGTGTCCACTTCACTACAGAAGCCTTGGAGACGAAGACAGTTAATAAACTTCTACATACAGAAGTAAGCAGGAAAAGAACAAAGCAGAAAAGAAACTAGGCCAAAAAACGTATGCATTTCACATTCATTTTATCATTTTTGTCCTGCAACAACCCTGGAAGGTAGATTTAATTCATCTGCATGTACTGATAACTGCGACTAAAATTAGGAAAACAAGTTAGTCATGTGCACATCTGAGGAGTTTTTAACATTTGTGTGATGTTAGGTGGCAGTGACGATTTCATGGGCCTTATAGAGTCAGCCATACCCTCCACTTTATTAGAACAATGTGTATATTAGCGCTGATTTACTATATCACCTTTACTTCTAAAACTGTATTCACATCTCGATTTATATATATGGTTACCCTTAACACCCTCTTGATTTGAATAATTTTACTTAAAGGCCCCTGAGCAATTCTGTGTATGCAAGTTTTGAGTTCTTTAGATGATTTTTGACAGCTGCATAGTCTAAAATTCAATTTAGCTCCATCCCTTGGAAAGCCAACCACACAAGATAGATGGTGAAACTATATAGAGCATTTTACTTCCCATATTAAAAGAGATCTAGAGGGCTGAGCCCTGGTGGTGTCGTGGTTGTGTGCGGGACTGTGACCCACAGGGTTAGCATTTCAAATCCAGCAGCAGTTCTCCAGGAGCAAGGTTGGGCCTACTACTCCCACAAGGAGATAGTGATGCCCACAAAAAAAAAAAAAAAAGAGAGATCTGGAAATTAGTTGCCAAAGACATCCACATCCTAGATCACACCTGCTTTACAAATCTGCTAATCTCAGCATGTGAATTTTTATATTTCTCAATGTTTATGATAAACTTATATACTCATTCTGATCCTCGACAGGAAAGAGAAGTCCATGGGAAATAAACAGAGTGGAGCCTCATGCATTTGACTTAGGAAAACTTAAAACGAAAAAAGAGCAGTCCTTAATAGATTTTGACTTATGTTTAGTGACAATGAGGGAACCTGGCAGAGGGAGGAAATTTATCGGAGCATATTATCTCCCTGAATAAAATTTAGTTTATTAAAAAGGTACACGGGGTGGCCTTAATAGTGTCCAACATAATCCTCTAATATGGTGATGATAATGATTCCTTTATGAAAATGTCCAAAGAATTAAATTGAAAGAATTTCATGTTCTAAGAAATAAATTTGTAAAATATTTATAAGTGACATAGTTTTAAGTGGTTTAATGTAAGATTACCAGGATGTTACTTTTTACATACTAGATTAGGAAAATAAAGAAAAATTAGCATTTTCAAGTTGTTCAAAATAATACAATGGTAGAAAAAATATATAAGATATGAAACTTAATCTGTATATTCTTTACCACTTAATTATCCTAGTGCCACATTACTTAATATAGTAATTTTATATTAATTCTCTCATATTATTTCTCTCATATCTTAAATGTATGTCTGGTAGAGAAAGCAGAAGTTCTACTGTTTGTTCAAAATTATAATGCAAATTCCCTAATTATCTTATTCCTCATTTATATTCAGCAATATTGAGGTAGTTTCAACAAGTTTGTGGAAAATAAGAATAAAACAATAATAGAATTTTGCCAAGAACTTTTTATGAACCCCCTCATATTTAGTGCTCTGGAAGTATTGCACTCTGCAATTATTGAGCACTCAAAATCACCATGCAAAGTGAAGTGACGAACAGATCATCATTACCGCCAGGGAGTGTATAACCTAATCGCTGGCCCTGAACACAAGTGTGTTGTTTTTCTGTGTCACGAAGTGGGTCTTCCAACTGAGAACCACCCTAAGTTGTGCCATCCTCACTAAAGCTCCTGTGTTCGCCCCATTGTTGCAGTCACCCTTCCCCTTTGTTACCGACCCGCCACCAAGAGTGATGTCTGCCGGGCCTGGGTCTCTCCTGATGACATGAGCAACCGATGGGATCCAACGGCAAGTAGACTGTTAGAGAGCAGAGCCAGGCACATTCCAAAGCAGAGTGATAATCCGTGCCTTTGGGAAGTATTGGGCAAAGGACTATGTCAGTTTGAGGAACTGTGAAAGAAGACAGACTCAAAAAAAATGGAGATACAATATTTGAGAAAGTATCATGGAAAAAGAAATCCCAGGCCCCAAACCAACATCATCATGGTTCCCCTTACTCATCCATTTATGTATTTATCCACCCATTCAGCGTGAGATTCTGGAACTTGTCTTTGGGAGAAGCTAAATGTGTCTACTTGTTATGAACTGCATTCCTTTTGGTGATTTTGTTGAAAGTTGTTGAAATATTTGCAAAGATTAAGGTGAAGTGTTTTATATCATTTTATGTCACTGGTTTTAGCTACACTGTTTTCAGTTTTGTCTTTATATTGTTTTCTTAATATAGATTTTATTGGGGGCTCTTACAGCTCTTATAACATTCAACACATCATTCGTATTAAGCACACTTGTACACATATTTTTATGGAAGCATTCACCTCAGGTAGGTAGTGATTGCCTTGACCAAGAAAGATATTAGAGTGTTGCTTATAATTGCATTGTAGAAGATAGTATCATCTTTTTCAGCAGTGTGTTTTGACATCATAAGACTTAGGGATTCTTTGTAGCTATGCCTTTGGGGGAAATGGCATTTGATCACAGCTTTCAATTTATAAATTCTTAAAAAAATACTCTCAAAACAGATTTTATTTAGAGAATATATATGTATATATGTATGTGTATATACATATATTTCTTATACTCTTTTACCAGATTTTATTTGCTGGTCGGCACAAATACTTTAACTTTTAAAAAAATCTATATTGGATGTTTGTGTTTAATCCTTAGAAATAATGAAATATTGGTATAATATGGAAATCAGTGTATCTTACCATTTTTTTAACATTTTGGCAAATTTGAAAACATTGCTTTCCTGTCATGCTGCCTGATGTCTTTTCATGAATTAAATATAATACCTGGAAGTAGATCAGAGAATGGCCTTTTTAGGACAGTCTTCAAGCACACTCATCCACCCCCCCCCAATAGAAAATCATTTAAGATGCTATTTGTTGTAAATAGAAAAAGCTTGCTTTAACATATTATTGCATTTAAGTTTAACTTCTAAATAAATGAAATTATGTAGCTGTTTAGTTGACTCTTTTGTGTTCAATGATTTATAACCTATTGATTCAAAGATATAGCTGAACATTGAAAAAATTCTATGTTATGTTTTCAAAAGTATAAGTAATTTCAACTTAGGTTTATCTGACTCTAAATATTTCACATCAGTGTTGATTCAGTTGTGCCGTACTTTACATGCCAATGCTTCACCTTCTTACTTCTCACAGGGGTAAAACTCATTCTGGATCAAGAATGCAGCTCTCTGCTTTTAACCAGACAGAGACAAATGTGACCACTTTTCTTCAGGTTACCTTAAAAAAGCATCATACATATATGATATTTTTTCAGTGTCTTGCATGCTCTTCAACTACAATATAGTCCTGCCTGACCCATTGCAAGAAAGTAGAAGCATCTACAAGTGTTCCATAGATGACTTGACAGCACAGCATGTCATGGGTCAATTCCATGTTTTCTGTGTGATTCTCTCAATGACTTCCTTGACATATCTCTGATTTTCTTAGGTGATGTCAAGTGCATGTGCTAAAGTGTTTTATTGGATGGGTTATAAAAGGAAGATAGAGAGTATACGAGGCCGAAGTCCTTAAACCTGCTGTTTACTTTGAAGACTACTATCATTTATTCTCTAAATTTAATCTATATATTGATAATTATGAAGTGTGTACATGTTACATATATGTATATACATATACACAAAGAGAGAGCAGAGTGACTTAGGCATATGACTTCAAGTTCAGCACTTCAAAGCCATCAGCTACATCACAGGGAAAAGGTGCAGTTATCAGCTCTCATGAAGATTCCTGCTTTGGGAAACCCCCTATAGACTCACTATGACTCTGAGTAGATTTGTGCTATTTAATATATACCATATTGCATGTGTAATATTAAAAGTATATTTAGTACATCATATTAAATGTCCAATTACAATAGATAAATTAAACTTCTGTTAGACACGATTTTTGTGGGAGAGGAATTTCAGGAATAAAGTCTAAGAGCAGAAAAGGGCATTTCCACTCTTTCCCTGTATTTACAGTTAGTCACAAAACTCGTAACATTTGACTGTTCCCTCAGTACACATTAAGGTAGTTCAAGGCAGCGCCAATGTGTTCTGCTTCTCATCTAAATTTTGAGTCTATTTTGAAATACTTTTAAGTGCAAGGAAACTAGGACTTTATTTTTAATTGATTGAGTAATTATCAAAAAATCGTTCTGCACATACAAGACCTTAAAAGGTTCATGAGAAAATTAATGAGTGGATAATGGAAAAGTTCTAAGAACTTTTTAAAGACCGCATGTATATTCATCAATTAAAAGCTAATAACCCATCAAGAAATTAATGAATGATATTTTAAGTGCCTAAAAATGCCTATCTTGATTCCAGAAGCAAATTTACTCATTGGTAGATTGAGCTCTGGTTATAAAGCACCCTGAGAGACAGACAGAGTGGCCCTCAAAACGGTGAGTTCTAAGTCTATACATTGTAAACAGTCAACCTGCCAAGAAGATAAAAAAGTCTTTCCCCCAAATTAAATTAAATACATATATACATAAATATGTATTGTCCTATCTAACTTCTCTAACAACAGAAAGATATATCCTTCAGACTTAATATTTTCTTTTATACTAGTATACCTATGGAAGGACTGAACTCTAGTAGTTCCTTTGAGGCAGGAAGAGGCAGACTCTAAATTACTAAGAAGCTTGCCTTTTTTTAATAATCCTATTCATATGTTTAATTTCTCATTGTCGGATGTTTGTATTGTTGTTGTCCCTTGTGGATTGATGAAGCCAAACCTTTTTCCCGATATTGACATGCTCTAGAGATAACGCTTTCTAAAGGCCAAAAAAAAGAGAAAAGTGGTATTAATGTTACCACTGATTTTAAAGGTGCTCCTAAGATGAAGGTAAGGATCTCTCTGGTTCCTCAGTGGTTAAACATTCAGATGCTAAACCAAATGTCCGCAGTTAGATCCACCGACCACCGTGGGAGACATTCACAGGTGCAGAAACCTTGCAGAACTGCTCAAAGAGGGTCTCAGTGAGTCTGGATTGCTTTTTTGGCAGTTGGTTTATAAGTTACACTTTCTGATTCAGAAACAATATTCGCTAGAATCACGTAGCTTGATTCTAGAATGTGGTACATTTCTTCTACAAATCAAGCTACACATACAACTGTGTACAAGTAAACACACAATTTTTTGAGAACCTATTTTAGGTTCTCACAGAATGCACACAGGTGTGAACCCCAAATTATTTTTTTAATTGTTACTAATCGGGATCAACTCAGTGACAATAAGTTCAAGTTTTTGTTTTGTTTTTTTAACTCTGATAGAAGATGAGGTGGGTATTATGAAATGTTCGTTTTCCTAATGAACTAAAAATTAGTTATTTCACTTTTAGAGAATTTTAAATTTTGTTAATTTTGTACATTGACAGAAAAATTTTTATTTATGAACTTTAGGTATATGTTCAAGTTTATCTAAAAGAAGTGTTGTTTACGAGTATAATGGATAAGAATAATTTACTTGCGCTACTTTTTAATTTTCCCTTGTTTTTCAATATCAAGGGTTTATTATTGCTGTTTTTAATGGTAATCATTCCATGCACTGAATTTAATCTTTCCTTACCCTTCCACATCTGAATAATTTTAGGTGACTGGAAAAATCATTTAAATGTGCAGGCATTGGGGGCTTTTTGTTTGACATTCCATTTTATTTTTTGTTTTTATTAATGATAAATTATATTTAACAAATTGAAGTCTTAACATTAATATCCTCCCCCCCATTTGTCTTATATGCTCATTTATGTCCCAATTCTTGGTTACTCTACTTGTTACAATTTTCTAGTATGCTTCCATAGTACCTTTGCTTAAATGTTTATTTCTAGAGATTCAAAATATATCTCTTTCATTGGATCCACTACTGTCCAGCTACTCCATTATCTTTCTCCTCAAGTAGCATAGTAGTTCTGTTTTGTGCAAAGGTCTTGAGTAAGTGTGCTTCTATTTCAAGACATTTCCTTTTTCTTGGAAGAAAAGCCTAACCCCCCCCCAAAAAAAAAATCCTGAGAAATCTGATTGAGAAAGTGAGTCCCTCAGTCTTCTCCAGATATTCATGGACAAACATTGTTTGCTTGTTTATTTTTAATTCAAGATCTTATCCTTTAACTTCTTAAGCTATTATGTGTGTGTTATTGAATATAGCAAACATGTAACATTGAGAACTCTCAGTGAAATCATGAATTATGTTGAGTATCTGTGGCAGTGACTGAGACTTGACCTCATTATTTCTTCAACATGTTGATATGATGATGGAATGGGTTATCAGACGTCCTGCTGGATGAGCAGCTGTTTCTAAAGCATCTACATAATATTTCTTGCATAGAAATAAAAAAAGAAGACCAGAAAAGAAGAAAAAACTTAGTTTGCTGGGTCTATGTGTGCTAACTGTAACTTCTGGATAAATTGGACTTCTTTGCTACAGAAGTAAAACTAACTTTAACAGGTAGGGGAGGACATACTATAGTTGTTTTAGATTTTTGTGCTCTTTTAAAAAATTAAGGGCATCTGGAGCTATGTTTTAACTTTGAATTTTGAGCCTTGCATTTTAAAAGGCATCTTGAAAATTGTCAGACAACAGAAAAGGAAAGGAAAGCACCTGAGCTCCTGAGACACTGAATCAACCAAAGGAATTAAACATGATTGCACTCAAGTTGAAAACTGCAGCCAGTACTACTTTTGATGATCTCAATTAGAGACTGGAAGAGGAAGAAAACGTTTGCATTTCCCCTGATACAAAGAAAATGCCATTATTATTGTAAGGGGAAAGAAAAGATATTTGGGTACTGTACCCCAAAATGTCTTTAAATCAAATTATCTCTTAGTGAAATGGTACACATAGAAACTTTGGACTCTTGTGCATTAAAAATATTCACATCAAGAGCAGTAGTTCTCTGTGAAATTTTAATCAAATGATTTTTTAATGCTATATTTTGAACACTACTATTCTACTCTTAGTGATTTAGCATCAGCATTTTGGACAATGCATAGTACTATACTATAAAATTTAAAGATTATATTTATTTGAATCGATAAAATAGTACTTATTATACTCTACTCAAAGGACACCTTTATTTTTGTGTATGAAGCACACAGTCTTAGGATATATGTTATAAATATGCACATCCTACTATGTTTCAAAATCAATCACCTTCTTTGAGAGAGACTTTTTGTTTTGTTTTGTTTTCTACCCTTTGACAACCACTATGCCTCTAACAGTTTGTTGGCCTCCAGTGACTTGTGGGTTGCTATGATGCTGAAAGTTATGTCCCTGGTATTTCAAGTACCAGCAAGGTCACCCAAAGACCTCCAGGCTAAGAAGGACTCAGTAGCCCCTTTCAGAGGAATTCTCTGCCCAAAACATTATGCAGAGCATCTCACAGTGGCCAGCTACGTTAAAGCTTCATGAACAGAATCAGAACACTGTGGGAGGTAGTGTAAGATGAGCTCCTCAGGTCAGAGCCTCCAGACTAGACTGTGGAAAAGCTGCCTAGTCGAAGTAGAGGTGATCACAGTGAGGTGGAAGGAGAGAAGCCTGGAGGAGGGAAACCTGTGAGAGTTAAGCCTTCAGGCTTTACTCAGATATTAATGGGGCATAACTCAAAAGCAGAAGACACAGTTACAAAAAAATACTAGTTATCAGAAATATAAGAGATAGGAAAAAGAGGGAAATTGGAAGTCATCAAAAAATGAAATTGAAAATATAAAGATGGATATCCTAGATGCTGGTGAACTGAAGTGGACTGAAAGTGGCCATTTTGAATTAGGAAAAGCTGATAGTTGAAAATGCTGGGAATGATCCAATCAAAGGGAATGGCTTTCCATTCATTGGCAAGTACCATTCACTGAAGTTCACTACAATCTATATATTCAAGGAAATCCATTCAATACAGCAACTACTAAAATTTATGTACCAAACACTGACACTAGAGTTGTAATTGAAGAATTGTACCAAACATCATCCACCTGAAATTGTTAAAGCATTCAATCAAGATACATTGATAATTATTGGCAGTTAGGATTCAGAAGTTGCAAACTGAAGAAAGACAGTAATTAGAAAAAATGTGACTTTGGTGATGGAAAAAAAGATGGAGATTACATGATAAAACTTCCTCGAATCAATAACTTGTTCAAAGTAAATACTGTCTTTAACAACAAGTGGACTTCTCCAAATAAAATACATGTAAATCAGATCGACTACATTTGTGTAAGGAAAAGATGGAGGAGCTTAGTTCAGTAGCTAAAACCAGGGCAGCGGTTTACTGTGGAACAGACCATCAATTGCTTATGTGCAAGTGCAGGTTAAGCTGAAGAAAATTTCAACAAAAAAGCATCATCGCCAAAATACGTCTATGAGTATATCCCTACTGAATGTTGAAACCAGCTCCAGAACATACTTGTTGCCTCGAACACTACTGAGAGAAGTCCTGATGAGCTCTGGAAGGACAGCAGCAATATAATTCATGAATAAAGCAAAATTTTAAAAAAACAAGAATTTCATCTATTTCATTAAAGAGGCATGAAAGACTGAAAAGACCAAAGTGGATCAGAAGAGATGCCGAAACTTGCTCTTAATCTTAAGAATGGCTAAGGTGAATGGAGAAGTGATGAGGTAAAAGATCTGAACAGACATTTTCAAAGAGCAGCTTGAGAGATAGCAAAGTAGAATATTATAAAGAAATATGCACAGACCTAAAGTTGGAAACCCAAAACAGAAGAACAATTCAGGGAAAATCTGAAGCTCAACTTGTAATATTAAATGATTCTTTGGGCAAAATATTGAATGATGTAGGAAGCATCACAAGAAGATGGAAAGAAAACAGAGTCACTGCACCCAAAATAACCAGTCAACAGTCCACCCCTTCAGGAAGTAGCATATGAAGCAATGGTCCTGAAGGAAGAAGTCCAAGTTGCAGTGAAAGCATTAGCCAAAATCAAGAATCTGGAAATTAATGAATTGTCAACTGAAATGTTTCAAAATCTGAGGAAACATCAGAAGGAATCTCTTATCTGTTAAAGGAAATTTGGAAGATAGCTTTTTGACTAACTGATTGGAAGAAATCTATTTGTAATCATTTCAAAAGTATGTGACTGAAAATAGCTCAAATAATAGAACAATAGCATTAATACCACATGCAAGTAAAATTTTGCTGAAGATCATCAAACAATTGCAGCAATAGACTGACAGTTACCTTAGGTTCAGGCTGGACACAGCAAGGGATACCATTGTTGATATCAGAAGGGCCTTAGCTGAAATCAGAGAATACCAGAAAGAGGTTCCCTTGTGTTTTTGTTGAATATGGCAAGGTATTTGACAGGGTGGATAAGAACCACTATGGAGAGTCTTGAGAAATGGAATTCCTGAACACATCATTATGCTCATATGGAACCTGTTCATGGCTCAAGATGCATTTGTGTGGACAGAACAAGGGAATACTGTAAGATTTAAAATCAGGAAAGGTGTGTGTCATGGTTGTATCCTCTTCCTTACTAACTCAATGTGTTTGCTAATCAAATAATCATAGAAGTTGGATTATATGTATAAGAATTTGGCATCAAAATTGGAGGAGGCCTTATTAACCTGAGATGTGCAGATGACAGACCTTGCTTGCTGAAAGTCAGGAAGACTTGAAACACCTGCTGATGAAGATCAAAATTGTTGCCTTCGGTGTGGATTGCAATTGAGTGTAAGAATGCAAATCCTCTAAACATTATGACAAATGGAGAAATGATGAAAGTTGTCTTGGATTTCGTCTTCCTTGGATCTGCAATTAATGCTCATGGTAGCAGCAGTCAAGATACCAAAGGCCACATTACATTGGGTAAATCTGCTGCAGAGGGCCTCTTTAAAATGTTGAAAAGTAAGCAATGTGCTTTAGGAACTAAAATGCACCCAACCCAAGTCATGGTATTTCCTATTGCTGCTGATGTATGTGAAAGTTGGACATGAAACAAGAAAGATCAAAAGAGAATTAATGCCTTTGAGTTAAAAGACATAAAAGACTATTGAAAGGACTATGGACTTCAAAACAAAGCTGTCATGGAAAAACTGCATTAGAATGCTCCTTAGGGACAAGGATGGCAAGATTTTGTGTCGTGTACTTCGGGCATTCTATCCAGAAAGACCAAGACCTGGAGAAGGACAGCATTCTCGGTAAAATAGAGGGGGAGCAAAACAGAGGAAGGTCTTCACGAGATGGAATGACCCAGTGGTTGCAAGAATACGAGGTTGGTGCAAAAGCAGGCACTGTTTCACTCTGTTGAGGGATGTCTAACAATAACAGCAGTTTAGCAGAGCTCAATGTTTGAGTGCCAGTATACTAGACAATTCTACTTTTTTTTTTAAACATATGAAATGAACGGCCAGAGCTGCCTTATATACTAGCATGGAGCAACATACAAAGTCAATGCCTGGCACGAGAAATGTAGGTAATAAACCAGTGGCGCGCCTAAGATAATTTCTTTTTTGGATGGGGTCTATCATATTATTATAAATTAAGAGATTAAAGAATGAATTTCATTGATTCATGAGTCTTTTTGTTTGTTTGGGGCATCACTACCCTCTGATGGTCATAGGAGTTAACCCAGTGCTGCTCCTGAGAGCCACCATTGGATTTGAACCGCCATGCCCGCGGGCCTCAGTCCCGCACTCAACCACTTATGCCACGGGGGCTCAGCCCCTATTCATGAGTCTTTCCTTTGTATTTTTAATACCTGCATTTGTTTAAAATACTCATAAAAAATAAAAATGTAATCTAGGAGAGGTAGGCAATAACTTTATAGTATTCATGTGGTAGTTGGCAAATGAGGATGAAATCATGACTCTTCACCTTTATAAGACTTTCATAAAACAGTGTTAGGAAAATATAGCTAAGTTTTGCTACAATTTCTGTGGAGTTTTTTTTTTCAGGAATATCCATATATGCTTGTGTGTCTATGAACATTCATGCTTGATCCGGGTAGCAAAAAATGTGTTTGCATTATGATCAATTTTATGATCATAATCACAAGTTCATTACTTCCATGTGTCAATCGTCCATGTGTAATTTTGTTGACTCTTTTTTATGGAATTCGCATGTGGTACTCACTGTAGTGGCCCTTCCCTCAACCTGATAAATAATATTCTATGGTCTCCTGCAATTTTATGATTAAATGGACTGTGTGGGGTGAAATGATGCCTGTGGTCTTTGGCATTTTTATTCCAATACATTTAACTTTTTGTGTGTGTCTCCATGAAACAACTTCTATCTATATCATCCTGCTACATATTTATAAATTAATAAATAATAGGAAATAGATATTTGGGGTTTATCTTAATATTATTCTAAGTATTAATAAACATTTTCTGTGCTAGTTTTCAGTCCTCAGTTTTTAATAACTGGGCAATAAGGCACATATTTGCCATTGATAGCTGCATTAGGTTGTCCTAAAATAATAATTGCTAGTGTAAGTAAATTCAAGGTAACTATGAAAGACAATTACAAAAGTGAAACCAGTTCTTTGCAAATATGATGGTGAGCATCAAAATAGTACCTCATGCTGATAAAGTTTACTTGTTAGCCTAATGAAAACTGGGAAATGTATTTCCACAGGATGTGTAGATAGAAAGATCAAGTTTAGCAGCATTGCAAGGTCACTTGATCTCAATGTGTGTTTATGGCTGTCATCCTGTCAATTTGGTCCCATAGCGCTTTGCATGACTCTGACATTAATGAAGTCTGGTGGAAACTCGGGATGTGGATGAGCACTAAATGAACCCTCTGGTGGGGGTGGTGCATTCCCTTTCAGAGAGTGAATCGCTCGAGTTCTTCCGAATGCAGCACCGTTGATAACCCTGTGCCAGGAGAAGGAGAAGAAGCAGAGGCGGAGCCCGTGAACTCAGATGAGCCAGAGGCCTGTTTCACAGATGGTAAGAGAAAATTGGAGACCTTGGTTAGCAGCTATGGATTAGTGGTTGGAGTTTTACTCTAATGCTTGTCATGTGTTCATTACCCAAAAGACAAAGGATCCCATGTAGTGCTGATTCTCCGTCAGTCAATGACTTACGGGAAATCACTGCAGTTCCCTAAGCATCTTTGGATTGTGTTAATAAAATGTGTCATTACACTCTGCCATACTATAACACACATCTCCTGTTTCATGCAAATACAGGAGTAAGTCAAAAAATAACTATTTGAGTTCCAGTTCATGTATGCTGTTTATTCCAATCAAAACACATTTAATATGAGTCCACCGTCAATAGTGGCTGCAGACATGTTCTCTCAGTAATAAATTTGTCCTTCCCTCATTGGGTTGCCTGAGAAACAAAGGGCAAATCAAAACAACAACAGTTTCCAAGGAAGATTTTACCATCATGACAATGCACCTGCTCATTCTTTGAGAGTAGCAAGAACTCTCCTCTTAGAATTTTGTAAGAAAATCTCACCTTTTGGTCTTACAGTCCTAATTTCCCCCTTTGACTTCCTTTTGTTTTCAAGGTGAAAAAATTGAACATGAACACAATTTGACTTCCTGAGAATAACCAAAACTATCATTTTGATACGTGGTGTAAATTGAAGAGTTCAGAATCTTTATGGAAGAGTTAGATGAAAATGTCACATTCAAATTTATATAGATTTAGATGGAGGAGATGTCAAAAGTAGCTTTCATTTTGACATTTTGTTTAATAAATGTTTCTATGATTTTGGAGCAATTAAGTTTTTGTTCACCCTCAATATTGGAAGTTCAAACCCACCACCAGGCATCTTACAACACTGCCCTGGTGATGTACTTTCAACGTCACATTCAAGGAAATCCCATGAAATAGTTCCACCATACATACATAGGGTCACTAAGAGTCTGCCTCAACTCAAAACCAATTAGCAACAACATACTATACATCACTTTACTATAGTTCTCAACTCCATAAAATTACCAGAACACAGTTTATAGGATGAATGTGCCATTACCCTTTGCATCAAAAATCAAAACGATTTGTCAACACTTAGTTAATGCTTTCATACAGTTGACCAAAATAGGTCTAAATTCTTTAGAAACCACACTGCTTTTGTTCTTCTTTCACATCTCTGAAAATTATAATTTTCTTTCCCTGTTTTTCAAAAACTGATTAATGACGATCCTTCCCCCTCATTATTGGCTCTTAGTTACCTTCTTTTCTTATCCTGTATGCCTAATGGGAATTTATCCAGTTCTACCACTTGAGTGTCTTCTAGGCTGTTTGCTATTATATCATAGCTTTCCATCTAGAAGGGTCCCTGGCTGTAAAGTGGTTATGAGTTGAGCTGTTAACTGCAAAGTCAGGAGTTCAAAACCACTGGACACTCCGAGGGAGACAGAGTTTCCTTGTCCAATAAAGACTTACAGTCTCAGAACCTCACAGAAACAGTTCTTGTCTGTCACTATAGGGTGGACATAAATTGGCATAAACTCAATGGTAGTGAGTTTGATTTTTGATTGTTTTTATTAATATGCATGTATTTGAGCTCACTGAACAATAATACAAAGTATAAGCTTTGAAGTATGATAAATGGGTTATAATACTTATTGATGACTGTAAATTCATGAGCACATTTAAAAAATCCTCGTGTATTTCAGATTTCTTGTCTGTAATTGGAGATAACAATAATATAAATGTAAAGAGAGATAAATAAGATCATACTTAAATATGAGTTCTTATCGGTACTAAGCTGCCATTGATTCTAATATTTTTTCTGTTTAGGGCCTTATCTTCCCTTTTATTTTGTTTTGTTTTAGAAAATTATTGACTTGTTTTCATTTTCCAAGATTTTTTCTACCAGTTCCCTTTAACCTCATGCAGTAACACATATTGCTGGGAAGACAAGACACCTGCAAACTAGAAAGTATAAATTTTCCTTAAATACAAAGTAAATCTCATTTTATGTGAGAAGCAAATGAGTGTAATACCAACTAAATATAAATTCTGTGTGTACTAAACTAGCTTCATAAGCAAGACACATGGAGTTACCCTTTAAAATACGCCCGTTAAAAATATTTATGATTGCAACAACGTTTATGATTGGTTGCTTAATAAGTTGATAGGTATCATGGGAACCCAAATCTATATAGATGCTACCAAGATTTCCTTATTCATTTTATGACCTGACTTAAAATGTTTCGACTAAGAAAGAACTTGGTCTTGTCAAACAAATGATGGCTTCAAACTCAAGCGTTTTAGAAAACATAAACCCTGTATATAAACCAGTTGCCATTATTGATCCCAAATCATGCTAACCCTACCTATGTCTCTCGGTAGAACAGTGCACTGTAGGGGCTTCTTAACTGCGTCTTTTCAGAAGCATCTCACTGGGTCTTTCTTCTGAGGCATCCCGGGTGGACTCAAACCATCATTTCCATTACTAGCTCGGTACTTCGCTCTGTACGTGTCATCCAAAGACTTCTGAATACTCTGCAGAAAGTATTAATTCTCTGCCATTTCTCGATTGCACCCTGAGGTGTTCTTCTTAAGTGCAGTTCTAACTCACAGTGATCCTAGGTGGAACCGAAGGACCCACCATTTGGGTCCTGCACCATCTTCACAATTGTTATGTTTGTCCCCATTATTGTAGCCACTGTGTCGATTCATCTTGAGAACCTTCTTCTCTTTGGCTGCCCTTCTACTTTATCAATCATGGTGTCTTTCTCCAGGGATTGATTCCTCCTGATAGCCTGTCCCAAAAGGGGCATTCTAGATCTGCTTTTTTCCAGGCAGATTCATTCATCCTTCTGACCGTCCACAATAATTGAATGTCTGTTGCCAAAGCACTATCCAATGCATCACTTCTCTGCTCTTCCTGATTTGTTTTTGTTTCCACAGCACACGAGGTGATTGGAAATACTATGGCGTGGATTGGTTATGCCTGAATTTTCTAGACAACATCTTTGCTTCTTTTGAAATACTTTAAAGAGCTCTTTCTCAACAGATGAGTTCTCTCTATAGACCCTGATTGTGGATCCACATAAAATGATACCCTTATAAAAATTGAACCATTCTAAAATTTTACTAAAATAGAATTTTATAAATGTTATTTTCATTCTAGATAATTTTTTTTCTGGTACCTTTAGGTTTGTTTGTGATTTGTAAATTAAGGCCAATGCATCGAAGAAATTATGTAAGTACATTTTAAATGAATCTTAGCTTGAAGCATTAGAAAATATGAAAAATTGCACAGATGTAAGTGAGATCCATTTGAGCAGCTTTGCCCCATTGGATACTTTACACTACATGACTGAGCCTAAATTCAACAAAGCAGTTAAGTTGATCAGACATTCAACTATTTATTCACTCAGCTATTCCTTTACTTGTTTTGTTTTGTTTTGTTTTGTTTTGTTTTAAAAAAAAAAAGATGATTAAATACCTGCCACAGTTTTGAACAGTGGAGATAAAGTCCTGAGAAAACAATGACCCACCTCCAATAAACATGGAACTAGGTAGTAGGTTAGATAAATGAATTCAGCTAGGAGTTGGCAGTTTCTGTCTCAATAAACATATCATGGTCAGAGAAGGGCATTCTTAAAAGGTAACATGTGATCAGCGACCTCAAGAAAATTGGAATGAGTCATGCAGATACGTCACAATGATTAGGTGAAGAAAACCATGTGAGATACACAAAACATTGGGAGAAATCAAAGGACCAGTATATTGGAAGGAAATTGAGAGTAGGGGCCAGCTTGAAAGACCTCAGAAAGATCCAATTGTAAAGACTGATAAGAGGCATTTATGTAAACAGACGATCGGACAGCAGTTGAAAGAGCAAGGAGACCTCTTGGAGGCTCCTTCCACCCATCGGGGGAGATGAGAGGAGGCAGACTAGTGTGACAGTGTGGGGAGGGTGAATGTATGGGAATCTGAGTTTCTCTTGACACTAGAGCTTTAAGGGCTTCCTGGTGATTTGGATGTAGGTGGTGAAGAAGAGAGAGGTGTTAAAGAAGACTGATGGGTTAGGATGTCAGACAGTAGAAATATGTAGTTGCCACCTGAAGACTTTGAGAAGAGTGGACTTGTGAGGGTGGGGAATTGGGAACTCACTTATGTTAGAAATAACTCTTACTAATTCAGGACTCATCTGAAAGAGCTCGGCTAGAACCAACGCCAGTAACATTTGCCCTCTGGAGACATTTGTTACCTTAAAAACAGTGAAAAGCCCAAAGGGAGCGTGAGAGATGGATAAAAGGAGTGGAGTTTCACTTTACGTGAATGCTAAAATGATTGCGCCTTGGCTCACACTCACTGATCCTCTTCATCCCAACAACTCCCACTTGACTCATGTCGTTTGCGTCTTTGGTTATTGATTTATAGCTTACCCCTACCCCCTTTTTCCTTTCACCCATGCCATAGCTTACATTAATTCTGTTCCAGTAATTTTATAATTCAAGATTTAAGACTTTCTTTAATTTAGGTCCTGTACTGGGTTTCATGGTCCTTCATTCTGTCTGTCTTGGTAACCTGTCTATGATGATGACATTTTTTTTAATACTAGGTGGCTTTATGTGGCACTCCTGGATTGTGTAATTAATCATAATCAGGACTGGTATCTGAGACAGACACTAATCCTTTTTTTTTTCTTTTTCAATTTTTTTCCTATTAATTGTGTGGGAGGAACCAACTCAATTTCCTCCCAAAATGTCCTGAGTTCAATTTTCTACAAAAGAAAGCAACATTTTTAATTTGGGGAGAGGGCAGTAAAAGGTGAACCAAAATTTTTTAGAGGTTTTAGAAGTATTTAAGAGAGTGAGCCACAGACGCGGTTACCTAATCAGTGGCTTCATTACTGATCAAATTGTTATATTTTAATATTTTTGTTAAGGTTTTTATTATTTTTATTAATGGATAGCCTGTCTTAGAAGTATCCAATGGTCTCTTTTTCATCTGAGCACATTGGTTTAACATGACGAAACCTAGCCTAGATTTTATGTAATGCATCATGAGAGCAGATTAATGAAACCACCCAAAAGAAATAGCCTGGACCCACTGGGGCCCATTAAAATGTTTGAGAGGTTCTCTGTTATGTTTTCATTTAATTAATCATCCTTTTAAAAGGAAGGTGTGATAACGTTGCTAACCAGCTAAGTTGGACTCTCGTGGGATCAACCATTGCATGAAAGCCAGACAGGCGGTTGAACACTCTTGCCTCAAGCTGAGAGAGATTCTCTGCGGGGTTAAAATTCCTGAGGGCCATGTTTATAAGCCCTCATCTGAGATGATGAAAAGTTTACTTATTTTTCTCATTAGCATGCATAGTGTTTTTTTCCCATGCCTTGCTCTTAAGAATAATGTGTCTCTTCAATTTTCACTCACTAAAAGCAATTTCCAAAAGTGAGAGCTCCTTAAACAGAAGGATGACTTTCTCCTCTAAAAATTACACCTGAGGTGACTAGATTCTGTTCTATAAAAGATCTTTTCCTAAGATAAATTCTAAAAGTATCAAGCATTAAGTTAATATTTTGAAAATCCACCACCATGATTTTTTCTCCCCTCTCTGCTGCTGTCTTCTGCCTCAGAGGGGATTAGAGGACCGAGTCCATTTTGAGCCCACCACGTCACTGTGTCTCCATGTTGATTTTTAAACTAGCCCCTGTTAACTTAATCCACTCACTCTGGATATAATGGAATTATTTTACGTATAATGCAAATAGCTATCATGCATATTTTCCATGCAAGCCAGGTTTCCTTCTATTTTTCACCTGATCCTTCTATAAACTCAAGAATTGATTGATGTGTCGCCTTGCCGATTATAATTAAAATGCATCGAGTGTTCTTTCATTCTCTTTTGGGATCATACATGTCTAGTCAACCTTACACCACGTAAGGTGGCATAATGAAGTTAGCACTGAACTGTTCCTTGCAAAGCGGGCTACTCGAAACCCCCTGGTGTTCCCCCGGAAAAAGAAGAGGCTATCTTCCTCTCCCACAGAGCTTTCCATCTCGGGACCCATCAGAATAGCTCTCCTCTATCCTGCCAGGCCATGATGAGTCAGAATCAACTCACAGGCAGGGCCTTCGCTTGAGTGGAAGTGGCAAATATTAAGACCCAAAGCTAACTCACTGCCAGCAAGTCAATGCTGACTCACAGCATCCCCCAATGGGCTTTCCAAGATGGTCACTGTTTACAAGAGTTGAAAATCTACTCTTTCTCCCAAGGACCTGCTGGCAGTTTCAAACTCGCGACCATGTAGATTGCAACTGAATGGATAACCACTACACCACCAAGGCTCCTTGCATCATACATATGAGGTTTTATAAACAGTTCTAGTTTGTACCAGAGATAGTAGCAGAAATCAAGCTCATGATGGACACACCTCCGAGAGAGGAAGGAGAGGAACACATAAATTACACGAGAGCAAAACACTAGAGGTTAGGGCAAATACATCGCTTGCTGCATTCCTCTAGTGCTAGAAATTAAAACTATAGGAGATATCTATTGTAACAGAGCCATGAACCAATTTTATTTCAGACACATAAAAGAACCATGGCGAGAGACTAATAGGCATTGTGCCTAAAAAGCTTTCTCTTTTTGTTGTTTCATGATTTAAAGTTTGTAATTTTCTCAATATTGGGGTTAAATATGATTTATTGAAATACCATTGTTTTGTAGGAAAGGAAATTAGATTTTAAGTGTCTCCCATGCCAACTTCTGGAGCACATATCAAAATGGTGCTTCCGGTTTTTATCCTCCTTGTTTCAAAAGTTCAAACCAAGCCTATTGCAGACAAGTCAAGCGCTACTCACAGGGCCCCTCTTGGGCAGAGTAGAGTGGCCCCTTGGGTGTCTGGGGCTCTGAATCATCAGGGGAGCAGGCTGCCTCACCTCTCTCTCACAGAGCAGTTGGTGGATCCAAACCGCTACCGTTTGGATGAGCCACCGTCCAGTGTTTAGTCCACTGCACCACAAGGAAACCTTCCCACCTCCTACTTTCCCTCAGATACACTTTGAATTAAACAAGTCAAGTGTTTTGAAAGGGAAATTACTGGTAGTTCTTCTTTTTCAATTCTCTTGTTTCCAAAGTTGGATAGGTTGCTTTGTCTAAAAAATTCTTCTGTCAATTAAAAAAATAACCGATCATCTGCATAGAACCCTCTATCTAGTACACGGGCTCTGTTCAATACTCCTCCATGAATCCTACTGACTTCTCTTGTACTGTAACCTCTGAGCTCTCAGTTTACGTCTCTGTCTTACTGTCTCTTTTTTCTTCAAGGTTTTCTCTCTTCTTTCTTTCTAGTGTGTACAGGCAAATGTTTAAAATCTGGCTCTTGAGAGAGGGAGTGTTTGCACATGCATGTCACTTCATTATAAATTGTCCAGACAGAAAAGATAGGTAGCACACACATTGTGAATAATAACTACACGTGCAAGACAATCTGTAATTCCATACAGCTGATGGAGTTTCACAGAAGTCTCCTGCCGTCTTCATTTTATTGCGATCCTCCTGTCCTACCCGTACATCCCACCTTCAATCACTCTTCACGTCCTACTGATTTTACCCACCACATACACCTTGCCTGTGTTTTTCCCTCGGTACCCGAGTTAGATTTCCTTATACCACCCTTCTTCTCTAGCTGGAAATTTAAATATTTTCCTGCCTCTACGTCTTTCCTCATAACTTCCCTGCACCCAATCTAACTACAATATAATTGGAGACAATTATATAATGACCATGTCTCTTGTCATTTCCTTGCTTACAGTCTTTCACTCACTCTTCATGTTCAAAGAATGTGCATGAGACCTCCGAAGGTAGAATCTGACTAAGCGCTCCAAATCTGTTTCTTGTGTACATTCTGCTTTCCTACAATTCTGCGCCAGTTCTGATTCCTGTGTGGATCAATTGGTGCCATTCTCTTGGGGCTGAAAAACAAGTTCTTTCTTAGCTAGCTATTTGCATCCTCCTCCAGGAAGCGTCTTCCCAACAAACAAACCAGGGTAGGTGGACTTGTTCTACGTCACCCCAATACCCTCTGTTTATCTCTCATTTTAGTTCATTATTCATGATCATTGATGGTTATTTTGTATTTACCACAAATACTCGAGTATAAGCCAACCCAAGGCTGAGCCCCGGTGGCATAGTGGTTGTGCGCGGGACTGCGGCCCACTGGGACGGAGGTTCAATTCCAGCAGTGGGGCTGAGCCTCCTACTCCCATCACCGGAGAGCAGTGATGCCCCCCCAAAAAACAAACAAACAAAAAAAGCCAACCCAAATATCAGTCAAGGTACCTAATTTTACGAGAAAAACTACATGAAAAATATACTGAAAAACTCAGTCTATATGGGAGGATATACAGTACATTTGTATTTAAATGAACTCATTAAGAATTTCCCCCAGGAGAGGGAATTATGTACACATCTGAGTGCATAGAAAACAAATACTTGATGAACTAAGGAATAAATATGAAACTAATTGTGTCTGAATAGCTCAGAGAGTATGTTTCATGTGTGATTTCAAAGTCAGATTCCCTCTTTACTTAAATATTTGAAATAATTTCACCTGCAATGACTAATCAAGATCTAAGTCTTCTTCAGTTTTTGCTAGGATTTTTCACTGATTTTCTTTATACTACTGAGAACAATGTTCTCAAAGTACTTTTTCTATAGAGGGCTGAAGCACCAGCAGAATCACAGGTTAGGTCCACATCTAGAGTGCGTTGAGTTACTATCAAAGAAGACCCTGAAATGTGTTTAGTTCTCAACATGAGTCATTCGGTTACTCAGACATCCAACCATTATTGGGTGCTCAGGATATAGTAGACACTGTGTTGAGACTGAAAGAATGAAAAAGGACACTCTGGAGACTAACCAAAAATTAAAGAATTACAGAAGACTGGAATAAATTCTAAACTAGAGTTAACTGACAAGTGTTAGGAAAACACCACAAAGGACCAGGAGTTGAGAAAGGGTGACCTGCAAGGATAATGAGGCTCATTTAGGGGTGGCCATGCATGAGAGACAATAGAGGCAATTTAGATTTATGTTGTTGGATGATACTTAGTCAATTCTGTCAGATTAACTCTGTGGCAGAGTAGACCTGCCTGCAGGATTTCCTTCACTGTAACCTTTACAGAAGCAAATCACCAAGTCTATTTCCCATGGCATGGGTAGGTAAATTCAAACCACCAACATAATCACCCCCCCCAATAATATAGAATTATATGAAAATTTCAGGTCGTATTGTTAGAAATTAATCTAGTTAGGGAGCATCACAGGGGAAGCTTCACCTGAAAGAATGCATTTTAAAAATTGTATTCTGAGTATCAAGATCTGTCTCTTTCTCTCCAGGTTGTGTACGCAGGTTCCCATGTTGCCAGGTAAACATAGAGTCTGGGAAGGGAAGAATCTGGTGGAATATAAGGAAAACCTGCTATAAGATAGTGGAACACAATTGGTTTGAAAGTTTCATTGTTCTCATGATCCTACTCAGCAGTGGTGCGCTGGTAAGTAACGACTCCTAAATCATGACGCTGATGATGGCTAAGACAGTGCCTGTATAAAATGAGCTGGAGGGCTGAGCCCTGGTGGCGGAGTGGTTGAGTGCGGGACTGCGGCCCATTGGCTTGGCAGTTCAAATCCAGCAGCAGCTCATCAGGAGCAAGGCTGGGTAGCTCCCACGACCACCAGAGGGCGATGATGCCTCCCACCCCAAGAAATAAAATAAAATGAGCTAGAAGATGAGAATATCACCTAAGATATTACTAAGAAGTAAACAAGAAGCGAAGGCAGAATCTTAGTTTTTAGTTCAGTAGATGTGTCCATTAGGTGCATGATTGTTGCCCTGGAAGCAAGGATAAGAGACGGCGCTCCTACTTACAAGGAGTTCAGAGAGCAATGGGCAAAATGGATATGGAGACAAATGGGTAAAGCAGTGGGATGAAATGAAACGTTGTCGATCTGAAGAAAGTCTCATAGTAAGAGTAACAAGTACGGGGGCAAGGGTGAGGCCAGAGATACCCTGAAACAGGGAGCCACTGTGGACTTTGGACATGCTGTGCATTATTATAAGGTAAATAGACTTAGAGACACATTTTTCATATACACATGTACCTTTTCTGAATGTAGAAAAAGAGAACGAAGATCTCCCTCAGCCTTTTCTCATTTCTTTCCAATGATACTGGCAGAGATAAGTGAACCATCAGAATAAGAGGCACCTTGGCCAATCGTCTAGCCTCAGAACAGAATTTCCAAGAACTTTATGAATGATCCCTTAGTCTCTGTGAGTCTGGCCTTTCATTTACGCCTACAGGATGGTGGACTGGGTCTGTCAGATTCACTTTTGTGGGCACAGGTGCTTTTGTACTCATGATGTCCAACAAACTCTGCATCCCAACTCGCAGTAATGTCCTGGGTGCAGAGTACACCTGCCCTAGAGAGATTTAAAAATGGCGGCCCCTTTAAAGGCAGCCTCCCACAGCTGTCTGCCAAAGGACCTCTTTGGATTCAAAGTGTCAGTATTTATATTATTAGTTGGGGACTTAATTATTTGCTTTACCCAGGGACTCCTCCTACAAGGTAAGAGGGATGAAATCCCTCTTAGTTTAGCCCTGTGTAGGTCAACCTTCACTTTTCCTTGCCTTCAGTAAGCTTAATCCCTTAAGAAATGAGAGAGAGAGACAGCGAGAGAGAGAGAGGGAGAGAGAGAGAGAGAGAGAAAGAAGGAAGACCCAACTCTATTTCCGGCAAGTTACTGTAATTCCAATTTACAGTGACTAAGGGATGGAGTAGAACTGCCTTATAAGGTTTCTAAGACTTTCTAATCTTTACAGGAGCAGATTGCTTTGTCATTCATCTGTGGAGCAGCTGGTTGCTTCAAACCTCAGACTTTTGGGTTAGCAGCTAGTACTTGAACTACTGCACCAACAATGTCCCTGACTCAAGCTCTCAAATCTATTTAAATCACTCCCCGAAAGATAAGTGATTATGACACCAGTATCTCTGCCAGTTGCTCACTGACAGTTTCTGGAGTAAGAGGTGCCATATTCATGAAACGAAGCTAACAGTGGTTGCTAGAGCTGAAGTTTTTTTTGATGAATGATGACATAGGGCTGCAGAAGTCAAAGAAAGATGTCTTATATCTTCTATCACCTTATTCCAGGCTGAAGTCAGCCCTTTTACAAACAGTCCCTGACTGCCCTCAATATGGTATCACCTGTACTAGGCACTGGGGCTACACAAACACCTCAGAATAAGGGAGAGTACAGATAAGAGGCACTGGCAAAAGAATTCATTACTTCATTAGAAAGTTTTAGGACTGAGAGGACTAAGTAAGAATGGGAATTAGATATAAACAGAAATCCGTGTAAGTGTCAGAGATCCTGGTTCTTTTGGAGGATTGCAAGTAATATTCTTATGCATCTTCTTTCTCTTGTCCTATTGTGACTAGCAGCACAAGCCATATGAAGACCTCCACTGAAAGGGACGCAGTAGCTATAAGCCAGAAGAAAGTCCTATGGCCCATAAAAGTATTACATTTCAGTGCCCTACTCAAGATCATGATCATGATTTGATTTTCAGTTTTGATTACACATTATTTTTAAGTTACACTTGAATTAAAATTTGAATACTATTTCCACAGGCTTTTGAAGATATACATATTGAAAAGAAAAAGACCATTAAGATTATCCTGGAATACGCAGACAAGATATTCACTTATATCTTCATTCTGGAAATGCTTCTAAAATGGGTAGCCTATGGTTACAAGACATATTTCACCAATGCCTGGTGTTGGCTGGATTTCTTAATTGTCGATGTAGGTGTTTTTTAGTAAACTTTTAAAGAGGATTTATTCTTACTAATAAGTGCTCTGGAAAAGCTTCACTAATGATATGCTCTATTTTAATTTTGGTAAGCTTGATGAATTTTCAAACTCTTAAGTTTCTGTTTTTAGAATGAATAATCCAATCAATGGAAAAACACTGTGAGGCAGATAGAGAGTTTGCAGATCTTGCAATAAGGTCCAAGAACTTTAATATAAATTCTTTTTCATTGTTATTCTAGTCACTTTAATTTACTTGTGTGTATAATGTTGTGTAATCAAAGATGATGTGATTGTTTAGTACTTCGTTTGAATACCATATATGTTGGGAATAAGAACAAAAGTGAGAATGGAAAGGATAAGAGATGCCAATTAAAGAAATAAAATGCTGATTTTTGACGCTACAAAAATAGTAAAACCTAAAACTAAATAACTTTCAGGGGAAAATTCAAGTGTACTATCAAACCAGTCCAGGGAAATAGCTGGATGCATCTGTTTCCTGGTGAGTTCAGATCCCTGCTGCCAGCTTGTCATTTTTCTCTGATGTTCTTCAACCCAGAGCTAGTTGCTCAGGCGTTGGCTGCTTCCCAGTTTCTTAGATTTAATAACCCATTGAAACAACTCACAAGCTACAGAGGAATTGGGCGATTGCTTAGTCAAGTGGAGAAAACAATTAAAGGATACAAATACATAGGGCAAAATTTGTGACGGGTCTAACTGTAGAACCCCCATGTCCTCAAAAGTTTCCTCTCCCACGAGCAAATAAATGCTCACTCTCTCTACCCACGGAGTTACACTGAGAGTCTATCTCCATCGTTTGTATCGGCCTCCTCATGTGGCATGGTAAACTACATCATGGTTTCTGAGGCTTAGTCAGCAGCAGGCTCCCCATGAAGCCTTCTTGGTCTGCTCTGCCTCCTTTTATAAGTCTCCAATGTCAACCAGTTCCAGGTGACTTACTAACTGGGATCCCACACCGTGCAACAGGATTGGGATTTCAAGATTTTTCCCTCAGTCATGAGGAATACCCACTTCTATCGAGTCAGTTATATCTCACAATGATAGGGTTTCCAGTATTGTACAAATGTACAGTAGCCAACAACCATCTTTCTCCTGTGGAGCAGCTGGTGGATTTGAACTGCCAACCTTGTGGTTTGCAGGCTAACCAGAAAATGAATCACAACTTTTATCCTTGTCCCAAATCTCTCACCCACCCTTCACCTCTTGGGTGACAATGGCTAGGCATGCATATTTTCAAATAATCTATTTTAAAACGCTGTTAAATGCTTAGATGATAAAAAATACAAGGATAAGTCAAAAAGTATTGCTACAATGTCACACAAAAACACCACGGTATGAAGCTATTATTTCTCAACATATCCTCCATCTAGGTTGATACACTCCTGAAGGCAAGTGTTTTGATCTTTCTAATGTAATGTTTCCCTAAATTACCCTATGTTCTTTGATTTACATCGTGTCTATACGGTACTTTTTGGCATCCCTGAGTGATGCAATCATGTTTCTTGTGTGTGTGTGTGGTTGGTTGGGGGAACAAAGAGAAGTCTGAAAGGGCAAGATTAGGGATGGAGTGTGGATAGGGTAAGGTTTCCCAATGAGATTCTCACAGGGCAGCCTTTACTGCCATTAAAGAAGTAGCAGGTGCATTGTGCAAAAGAAAACAGTTACTTAGCCCAGCTTTCCTGGCCCTCTTCTCATTAATACAATTCTCCGTTTTCTTCCATGTAATGCAATTATGAATATGTATGGTGATTTTGGACAATGTTTTCATTAGGACTGAGATTGATTTGAAATAATGCTAGATTTATGTGACTTTAACTTCAGAATCACATATTTGTTTATGCCTGGGATTCAATTCAGTTTAAACTTTGATAGGTATATGAGCTAATGATATATTTACATTTTATAAGCAAAGGCATAACCATTGATTGCAAAAATATTAGGTGTGTATTTGTGATTTCTAATGAGATAATAGAAATAATTACTAAATATACTCATGTATAAGCTGAGTTTTCCAGCACATTTTTATGCAGTTTTTGTGGCAAAATTAGGTCACTCAGCTGATATTTGGGTCAGCTTATACTCAATTATATACGGAGCCTCCCTTCTAATACTTCTTATTTAGGTTAACATCCCTTTAACCCTATTATATATTTTAAGACTATTATATTTTAAATGCATTCATCTTATCCATTTTTAGCTAATAATTGGATTATTTGATTTAGGAAATTGTATTGTTTTGTGAATCTGCTTAGAATTTCAAAAATAACTCTGTCCCTATATACTGGAACAATTAACAAGACTTTTACTTTTGGCAGGTCTCCCTGGTTACTTTAGTTGCAAACACTCTCGGCTACTCTGATCTTGGTCCCATTAAATCCCTCCGGACCCTTAGAGCCTTAAGACCTCTAAGAGCCTTGTCCAGATTTGAAGGAATGAGGGTAAGCCAAAAACTATCGAATATACCGTGCTTATTGGTTAAGTAGCATATAATATATGGAGGGGGAAAGATATGGAGAAATTATATACTGTTTATCTTTACACTTTAGTATGCATGATGATATCTGCAAGTATTGACTGCACATATATGTGTGGATTCAAATTTCAGTGACTAATATTTCATGAACAAATACACCAAATTACAATAAGCCTGTCTTTATCTAACTTTGTTAAGCAATAGAATGATTTCAAAAGTGAATTACCTCTATTTTAAATGGCGGCACCTCCCCCACCCCTCATGCATCCCAGGGAAGTTCAAATTTGGGAGACATTATTAGAACAGACACAATCTTCAAGGGTTTACCTGTGATAGGTTCTAAAGTAATATTGGGTGAGGGTGTCAGAAAATTAATGGAAAAATAGAATAAAGAGAATGGGTGGTTTCCATGAACTAATTGAAGCCCCCTAGTATTTGTTAAAGGCATTACCCAGGGAAAGGAGCATTAAAAGAGGTGGGAGATAAAGTTACATCAAAATTTCATTCTTAAAATTAGATCCAAAATCAGCAGAATTACTCCCCAGTTACAGTTGAAAAAATTAAGCGTTAGCATTTACTTCATTTAAACTAAACTGCTTAGTGTTTGTGACAGGGGTTAATTTAGTAGGAAGACAGTGAAATCAGCACACTGCCTCCAGCCTAGCCATCAGGGCTGAATTCAAGCAGCAGCTTCTTCAGAGAACACATGTAGGAAAACAGTCCCATTTCCTCTCTGGTCTACCTCTTCATTTTTTGGTGCTCTTCTCGCATTTTATGTTCTCCAACTTTATACCTCTCTCTGTCTCTGTCTTTTATTTTGTTGCGGATTCCCCTCTCTATCCAGCTTCAACTCTCTCCACATGATTTTTTAAGTCTCAATTTAAAAATTATCTCCTCTCTATCAACACGCATACCCGGGTATCCTTTCTCTATCGTATGATGTGTGGCATGTTTAATTTAGCCTGCAGAGTAGTCTAGCTCAGTGAATCTCCACGTGGCGTCCCCTGAGCAGAAGGCTCAGTATTACCTCACTCTCTCATCCACTGCCAAAGTCAATTCCGCCTCACAGTAACCCTGAGGAAGGGAGTAGATCTGCTCCCGTGGGTTTCCGGGAAAGTCAAGCTTCCCTGGAGTCCATAGCCGCCTCTTTCTCCCATAGAGTGGCTGGTGGCTTGCACGGCTGGCTTTGTGACTAACGGGCAAATGTGGCTCATTCTACGCCAGTGTTATCTAGCAATTCCGATAAAAGTTCTCGAATATCATCCTAGACTTTCGGAATCAAAAACTCTTAAATGCCAATTAGCAGTAAACAAGCTGTCAAGGTGGGGAAGGAGGGGCGCTAATTGCCACCCCCTTAATTCCAACGCATGATTGAACACATCTGGGTCACAGTAGAACTGTGCTCCATACACAAGTTTTTATAAGTCTTCATTTTCACAGATTGCCAGGCCTTTCTACTGAAGGACTTCTGAGTGATTTTGAGCCTCTGGCAGTTCAGTTAGTTACCAAGTCTTAAGTATTGGAGCCTCCTTCAGGTGTAATATTTTTTAGCAGATCTTGTTTATCTTGACAATCTAATTGTAAACGTGAAGTCAAAGACTCAATCTATCCAGTATGTAATGGTGCCCATGTATATAACAGCATTATTCTTTTAAGGCTCCTTTTGATAAATAACATTCAAGTACTCTATGAAAGAATTGAGAATTATAAGATTTGAGAAATTGTAAGTTTCCATTTATGCAGGAAAATGGCATGGAAATTCATTAACTTCATTTTCTGAGCATTAGTAGAATATTACAACGTACACACAACTTATGATTAACCTATCCCTGGGATCTTGTATAACAACCAAACTAAGCTCACTTCAATCGAGTGGCCTAATAGATCAGAGTAGAATTGGCCCTTTAGATTTACAAGGATATAAATATTTATGGAAGTAAAAGTGTCATCTTTCTCTCATGTCTAGTATACAGTATCCTGAGCAGACAGTGAGTAAGTCGATTGACCTCAAGGGAGGCAGACAGGGAAGCAGTAGCTATTCTGTGGTCCCTGTTATCTCACTCCGTATGACAGACATCATGGAATGGGCAGCTGTGTGAGGAGGTATGGGAAGGCTTCACAAGAAAGTGGCATTTGAACTCACCGCAAAAGAATGAGCCCCTCTCACAAGCATTTCCAGCAGATGCTGCAAGGGAGAGGCGCACAGAGTTCAGTGTAGAAGTCATATCTGGGAAATGATTAGCTGGATCAATGTGCCAAGGAAATTAGCCCAATGGAGAGATTATCAGGGAATGATTAAATATGCCAGAACAACATCCTTATAGACCAGGCTATTCTGTTTGAACTTCATTTTGTGGTCTTGCTTGACCTAACTTTGCAATAAGCTCCAAACACTGTAAGTCTCTGATGAAAGTATGAATCATCTCTCTAGAAAACAAGCACAACTGTATGTTGTTCACCTAACTTCATGTCTTCATGAAAACTTTGGGAGTCCGTGGATGACCAATGTGATACCCATTGCTATAGGACAAGCTGAGCTGGTTACCTGTTTTTTATAAGTGAAGTTCAATTACAACATAACTTTGTTTATTTGTTTATCTAGTATTTATGCTGACAATGGAGGGGTTGAGTAGTTGAAACAAAGATAATATGACTAGCAGAGATACTCTAGATTCTCTCTTAGGCAGTCAAAGATCCCTAATGCAAGTATTTCATCATTTGGAAGTGTCTTAAGAGCCTACTTTCTATATTGCAAAAAAGGGGAGGATAAAAATACTGTTTACATAAGAAATTAGATATTAGCATATTTTTACAACAGTGTACTAGTAGGTTTTGAAAGATGTTGTAATTAAGATCTACAGTAGCTGCCAGGGAAGAAAATTGGAATAACATGGGTCATGAGAAGCTAATAGCAATGAAACTAAACAGAAATAAGTGGTCTTATATGCAAAATATGCCTCTTTTTTGTTCTTTGAGGCCAGCACTACCAACATTTGATCAAAAGCTTAAATATGGAGTATTTTTAAAATGAGAAAGATAACTGAAAAGATTCCTATCACTGCAGCTGAAGAAACCAAAGCCCATGGGACATAAATGAATTTTCATATCACACAACTGGTAGAAGCAGATAAACCTAAAGGCTCATCGCATTAAATGATTCCCAGTCTTAACTCAAGCTAATATGCACCAGTAGTTGCTTACTATGGGATAATCTTTAATGCTAATAATTCTAGGATCAAGAATCTCTAGCATGTATATTTCATTTATATTTTTATCATTTATTTATCTAAATTTCTCTTTTTTCTAGACTTGGCAGATTTTATGACTTCATCTTCCCAAGATCAGGTTTTTGTTTTATTTTTTCATTTATTTAACCTATCATATCATTTAGCTATTTTGTTATTTCCTGTATTTAGTTCATATTTTCTATGTGTTAGTTGCATATTCCCTAATGAATATAAACTGACTGATGGCAGGGCCCATGTTTCCTGCTGTCTTGCTTGGCATCCTTCTCAGGATACAGTAGACATTCTATAAATACATGTCGATCTGATGCCTTACACATTTAAGTGTACTTTTTGAAACCTCAGAATACTGTGCTATGTTTCTTTTAGGCTTGCCTATGGGAACATTTTTACTAACCCTAATTGTTCTTTCTTTCTTTGATGCCAGGTGGTTGTGAACGCACTCATCGGAGCCATTCCTTCCATCATGAATGTGCTGCTTGTGTGCCTTATATTCTGGCTAATATTTAGCATCATGGGAGTAAACCTGTTTGCTGGAAAGTTCTATGAGTGTATCAATACCACAGATGGATCACGGTTCCCAATCAGTAAAGTTCAAAACATCTCTGAGTGTTTCGCCCTTATGAATGTTAGTCAGAATGTGCGATGGAAAAACTTGAAAGTCAACTTTGATAATGTTGGACTTGGTTACCTGTCTCTTCTGCAAGTTGTAAGTGACTTCTTGCTTTGTGATCTGATGGACATTCATGAAGACTATACCATTCTTTAATCTGCATGCAAGAAGTTAAAGTACTTTCAGATTTTAAAATCAAACTGGTCTTTCTTAGAATAGGCGCTCATAGTATAAGTCAAGAAGCAGATTCTCTTACATGTAAGCGCCATTAAATCTTAAGTGGTCATTTGGTCTTATTCAATCACCATTACACCATCAAAATATTGCTTAAAATATATTCCGAAATACCTACTGTTCCAAAATGTTCAACTCATTTTACACTACATGGGACAGGGAAGTGGGGAGTGACTCCATGTGCACCGAGAACTCTTAAGAAATGGAGAAAATATATTCCCTGCCTTATAAACATCCCCCTCCCCCCCAGCTCTGGAAACATCAACAAAAAAAAAATCATGTGCAAAATTCACAGGAAAAGTACCAATATGAAGTAACTAATTCATACTATTATTTAAAATGTGACACAAGAATATGTTTGGTGTTTTTATAGCAATTTTATAGTAAACTGGTATTTTAAAATACAGCAAAGATTACTAATTTAGTAATGTTTAATGGATGCTGTATTGGGAATCAAACTAAGTCACCTTTGTGGGAGCTTCATAATCAGTTTTATAAATTTTATGTTTACAGGCAACATTTAAAGGATGGATGGATATTATGTATGCAGCTGTTGATTCTGTTAATGTAAGTCTTGGTCAACGTCATGCTACAATGTACCATGTAAAAGGCTGTTGACTTTTAATTAATTCCTTGTGTTGTTCAAACTCTGGCTCCTTGGAAGGGCTGGTAACAATGAAGAACTCGTGCCTCTGTGGTAGCAGTGGATGTGCTTCATTGTTAGCAGAACATCCACCGCTTTTAACCTAAGGGAAGCATTTGTAACAGAAAACGCCTTACTCCATTTCTGGCTCTACTACAACTCCGTAACCGTTTATGCACAAATTACTTTATTTCTGTGAGCCCATTCATCTGTAAAAGCAAATAAGTGAGTATAAAGCTGTTGTGAGACTCAAACAAGAAAATGAAAGTGGAAACCCTGACATGCCAAGACCTGGAGAAGATTATGCCAATCAAAAGAGCACCAACATTATATGAGACCACTGTTACGGGCGGGGGGAGGACTTTCATACGGAAGGGACTACACTTGGCGTTTGCCAACATGGAGAGGGGGAGGGGGAAAGGAAACACAGAACAGAGAGCAACGGTACGCAGCTGTGGACTTGGTTGATGTGTAGGATGGTGGTCTTCAAAAGAGGGGAGAGACATCAAGGAATGGAGGAAAGGTACATTTTCATTGGGTGGGATAGTTGTTAGTTATAGTTGTTGAACACAAAGTTGATCATCTGAAACATAGAGCCCCAACTAATTTACAGTAATAATGATAATAAGAAAGTAGAACAGTGGTGATTGTGTTTACCAAGAGAAAAATTAATGAACTTTACGTTCATAGTTTTGTGGATGTGTATAATTTATGTATTCTGAAGCTCCTGGGGAGTGTTTATGTAAAATATGTGTCCAGCCTAAAAACAATTGTAGACTACAAACTATTTTACAATAATTCAGTGGAAAGATTTTTGCAATTCAATAAAAGAACATTATGAAATGTATACAAATACAAAATCTACTTTGGGGCAGTTTCTTCTGGAAACTTAATAGATCTATTATTTAACAAATAATGATCAATAAGTACATAATAAATAAGTTTAACCTATATTATATTAATTTACTGTAATATATATGTTAGGTCATTCAGTTACTAAAATGCTCAACAAATATGAAAACAAGTACCACATGCATTTAGGTCTTTCGTGGTCACTTAAAGATATTTGTAGCTACAGTAAGCACACAATCAATCCAAAATGTTGACTAGACTTTGGAAACTAATCTGTTGAAATTCAACCACACGAAAGTTTCTTTCTTATCAACATTTACTGAGCATAGCACTGTTGGGATTCTTTTATCAAACTACATGAAACAGAATATGATGGCTGCTATTGTGAATATACTGCTAACCTTTGTTAACTTTGTAGGTAGACCAACAACCCCAGTATGAATACAGCCTCTACATGTACATATATTTTGTCATTTTTATCATCTTTGGATCATTCTTCACTTTGAACCTGTTCATTGGTGTTATCATAGATAATTTCAATCAACAGAAAAAGAAGATAAGTATTTTAGATATGTTTTCATTTTGGTAAAATTAAATGACTACTTAGGTTTTCTGAATGCATGCATTGCAATTTAATTTGAGGATTTTTAATGATTAGTGTCATTCATTTTATTTATTTTTCAGAAAATTGGCACATGTACAACTACAAAGATGCTTAATTTTATTCTTCTTTACTAAAAAAAGAAATATTTCCAAATGTATTATCCTTTCTTAAGTGTTATATTAGAAATTTAACTTTTCTCTAATATTCCCAAAAGGAGAAAAATTATTTTAGAGGACAAAAGTAAAAGTCTTCCAGCAGTGGGGCTGGGCCTCCTACTCCCACCACTGGAGAGCAGTGATGCCAAAAAAAAAAAGTAAAAGTCTACAATCTAATATTCCCAAATCACTTACATAATTGAGAAAAAAATCATTATAGTAAATATTTTATGCAAAACATACTGTATAAGTAGTTAGTTGACTGAGAACTGGAACACTGGTATGTTGGGTAGGAGGAAGAACAATGCAAGTCAATCTTAGTGTCATGAAGTCGATTCCAACCCACTGTCAACCCCGTAGAACAGAGTAAAATGACCCCTATGGGTTTCCAAAATCACACATCTTTAATGGGCATAGAAAGCCTCATCTCTCTCCCACAGAACAGCTGGTGGTTTCAAACTGCTGATCTTATGATGAGCAGCCCAAGAACTCCCTACACCACCCTCCATAAGATATAACTTCTGAGCTCAAGGAGTTTATATCATGTAAGAGTAAAAGAAGGGGGGAGGGAGATTTTGGCTATCAGCAAGAAACTGTTGAAATTTTCACTTCACTATCTTCACATCAGCCACAAGAGGTGTTGCTATGATTATGAACTGTGTCTTATGACTTTTGTCCAAGGAAGAAATGGAAGCACTAAGAAGCTAAGCAATCTACCCACAATCATGTACTTAGTAAGTGGTAGAGTCAGTACACCCTCTAGCTCAAGTCTTTTGGCTTCTATTATGCTGTATCCTCAAGTACAATACTTTGTGATAGTTTTAAGCAAATAAGACATATGAACAACAATAACAAAGAAAGGTACATTGGCCATTAGGGGAAAAAAAATAGGTCCTGTTGAGGACACGATGGAGCATGAGACAATTGAGCAACCTCAGAAGATGGATAGGATGACATGTAGCAACTGCGAAGGAAGGAAGATCCACATGGAGAGGACCAAAATGTGTGAATAATGCAAAGCACTGATAAATATATTTTTTAAGAAGGTGGTTCAGGAATAGCCCTCTAGTTTGGACAGAGCTTAATTAAGATTTGAGAAGAGGTAAAGTACGAGATAAAGTCTTGATTTTCTTCAGAGAAGACATACGATGCCATTTTAGACATGTCCTTGTGTAGGAGTTGATGTGATATTGAGGAATTTCAATAAGGAAGGGAGAAGTCAATCAGTCCATTTTTTTCATTAAAATCTGATGACGTGTCTGGTCCTGCATAATGTCCTTCACACATGCAGTTTTAGTCACATCTTACAACATGCCTAGAAGAAATAATATTGCCAGGAAACCCCTTCCCTCATCTGACAACTAGGAAGAAAGTTCATCATCTGTCTAATTCTGTGATAGCTTCTTCACAGAGATTGAAACTGGTCTTCAGTGAAAAGTTCTTCTAGCAATAATGCACTGAATGATTAGGTGAGATGGAACACTGCTGCAAAGCCTGCATTTCCAGTCCCCTGAAACTCAGGTGAAGTTTCCAAATGCACCAGTATGGTCAACAAAGAAGACACCAAACTAAGAGACTTCAGGAGGCAGAGGGGATAGTATGTTTCCTTGCCTGAGCGGCCAACAGAGACATCAGAGGTCTCGTGTTTCCTTTCAGTGGACAGTGGGGCTGGCCTGTGGCTGGCTCACAGGCTTATTCGAGCTTGAAGTATCCAATTCACTGAGCCAGTGATGTAATGTATGCATTTTCTTCCAAACACATAATATTTACATGTTTTCCATATACTGGGATTTCAGTAGTGTGTAAGAAATTTAACTCACAAGAGAGATTTAGGCTTCCCTATAGATTTATTGCCTCAGAAAGCCTCAAGAGAAATCCCTGTCTGTCCCATAGGGACTCTTAAGAGTCATGATGGACTGACTGGGAGTGAGTTTGGTACTATATGACACTTTATTTTAGTCAACAGGCCAAGAAGGAATTGGTACAATAAACAGAAATTCAAATGTTCTGAAAGCCAAAATGCAGTGGTAACAGTTCAAACTCCTTTAAAATGGCAACATTCCAGTCTCATTACAGGAAGGCACCCATTTGCCTGGGCACAGACAAAAAAAAACCTTTTTTAAGGAGTTAGAGATTTTCTAAGGTTCAAGAACCTTAGCATCAACCTCACCTCTGAAGCTTTTTAATATTAATTTTCCATTAATCTCTATATATTAAAATGTGTTCTGAGAGATTTGCTGCATAATTTGAAGAAATTTTAGATCTTCAAAGTATTTAAGAAAAACTGGTCTGAAGTCTTACATTTTTGACACTCTAAATTGCCTTCATACCTTCCATAGACATGCCTTTTAAGTTTGCTTTTTTATTTTCCACTCTTCTGAAGGTGTGTTCTGGCTTTGCAAAATCCAACTTGTAGTTTCTGTCTATATTGCACGGCCTCCCACACTCAAAAGAAAAACCAACAGCCATCTATTCCATTCAAACTCATCATGATCCTATAGGGCAGAGAAGAACTGCCTCTTTGGGATTCCAAACTTTTAAATCCTTTAAAGACTACAGAGGGCTGGTGGGTTCAAACCACTGACCTTATACTTTCCATCCCTGTGTTTAACTAGCCACTGTGGATGCTTATACAGCTTCCCTTAGAACTCCCTTAATAAGTTATCCTTTTTCTAACATTTCTTACCTTTTTTGTCTAATTTGTGAGTCAGAATTTTTCTCATATTTAAAACTAGGATGGTAAGTTAGTATACCTTAATAGCTGAAAATATAGTGAAACAGCATATCTAAGAAACTAAAACTGATGCTGTCTATCCAATACAATTTTTCCATCAGTGTCCCAAATAACTCAAGGTGCAGACCTAAAAATCTAAGTCACCAAGAAAAAATGTTTTTGTTGTTTGGATGTGTAATACTCTCAGAAATAATATCATAGGCTTTCATTTTAAAGTTAATTATTTTTTTAAAGTTTAGTGCATATGAGTACATAGTCTATAACATGTAAGCACACATTTGTAGTTCCCCAGCAGTAGTTATATAACTAAATTTGGATCTATGACCATGAACAAAGCCAGCCCTCACCTTTTTCCCTTCGACCACATCATTGTTTATTTATTGTATTGGGGGCTCTTCTATCTCTGATCACAATCCATACCTTAATCCAGGGTGCCAAGCACATTTGCACACATGCTGCCATCATCACTTTCAAAGCATTCTCTTCCCACTTGAGCCCCTGATATCAGCTCCCCATTTCTTCCCTCTCCCTCCATCCCCCACCCACTTTTCAGCTATTTGTCCCCGTGAGAGAGTCTTCTAGAGTGATTGTGATCAAGTCCCCCTTACTCCCCCCACCCTCTCCTAATCCTTCTGGTATCTCTTCTCTCCTTGGTGGCCTTGAGGGGGTTTATCTATTCTGGGTTCCCTGGGTTTCGGGCTCTTATCTGTAGCAATGTACATGCTCTGTCTGGTCTAATCCGATTTGTAAGGTAGAATTGAGGTCATGATAGTGGGGGGAAGAAAGCACCAAAGAACTAGAGAAAAGTTGTGAATATAAACGGTGTTCTACTACAACCTGACTGGCACAACTCTTCCCTGTAACCCCTCTGTCCAATTGTCTACAGATAGGCATGGTGGTCTCTACTCCATTCCAGCCGTTCACATTGAGTATGGTTTTGTCTGAGTCTTAGATCCCATTGCTGTTAAATAGCATGCTTACAAGAATTGTAACTACAGGAAGAAACATTGAGTCAGTTGACACCATCACTGTCAACTCAAAGTTACTGACTTGGAAACACTGACAACTACTACTGTTCCTGCCATTCCTCTAGTATTTACCTTATAGTCTACCTATATCTGCCCTTTTCTAGATGATTTCACATTTCTTTCTACTCTATTAAAGGTATAAGACCAATAATTCAGTTACTTAGCAGCTTTATAACACTAGATGCTTGTGGGTGTATATATATATCTACATACACACATACATATATTATATATACTTATATTCTCATCTAATAGATAGGATTAATTCAAGAGAGTTGTGTTGTATCCAAAAGATAAGTTGAGTGCCTTGTTTAAAATTAAGAAACTAGTACTATCAGAGTGAGGATTGAACTGCATTTTTAACTCATGCATTTTCCATAATACAATCCCTCCTGCTTCTAACTTAAACATTTTGATCACATCATATGACTCTACCACCTATTCAATACTTCTTCATAACAACTTGTGCCAACTATTATATTCAGCCTTTTAATGGAAGTTTTCACCCTTATCTAAATTCACGTGACAGTTGGTTTTATTAAAATCTAAATACACTCATTCTGAAACCTTAGAATGTAAGTTATTAATGTGTAACATATTTATTGTCTTATCATTTTTATGTATTATAAGTGAAAAGAGCATATTGCAATGAAAGTGAATACAAATGAACATAAAACTTAACACAATCATAGCTACTGTTCTGGGCTCCTACACTAAAATAGTAGCCAAGTCACTAGAGAAGATTTCCAGTTCTTACTTAAATTTCTTGTATCTGTTTATAATTTGGGGGGGAAAGCAGGAACTTGTTCCTCCTGCACTGAGTTTCCTTCCATCTCAGAAGCTCATGGGACAGTCCCACCCTGTCCTCACTGGTTGATAAGAAGGGTCAACATCAAGTCAATGGCAGAGAGTTTGGTTTGAATTGTTTGCAATTTATTAATAATAAAAAATATCATTTAATAATAAAATGAATGCTGGTTAGAAAAGAGGGTGCTTGGTAAGGCAAGTAGACACGTGAGAGACTTGCACATAATTAAGAGTACCACAGATTAGTGCAGTGCATGACAGTTAGACCAATTATCACTGCATACAGTATATATTTTACATGGGGGCTGCATCATACATGGAGTGCCATGGTCTATACATAGGTAATCCTTGAAGAGAGATTTCATGTATAACTATTTCCTATAATAAAATATATTTCATTATTATATTAATACATTTTGAACCTGTCAACAATCTGAAAAAATGTATAGACAGTGATTTTGGTTTTAAATAGTTTTTCTTTTGTTTTTTTTCCCCCTTTACCTTGGAGGTCAAGACATCTTTATGACGGAAGAACAGAAGAAATATTATAATGCGATGAAAAAACTGGGATCCAAGAAACCACAAAAGCCAATTCCTCGGCCAGGGGTAAAAAAAAAAAAAAAGAAAGAAAGATAGGATAGATGGATAGGTAGATAGACACACTGACATATATGGCATGTAAATTTTCTATTTGTTTCTCTTTTATCTTTCATGTACAACTATTCAATATTAGCTCATGTCTTAAAATTTTGAACAACAGTTCTTGTAAAACTGGCTGTGTTTTTGAACATTATCACAATTCTTAATATCCTGGCTCACTTTTAATTTTTTCTATAAACAACTACATTTGTTTTTACTTGTATCTTACCTAAAATGACTTATTAAGTGTAATAGCCTATAAGCAAAAGCCGGACTCACCTCTACTGAGTGGATGCTGATTCCATGCACCTGATGGGCAGGCAGGGTAGAACTGCACCCTGAGAGCTCCTGAGACTCTGACTCTTTCTCCTCCAGAGGAGGAGACTCTGTTGTACAGATGAGACTGTTGTGCTCTCAGAGAGAGTTATAGACTGGGCCACCCACAGAGGCAGTTCTGCTCCACCCTATAGGCTCGCCATGAATCAGAATGGACTTGATGGTACAGAGATAAATATAGTAATGTAAACTCCTTTACTTTATATATAAGCTAAGGTAGTATGCCTTAGTAGAAATGTGCTGACAGATAATTTTATAACCTTCACATACCACGAGTGAAATGGAGGTTGTCCCAGAAAAATGGTCTGTGTGGTATATGTGAAGTACTAGGGTGGGTACGCTTAAGACAGCTGTTAGAATACAAAGATAACTAAAAACTGATCTGATATAATGTTTTAGATTACCCAAGGTCAACACAGGCTTCATTGTGCTTACTCGCTAACTATAGTGAGCACTTATCCATTTTATTAATTTACCTTTTTCCTGAATCAAAGTTTGGTCTTCTAGGTATGGCTGATATTAGTATTTCCCCCCAACACACAGCCCTTTCCTACAGAGTCAATCACTGAATCAAAGCCTCTTTTCAACGTTATCCCTGGAGGTAACAGTTTCATTTTTCACTGCATCCCATGACTTTTCACAACAGATTTGAAAGGAAGCACAAGAAGCTTATACTTACCATACTTACTCAGTAATTTTCCCCGGCTGTTTTAGCAAAAGCAAATAGTTCAAAAAATTTAATATGCTCTGACTTATATTTAACAGGTTAATAATATTTCTTGTACAAAGCAAGAATGCACAGCCACGGGAGATTATGCATCTTCTTCTTGATGCTACTTTTTTTATGAATATAAGAAGTTGTGGATAGTTTTTGCAAACTTTAATGTATGCTGCATATTATTCTTGCTTCTTTTCAGAACAAAATCCAAGGATGTATATTTGACCTTGTAACAAACCAAGCTTTTGATATCACCATCATGGTTCTTATCTGCCTTAACATGGTAACCATGATGGTAGAAAAAGAAGGGCAGAGTAAGGAGATGACTGATGTTTTATATTGGATAAATGTGGTTTTTATTATCCTTTTCACTGGAGAATGTGTGCTGAAACTGATTTCCCTCAGACACTACTATTTCACCGTAGGATGGAACATTTTTGATTTTGTGGTTGTGATTCTCTCCATTGTAGGTAAGTGCATATATTAATCAGATTTTAGTTTAGAATAAAACTAGACTGCTTGGGTAGTTGGGGTAGGAGGACGTTAATTGAATTTTTGAATGTAAAGGTAGCTTTTGAATAAGTTCTTTAATGAAAAAATAAAGGAACTTCAAATACTGCAACAACAAAATCTTGGTGTCAAAAGCCCTGGGTTCATTTCACAGCTCTGAAAACCAAATGTTTTCTACTCATTGGACAGGACATGCTACATTATTTAATGTATTGTTTTCTCAGAGATAACTGCCATATCTATATGTATGCAGACAGACCCATGTAGATCGCCAAAACTGGGCTTTGATCACCAAAACTGTGACTGTGAGAATGTTTCCTGAATTCAAAATGAGGTTTAAATGGCAAACGCCCTGCTTTATTTCTTTGGGTTTAATATACAGCCAATTCTCTGCCAATGACTGGCCCGTCCTGCCAGTCCTCTCAGTTCATGAGATGACTTCCTCTCCTTTGTCACTGGGTCTGTGTATTTTTTGTGGGGTGTTTTGTTTTTTTGTTTTTTTTACATCCCCATGTTATTTCCAATATCATGATATACTTTGCCCCGTCTCTTAGTAATACTTGTATCTTTTAAATTATATATCTTAGATAAGTATAGATTACAGAGAGGCCCTGGTGGCATAGTCATTTTGAGTTGCACTGTGATCTGTAAGGTTATTGGTTCAAGATCACCAGCTGGAGAAAGATGGACTTCCTACTCATGTAAAATGTTACAGTCTCAGTAACTCAAAAGAAGGCAGTCCTGTCCTGTAGAGTAGCTATGAGTTCTCCTCGGTGAGAAAGGATTGGGCTTGCTTTGGTTAAGGATTACAGAGATGAGTATGTACAAATTCAACTTACAGGTACATAGTTCTAGAGAAGTTAAAAGTCACCAAACCTATACCAAAATATGGAGTACCAAATAAGTTAAAAATAAATCTTTAAAAGTTTTCCAAATAAAATATTACTAAGAGACATGGCATTAGGTTAAAAAAAAGAACAAAGTAAAATAGAGGTAAGACTATAACAGCGAGCATTGCCAATACATCAGGAATCAGAAAAGAACGCCTCTCTGCCTCTTCTATTTTTAGTGCTGGCCAGTACAATTAGGTGGGAAAGAAAAAAGAGTACACATACTGAAATGAAATCACCAATATCAGTTTTATCAGATGGTATTATGGCACATTTTAGGCAGCTTTCTCCATCACCGTGCTGGCAGCCGGCCATCAAGAGTAGCCAGAGCCTCTGTGTATCGTCTGAGCCTCAGGTAGGGCCACTGCGATGCAGGTGCCCAAGAGTCAGTCAGAGAGAATCCCCAGCAACCCACAGGGGATCCCAATGCTGCTCTGATGGCAGGTGTCAATGGCAAACTGCATGTAGCCCACCTGCACCATTGCAGGGGGTGTTCGTTTGTGATCACCTACACAACCTGAGGAATCCGACGGCCCCTTCACATTCTTTATTAAGTGGGGAAGTAGCAACTAATGCTCAGAAAGCATACATTTTAAACTACATTTGCCAAATACTAATCATTTCTATTGTATGGATAAAAATAATTCTTCTTCAAAACTATTAGTGGTCTGAGTGGTTTTATCACACACACCCCCTCCCCCCCACACACACACACAGAAAGAGGGAAGAAAAGTAAAATTGAGATGGACGTGGCTTTTTATTCACCAATAAGTTAATTTCAAACAAACAAAAATTAACCATTGAAATATATACTTGAAGAAACATCTCATTCACAGTTGCAATAAAATAAAATGTCTAGTAGCAGTCTTAAGAAATGTATGAGGTGTCTATGAAGAAAGCTAAACAACATACAGGAAAGCTTAAATGAAGAGCTGACCTTTTATTACAGTTAGAACGATTCATTGTAGTTGTGACGATTTCTTACAATTTAGAACAAATATGATTAAAATATCAGAGGTTTTTTTTTATGTGGTATGGCATCAATTAACAATAGAAGCACAAATTATTCTAAAATTCCCCTTGGAGAAAAACTGTAGTATGGCACATAGAGATAGCATATAACTTAGGTGTTAAAATTAATAGTTGAGTATGGCATGTAGAGATAGATATAACTTAGGTGTTAAAATTAATAGTTGAGGGGCTGAGTTCCGGTGGCGTTGTGGTTGTGCGCGGAACTGCGACCTACTGGGATAGAGGTTCAAGTCCAGCAGTGGCTCCACAGGAGCAAAGGCTGGGCCTCCTCCTACCACCACCAGAGGGCAGTGATGCCCAAAAAACAAACAAAAGGAAAAACAAAATTAATAGTTGAATGCTAATTGACAATGTAGAAAAGTAGTCCCATCGTTTTGAAGTGTAAATGCAAAAATAAAATCACTGATTTAGTAAAAAGATCAAATAAAGTAAAAGTGGACCGTGAACCTCCACTCAAGGAGTCCCTGAATGCAAGAACACTTTGTTATATTAAACTGGCATTTCATGATGCTCACCTGCCCCATACAATCACTGAAGACAAATGGGTGCATAAGCAAATATAGTGAAGCTGATGGTGCCCAGATATCAAAACATATACCGCCTGGGATCTTAAAGGCTTGAAGATAAACGACCATCTAGCTGAGATGCAATCAAGCCAACATGGAAGAAGCACACCAACATGTGTGGTCAAGAGTTGTCAAAGGGGTCAGGTTCCAGGCATCAAAGAGGAAAAACCTGTATCACTATGTGCTCAACATCCTGACATGATCTCTGAGGACAGGTGGGAGCATGAACAAGAGTGGTGAAGAAAGCTGATGGTGCCTGGCTATCAAAAGATATGGCATCTGGGATCTTAAAGGCTTGAAGGTAAACGTGGTCATCTAGCTCAGAAGCAGCACAACCCACATAGAAGAAGCACACCAGCCTGTGTGATAAACCAGATGAAAGGATCAGGTATCAAGTATCAAGAAACAAAAATCACATCATTGTGAATGAGGAGATTGGGGAACCAAAGCCCATCTGTAGGTAACAGGACAGTCCCTTACAGAAAGATCACTGGGAGGAGACGAGCCAGTCAGGGTGCAGTGTAGCAACAATGAAACATAACAACTTTCCTCAAGTTTTTAAATGTTTCCTCCCCCAACTACCATGATCCCAATTCTACTTTACAAGTCCAGTTAGACTGAACGATGTACACTGGTACAGATAAGAATTAGAAATACAGGGAATCCAGGACAGATGAAACCCTCAAGACCGGTAGTGAGAGTAGCAATACCAGGAGGGTAGAGGGGAGGTATGGTAGAAAAAGGGGGAGCCGATTACAAAGGTCTACATAAAACCTTTCTGGAGGACGGGCAGTGGAGGAGTGAACGAAGGGAAACATCGAGCAGTGTAAGATATGGCAAAATAATTTGTAAATTATCAAGGGTTCATGAGGGAGAGGAGAGTAGAGAGGGAGAGGAAAAAATGAGTGACGCCAGCGGCTCAAGTAGGATGCAAATGTTTTGAGAACGGTGATGGCAGCAGGTTTACAAATGTGCTTGACACAATGAATTATGTATGGATTGTGATAAGCATTGTATGAGCCCCAATAAAGTGATATTT
>PVJH01001804.1:0-191250 GCA_004026705.1 Nesogale talazaci | reverse complement strand
AAGATAAACGAGCAGCCCATCTCTCAGTACTGTTAAGACTCCTGGTCTTCAGGATGAAAATTGAGGCACTAAATAATCAGGTGATGAGTAAATGCATGTACATTTCACATACACCTAGGTCTCTCTTCAGCTCTGGAAAGTAGCAAGAGTGCTTCTATGGCATCCTTTCCTCCCTTCTTCTAAAATAGTAAATAGCACAGCCTACTGAAATGGACATTAAAGCACAACTTTTAGTTAAAATGAGTTTTGTGGATGATTTACTTAGTGCCCATCATGTCCACCCAATTTACAAATAGAGCGAGAATAGCTGCTAACTTTCTTGAGAGCAAAATTCTATCTCTTGGTCTTTGGCAAATACAGAAACACAAGTGACCGAGCATCACACACACTCAGCTTTGGTGAGTGATACAGAAAAACCATGAAGGTTCAGGTTTCGACTCTGCTACTGCCTAACTGGTTCTGTGGGTTAAGCACCAAGGTTTCTAACTGTAAGGTGAGTGGTTCAAACCTACTAGGTGCTCTGTGAGAGAAAGATGAGGCAGTCTGCTTCCATTAAGATCACGGCCTTGGAAGCCCAAATGGGGACAGCTCAACTATGTAGTATATGGTCCCTACAAGTTGCAAGTCACTTGATGACAACAGTTGGATTCAGTAACTCACCTTTCTAGCCTTCCCGTTATGCTCTACTAAAGTAAAAGAGAACAACTTTTAAGAAGAAAGAGAAATGGCACAGGAGCAAAATAAATTCAAAGATGAGTGATGAAAAGAGAAGACCTAAAGATGAGCAGGCGCTATTTTTAACGAACTGTAGGCTTGGAAAAGAAATTCAGGAATAGCTGTAACCTACTTTATGAAAGCACAAATCTGATATTCCTATGTAGCCAAAGCAGATTAAAAAATAAAAGGAAAAGAACCTTTAAGTGAATATACTTGAACAAGTATGTTATTCCTGTATAAAACCACGGGGGATACCATGGTTGAGTCTAGTTACCCTAATTGAAGAAGGGATATCAACTGGAGAAAAATTCACATGGCAAGGAAAACATGGCGAGGGGCTAAATGATGAATTTGCTGTCATATGAGGGGGCTTCAAATTGGGGGGGGGGGAGGTTGACTTAAAAAATAATGGATTTGGGCTGAGCCCCAGTGGTGTAATGGTTTTGCACGCGACTGCGACCCACTGGGATGGAAGTTCAATTCCAGCAGCAGCTCCACAGGAGCAAAGGCTGGGCCTCCTACTCCCACCACCAGAGGGCAGTGATGCTCCACCCCCCAAAAAAGATAATGGATTTCCACTTTTATCCATAATGTTTTTCAAATTGAGTCTTAAGGATTTAGGCTCCGGAACTGTTACCTTCTTGGATCATACAGGCTGGTATACTTCTTCTGTTCAGACATAGCTAACTCCTAACTTTGATGGCTACTTGTTTTGAAACAAGCCTTTAAGACCCCAGACTTTTTCCCCTAATAGATAGGCACCATCTGATTTCTTCACATGTTGCTATATCACTCCTATGTATCTTCAGTGATCTTCTCATGAGGGCAAGTACTGAGTTAGGCCATGTTATAAGAAATCATTCTTTTTTGATTCGGGTTACAATCCATTCATATATCAATGGTTTATATATGTCCCTGGTTTTCTGTAGTGGCATCATTACCATTTTATTGGAGATACATCACAACTCATCTTCATGGGGTATAAGGTAATTCTATTGATGGTATCTTTATTTCAGCCAATGGTAAATAGTTTAAAACACCGTTAAGAAGAGGAGTTTATACACGTGCAGAACATCATTTTAGACTGAAACACATGTATTGTTAACTCGTACAGCTTTGAAACTTAAATGACTGGACACTAAATTACACAAACTGGGAAGGTTGGAGATAGGGCAATACTTTCAATAACGCTCATTGACAACAGCAGAACCATGCCTGGTAGACTGGTAAATGTCACAAGAAAGCAAAGAGAATGTGAAAATAGCAAATATAGGTTGGTCCCGGGTCACCCTTCACTGGACAGCACCAAATCAATAAGTCTGAACCAAACCAAAGTGCCATAATGACCACTATAAGATGACTTCTCTCACTGGGGCATGTCAGTTTAAAGTTCAAGGGAATGTGTCAATAAAATTATTAAAAATGGAATCTTTTCATGAAGTTTCCAAAGTCTCCCCCACATATATTAAAACAGACAAGACTTCTTAAGTCTTCCTAGATGAAAGACAGATAAAAGCAAAAGGAGGATTTATTAAACCATCCTTCAGGGGATGAACTCCACAGCAGCCTCACATAAAGCTTAAAGAGTGGAAAGCTTCTGTGAATCAGCGCATTTTCCTTCATATGCCATTAACTAGTACATAGGTTTCCAAATGCATTTGGCCTACTGCTCTCTTTTCAGAAAAAAGAATGCTCAGCACCTCTACTGGCAATTAAAAGCTTGTGCACTACAGCCTTTAATCCAGGATAAAGCATAGGTATTTGCTTTTGCAACCCCGTAGATCTTCCCAGAACATTGCCAAGGGGTGATATCACCCTCTCTGGGAAACGCTGGTATAGTTTGCTAATGTCAGGGTAAAAATTAGGTGACATAAAGTGGAGAAAGTAAAATAAACTGGAGACACTAGATTGTCAATGAAATATTTTCTAATATTTAAGAATATGTTCATTACAGAAAAACAGCAGCAGTATATGAAATGCAAGCTTATATAAAATCAAAGATGCAATCCAAATAATCATCCTGAATGTGGGTTTTTCACAGCACCCATAGAGACTGATTCTTAGCTACAACTGAGCTCTAGGGACAAGAGGAATCTCCCTTCATTTTATCATGTGTACATTCAATGAAGGGCTGAAATGGGATTCAAATGTATATCAAAATTAGTTCTAAACCATAAGATCTCTAAAAGTAAAAGCTAGGCAGACAGTATTTTTAATTGTTTCTGGTCCACTGCTCTTTAGGCTAAAGACAGGAATTATGGGAAAATGTGTAATTATACATGGCATTAGACGTCTTTTGGGGCAATGTGTAGTGGGGGAATGGGGCACTAACCCACGCAAGGGGTATATATTGTTTATATCTCCACAGCAAAAGAGGAACCACACATGGAAACCTGGTGTTCTAGGATATGAGGGCAGTATGATGGTATGCGGCAGGGATCCAGTGGAGGGGTCTGATGGCCCAACCCCAATCCCAACTACATGCACAGCCGCCCCGCCCCCCAGGGGAGTTTGCTTTGGAAGTCAGCACGGAGGCTGCAGCTTGCAGAGAGGGACTTGTATGGCAAGAGCACACAAAAGCAAATGAAGGGGGAAGAAGAGAGAATGGAGTGTATCCTGGCCCACCGAGCCTTGAGGATGATCTCTCCACTCACAAAAGCCAATGCACAGAGAAGACCATAAGGTCAGCCCCACTGTGAAACACAGTGTCCCTTGCTGTCCCAAGGCCCTATGGGGACAACACTGGAGAAGCAGGATTGGGAGTGTACCAGTCTGACCCCACCACATCGAGCCAAAGACGTGCAGCAGACTGCAGGAGGGGCAGAGCATGAAGTTCCTGAGGGAATGCCAAGGATATCCTTTGGGGCCAGGATGTGGCACCCCATCAGATTCAACTGGGTGACACTTCTGGAGGTCAACAAACAGACTTTGAGCTATTTACAGGTTTTTCTTTTGTTATTACTATTTTAATTTTTTAAACTTATATGTATTTTTCAGGACATTGGTTTTGTCTGTTGTTGTCATCATTTTGTTTTCTTTTGTCACCTCTTCTTGCGATGTCTTATTTTTCTGTACATATTATTATCTCTGCAGGCCTGTCTAGATAAGATAGGCTGGATGAACAGTCTGGAGGAGAAAACAATGGAACTGATGGTTCCAGGGGGACATGGAAGATGGGGAGGTGGGGGAAAGGAGGTGGTGTCCATCCCAGGGATAAGGGAACAAATGATCCAAGAACAGTGGCAGGGTGGGTGTAACAGACCTGATAGGGATTGATCAGGAGAAATGTAACAGAAATTACTGAAATTCAAATGCGGATATGCATGATAGTGGGATAAGAGGAAAGTAGAAGGAAATAGAGTAGGGAACTAGGAGGCAAAGGGCATCTACAGAGGTCTAAATACAGGCATAAACATAGATGAATATGTATTTTATATGATGATGGGGAAATAGATCTTCATGCATATACTTATAGGGTTAGCATTAAGGCACCAGATGGACATTGGACCTCCACTCAAGTACTTCCTCAATTTAAGAACACATGTTCTATTAAATTGGCATTCCTTGCTGCTCAACTTCCTGACACAATCACTGAAGACAAATGTGTGCACATGCAAAAGTGGTGAAGAAAGCTGATGGTGTCCGACTATCAAAGATATAGCATCTGGGGTCTTAAAGACTTGAAAGTAAACAAGCAGCCATCTAGCTCAGAAGCAACAAAGTCCACATGGAAAAAGCACACCAATCTGTGTGACCATGAGGGGTTAATGGAATCAGCTAGCAGTCATCAAAGAACAAAAATCATATAATTGCGTGCCCAACTTCCTGATATGATCACTGAAGACAAAGGTGTGCATAAGCAAATGTGGTGAAGAAAGCTGATGGTGTCCAGCTATAAAAGATATAGCATCTGGGGTCTTAAAGACTTGAAGTTCAACAAGCAGCATCTAACTAAGAAGCAACAAAGCCCACATGGAAGAAACACACCAGCCTGTTGTGATGTGGAAGGGATCAGGTACCAGGCATCAAAGAACTAAAAATTATATCACTGCAAATGAGGGGACATGCTAATTTGGGACCCAAAGTTCATCTGTAGGGAAAGCGACATCCCCCTTACATAAGGGTCGTGGGAAGGAGACAAGCCAGTTAGAGCACAGAATAGAAATGATGAATTATGCAACTTTCCTCAAGTTCTTAAATGCTTCCTCCCCGCTACTATCATGATCTGAAGTCTACCTTACAAATCTGCTTAGACCAGAGGATGTACACTGGTACTGAAAGGAACAGGAAATATGGGGAATCCAGGTCAGATGATCCCTATAGGACCAGTGGTGAGAAATGTGATAATGGGAGGGTGGAGGTAAGGTGGAGTGAAAAGGGAGAACCAAGAACAGATTAAGAGGATCTACATATGATCTCCTCCCTGGGGTACAGACAGCAGGGAAGTGGGTGAGGGGAGACATATTGTAAGTGTACAATATGACAAAATAATAATAATTTATAAATTGTCAGGGGCCCATGAGGGAGAGGGGAGCAGGGAGGGAGTGGAAATAGGAGGAACTAATGCCAAGGGCTTAAGTAGAAAGAAAATGTTTTGCGAAGGATGATGGCAACAAATGTACGAATGTGCTTTGCCTACAATGAATGCATGTATAGATGGTGATAAGAGTTGTATGAGCCCCCCTATAAAATGATTATTAAAAAGATGGAATAAAAAATAAAATAAAATTGTGTTTTCAAAAAAAAAAAAAGAAAGAAAACAAAAATTCAAATCTCTATTCTTTCATCTTGGTGTGATCCAAAGACATACTTAAGCAAGCCTACTTTGTAATACAACGGAAGGCACCTGGCTTTTTATTTTCCTTAGTCTGTTTCAACTGTCATAAATATTCATGAATCTGACTTTTATTTTAATGCAACAGAACTTTAGTGTCCAATTCTAAGAGTGGTAGATGCTGATAGTCAATTGCACAGGAGAAATCAGTTGGATCCCCACACTTGTGTGCCCAATCTTCAGATATGGGAGACAAAGGGTGGGATGATGCTGACTTTCTGATTTTAGGATTTTGGCTACACTGATATTGACTTCAACACAAGCATTAGAATTCTGAATTCTTTTTTGTTGTTGTTGTTGCTGATTTGATACCTAGGTGGATTTTATTTATATCATTCTGAGTTAATCCTGGAGACTTAGGCTAGAGCCTATGATTTGTAATCCTAAAACACTTGTGATGGCTTTATAGCATCCAATTTTATGAATAAACTTAATTTCTCTTTTAAAAAGTTTTTTTAGCTAATTTAATCACTAGTATATTGTTGGTTTGTGGTCACTATTCTCAGAAAATCCAAGTACTGAGCAAAATTAATGCAATGATGACTTAGCTGGTTAACGTGTTTATTAGGAAATGTTTTTCTGTGGTAGTTCACATGTGCAAATAAATTTAAAACAGCATTGTTAAGAATTCATCATCTGAGAGTCTGCATTGAAGATAATGTGCAAAGAAGCATGAATCATCATAGCAGAAAAAATAAACTAAGAAAGTGTCCACAGATAAAAATGTTATCAAACATTCTTCCTTTTCAGCATCAACTTTTAGCCCCATCCAGTAAGGATCATAGGCAGAGGCCCTGGGTACAGTCTATGACAGAGTTATATCCGCTAACAACTCATGTATAAAAGACACGTAAAACAATGAAGCCATTACAGATTCCGAAATAAAAAGGCTACAAATAGAAAAAAATAAAGAGAAAACTGATAAAGTCTTTGGTTTTTGCATATACTATTTAAGATCAGCAGTTCAAATCTACCGGCTACATGGGAGAAAGAAAGCTAGGCATTCCACTTCTGTAAATCTTTACAGATTTGAGACCCCTCTGGAGTAGTTCTACTCTGCCCGATAGGGCCACAATGAGTCCAAACCAAATCCACAGCAGGGAGTTTGGTTGTAGTCATTGGTTTCATTGTGAAAATCATTGAGTCCACAATTTTACTCCAAAAATTGTCCCTCAACACCAAAATAGTACTTGAATTTTTCCTTCTAACAAATATCACACAGTTAATATTATAACCTAAATGTATGTTAACGATAAAACTTATTTTAGCTTCAATATCCCTCAGTTAAAGTTCCAAACTAATCTTGTAGTTTGGTTCCCCTTTTTAACTGGGACTTATTTGCATGAAACAATAAGGACCTCTGAAACTAACTAGTGACCTACATTATCATAATCTTATGAAACCATAAAAGTAATGTACACACTCACAAAATATCCCTTGATACTATCAGAGAGAGAAGACTTAATTAGCTTGACCCTGGGTCACTAAGTTCACATTCTACTTTATTGTAACAATGTTTTTATAGGTTTATTTCATTATCTTCCCCAAGATGTCTAAACACTGGATTTAGGAAAATTGCTACCATATAGCAAGAAAATAATTTCACAGAGTAATTAATCAAAGGGGTTAATGAGAGTCACTATTTTCATGAAACTATTATAATTGGCCCAACTAGACTCTAAGATGAAAAACTGACAAAGTTACATGGTTTACATGGAGGTAGAACAGACATTCTAGCCTGTACTTGATTTTCTAGGTACATGTCACACTTCAAGTGGGTTGCTCACCACAGACATTCCCTTTCTTGGGATTAAGCAAGGCAGGAATGAGGGTAAGGACAGGAGAGCACCAGACTATCTGGAGAGAACTGAAAACAGTAGGGAAATGTATCTACAATACAATTGAAACTACAAAGATATGGGCTTTAGCTTCAGATTATATCCCAGACTGCTTTACAAGTATCTCTTTAAACACATGTAAAGGCGTATCAACTAAACTGTACAAGGAACCCTGGGGGTGCAAAAGTTAAGTGCTCAGCTACTAACTAAGAGGTCAGTGGCTCAAACCCATCACAGAAGATGAAGCAGTCTGCTTCCATCAAAATTATAGCCTAGAAAACCCTTCAAGGCAATTCCACTCTTCTCATAGGGTTACGATTGACTTTTACTTTTTAACAATGGTACATGACAAAGGTGGGTGATGAGGTCTGGAGCTTGTATCGGTTTGGCAGAAATGAGGGAAGGGATGAGGCTAGATCTGGGTAATGTTTTGTAGGTTAAGTGGCAGATTATGTTTTATCTAATGTTTAAGTCATTTATTTCCTCTCTGATGCCACAGCTAGAAATAATCTCTCTCTTCCCTCAAAATGCAATGCCTGGCTGCTTCCTACTCTCTTTTCATGGTTAGTTACAGGACTTCATTCTACTAATAAGCCTTAAAGCTTCTTGAAAAGTAGCCACACCTGAGTTTTCATGTAGCTCCGTCCTGGCTCAGGGCTCAATGAATGTTAATTTAATGGGATTAATGACCACCCTAAGGGTCTGAGAACCTGCTGCTGTCTAAGACAGAGTAGAACTGACCCACAGGGTTTCCTAGGCTAACAATCTTTATGAAGCAGACTGCCATACCTTTGGATTTGAAATGATCTTTTTGATTAGCAGTGGAGGGATTAATCATTGTGCCACTATGACTCTTTTCGGGCCTTATAAGGTAGGGTGAAACACATAAGTGAAATTAAGAGTTGGTGCACAGTGACTTGAGAAGGTGATCCAGGTTTACACAATAGAAGGTTATTGTCCTTAGTCTTTTTTTTTTAAAGCTAAAGGTTACGCGGCCTAGATTTGCACTGCTTAAAAAAAGTGATGACACGATTATTTTTGGTGGTAACTGATGCTAGTCTTTGAAGATGAATCCTGATGCTTGCTGGCATGCCTTTCAAGATGAATGCACAGCGGAAGTCCTTTACACATATGTGGCGGCTGTGCTTTGATCTTCCATTGTAACCACCCTTTTGAGAAAAGCACCATTTTGTCTCTTGGCCACATGTGGTCAGCCCAAACTCATTGCTTAAAGAGTTCATTTCCAATGGTCTCAGATTGGGTTGGCCTCAGGCTACTGTTTCCTGCTAGATGACAGACTATTTGAAGTCACTTCTTTTAAAAATAGAAACTTCAAGTGTTTTTCTATTGCCTTCTCTGTATATAGACTGCTAAAGTTACCAGTTGATAGACATGTGCTCTGGATAACCAGCACATCCAAGTTGAGCTGCGTCTGATACTAATGGATCTACCCCAGGACTTTTTGGCTTGCGGTCTTTTGTAGCTATGTAATGTTTGCTAAGCCTCTGAGGTTAGGGTGATGAAATTGTTCACACAGAGACTAATGACCTCTAGTACTTTGTAAATGTGTGCTGATGAAGGTAGGCTGCAGCTGCTACTGTCATACTTTCAATCAGACAAAGTGGATGCTAGGCTGGTGCTTTTTAACCCAAGAACACTGTTTATTGAATGGTGGGCTGTGATTCCTCTTTCCCGTTGAAAGCAATGTAATGGATCACAATAGGTATTTTTGGAAAACAAAATAGAAGAAAACTAACAGGGAGAACCTCACATTAGTAAGATCAAGTCATTTTGTACCACTTTCGCTTCAGTACCACTATCCATACTGGGGTGAGGGCATAAAATAAAACATATTTCTGCGATGGGTCTCTAAAACAAGGTTGAAAATTGGTGCCTACAGCTTCTCAGAGACAATGTGTGTCTTCATTATTACTTTTTCTGCTTGATCTTCTCTGGATGATTGACAGTTTAAATATAACACCTAATGAATTACTGGCAAGTTTTATTTGAAACTTTCTTGCTTAGCAAAGGGTTATACAAAGCCTTCAAGTATGATGTTTCTTCTTGGAAAGCATTAATTCCCAAGGAGTTATTCAAAATAGAAAACCGTACCCTCCATACTATCTATCTACATGCCACCTATCTTGATCAGAGTATTTCTAACTTTGACTAGGAAGCACAGCAGCCAATATGAAACCATTCACACAGTGTTTGCTACTTGTTGACTCCACAGAAGCATTTGCTAATTTTAACAACGTTTAGAAACTGCTTAGATAACCTGCTTAGAGGAAGATTCCAATGTTGATTGTACCTGAAAATACAAGATGGATTTTACCATAGGTAATTTTACAAGATTCACATAGAAGTCAAAGCATAATAATCAATATGTTGTCTACCTGCCAAGACTGTGATTTAAAAATTTCAGGACAAGTAGGGTCTAACCAGCTAGATTTCACCTTTTCTAGATTCTGTTGACAGATACTAAAATACAGGGCAAATACACACACACACACACATACCTTCGCTGTCCTTGAATTTCTTAATTGCCACAATTTCATGTGTTTCCTGCAGAAGAAAAGAGACATTAAAGTTATTTTTCCAGTAATTTTCAGTACTTAATTCCCAAAATCTATTTCATATCCACTGATCTCAGGAGAACATTGTTGGGGGAGGTAAAAGAGTGGGAGGCAAAGAGCAGAGGTGCGATAAACAATGAGTTAATGCATGATGTCAATGTCTCGAGGCTAAGTAATAGTCCAGGATGACTGAGGTACACCTTCATGCTGCCATCAAAAACCCAGGGAGACATTTTTTATTAAATACTTTTACTGAGGTCTCTTACATCTCATCACAATCCATACATTCATCCAGTGTGTCAAGCACATTTGCACATATGCTGTCACCATAATTTTCAAAGCATTCTCTTCCTATTTGAGCCCCGGGTATCAACTCCCCATTTTCCCCTCCCTCCCCCACCTACCCTCTCTCATGAACCCCTGATAAAGTATAGATTATTATGTTCATATCTTACATTGTCCTCCTTTGCCCGTCACCCTCTTTTCTATTGTTCGCCCTCCTGGGAAGGAGTTATAGGTTGATCCTTGTAATCAATTCCCCCTTTCTCCACCCACAGGGAGACACTTTGACTGGACTTCTAAAACCAGAGAAAAGGCCTCTACAATGGAGTTGCTGGGGGCAGAACGCTTCTTTCAAGCTGCTTCTTTTCACTTCTCTTTTGTAATAAATATATCCACTTGTTCTCTAGCTCTTTTCTACTGACTGCGATTTCAACCCTGTCTCACGAACATCCCCTCAAGGAAATAACAGTAACTTCCTGCTCCCTTACACCATTCTCTCTCCTGAACTAACAGAAATAGTTTGTGAGCAGAATCCTGTTTTCAACTAAAACATAACCAGTCTTCTTAATCATTTGATTTTTGGCTGAAGAGATGAAAATAAGAGCTGCCAAGGAAATGAAATGGCCAATAACTAAGTACCTCCACCACTAAGCTAAAGAAACTCAGGTCTGGCTGATATGTAAAAGGAATCACAACTTTGGGTAAATTAACAAAAATCCTCTATTGCCAATATGTCTCAGGCCTGCTCTTTTTGCCTTTAAGCAGTATCAAAAGTGTAGGAGTAAATCTTTTAATAAAACATTCCTCCTGTAACAACACAAAAACCATATGAATAAATAACAGGCATGATCCAACAGGGTATAAATAATGACTTATTAAACAATATAACCTTTCCTTCTATGTCCCTTTGAAGAAGTATCATGAACACAATGACAATAACAAAATATCATTATAATTATGCTGAAGAATAACCTCTGAGTCTTAACTACATCTGTACATCATCCCCTTTATGTTCCTCACTAGTTGTTAATAACAAGAAGATACCGGTTTCCATACCTATATTATAATATAAGTAGGAATTTTAATCTGAAAATACTATGGCTACTGAGAAAGACAATCCTCAAAGGTACTAAATTTTTGTTTTTAATGAAGTAATAGATGAAATTGTGGAATAGAGACAAGCTCAATACCGGCTTATATGAAGAAGAATATGTCATCAAAATTGGAGAAAGGCACAAATTAATTACCTACGATATACAGATGAAACAACTTTGCTTGCTGATAGTGAGGGGTAATTGAAGCACTTGCTGATCAAGATAAAAGATTGCATGCTTCAGTGTGGATTACAACTCAATATAAAGACCAAAATTCTTACAACTGGATGAATGATAAATGAAGAAAAGGTTGAAGTTATCAAGGATTTTATCTGTCTTGGACCTACAATCAATGCTCATGGAAGCAACAATCATCAAGAGATCCAAAGATGCATTTCATTAGGTAAGCCTGATGCTTAAGACCTTTAGGGCAGTTAAAAACAAGGATGTTGCTTTGAGGACTAAGATGCTCGTGAGACAAGCCGTAGCATTTTCCACCGTCTCTCATACATTTAAAAGTTGGACATCAAATAAGAACAACTGATGCACTTGAATTGTGCTACTGGAGAAGAATATTAAATGCAGAAGAATATTAATTGCTAAAAGGACAAACAAATTTGTATTGGAAGAAATACGACAAGAGTGCTCCTCAGAGGCAAGGAAGGTGAGATTTTGTTCTACATACTTTGGGCCTGTTGTCATGAGAAATCAGTCCTTGAAGAAGGACATAATGATTGGTAAAGTAGAGGAGCAGCAAAGGAGAGGAAGACCTCAAGGAGATGGATTTACATATGAGGGGTTTCCCCCAGGCAAAAAGAAAAAAAAAAGGAATTGTGCTAGGCAGAGCAGAGCTTCCATAGTGTTTTTCCCTGCCAGGTGAGCACCAAGGAATTCCTCTGAGTGAGTGCACTAGTGTCGTCACCTGGAAAGGTTCTCTCTGGTCACAGAGAATTTTTTTTCATAAAAGCAATTTCACTCGAACCTTGTTTCTTGTGATGGCCAATTTAAGAGAACAGCTTTTGGTTGTGAAATTTTGTTTCCTGCTTCAGAGAAATTCCACAGAAATTGTAATGTTGAACATAGCTTACAGGAACAGCGATATGAGAAAATACTCCAATATACAAGGGTTTTCTCATTTCAAAGAAGGAGAAATGCCAATTGATGAAAAACCTCATTCTGGAAGCCTGTCAACTTTGGGAACAGCTAAAAATGTCGACTCATGGTACATTTATAGTTCACTCCACCAGGTCAGACTGTTAATGAAGCTTTCTCTGTAAAGGTTCTGAAAAGATTACCTAACAGTGTGTGACAGAAAAAGGACCTGATTTGTGGCAGGCGGGGGGCTGGTTTTGTCACCACGACAATGTACCTGCTCATGCAGCCACCTTGCTGCGCCAGTTTTGGCAAAAAATGCATGCCTTTCTTTCCCCACACACCTTACTCACCTGACCTCACTCCGTGCAAATTCTTTTTGTTTCTGCAAATGAAGGGGGGCATGAACAGACAGTGATTTGATGGCACAGAAGAGGTGAAGAAAAAAATGAGAGGTGCTGTCAGCCATCCAAACAGATGAATTTGAAAAATGTTTCTAAGAATGGAATTTCAGATGTGACAAATATGTTAAGTGTAATAGAAAGTACTTTACAGGTAATAAGATTGTTTTGTAAAATAATTTAAATACATAGCTTTGAAAACAACTTTTCCATCTTGGGGAGGTACCCCCTCCTACAGCATGGCTGCAACAATGGGCTCAGTCACAGGCACAATTGTGAGAATGTCACGAGGCCAGGAAGTACCTCATTCTGTTGTGTATAGGATTGCATGAATTGGAACCAATGCAATGTCACTTAACAATAACAACAGCCTTAGCCTTTGGAAAGATGTGGTCACACACAGGCTACTGAAGACGGGGAAAACTCTAGCTTCTGTAGGGCTAGAGCAGGGGTCCTCAAACTTTTTAGACAGGGGGCCAGTTCTCTATCCCTCAGGTCTTTGGAGGATTGGACTTTAGTTTAAGAAAAACCAACTATGAATAAATTCACTGTGGGCCTTGGATGAGTAGGCTGCTAAGCAGGACAGCAGCAGTGGCAAAATCACCTGGCATGCGGAAAAAAATGCACTCGGCGGGCTGCATGTGGCCCTAGTTTGAAGACCCCTGGAAGACAGTTACCACATGGAGGTGACTGCCTGTGACTCAGTACCTGCAGCGATCATCCGTCTCTTCCCTACTCCCTATGGGCTATTGTGACATATTCTGGTTCAGAAAGTCGAACAAATAGTGTGACGTTCAAGACTCTGTTTGTTAATCTGTTCCTACTAATGAGACAAATTCTCCCTGAACTCTGCCAGCAATCTTTATTGTCTAGTTTCTTAATTTATGGAACTACTTTTGTTCTTGATTTTAAATGTTTTTATGAGCATTTAATGCAGAGGTAGGAGGTTCCACATCAAGCTTTCTGATATTATGTCACCCTGAGATTTTGTACATAATAGAAATGTCGACAAAGAAGAAAAATATATGAAAAATAACTCTGAAGACTCTGATTTAAGTTTAATTTATTCAAAATGCTTTTCAGTGCCCCCACAACGTCTGCGACAGAATGTCACCAGCTGCAGTTAGCAAGATAGGCATAATTTGTTACTTGTTTCCATGTCATACTTTGCTTAAGCACAGAGGTAGTTAAAAGGCTGGAATTTAAAACAAAAGAGAAATAATAAATAAACCCATTGATTATAATCCTGTACTGCCATCCCTCATCTCTAATTCTACCTCAAAATTAGAATTATATGGTTTTGGAGGGCAAAAAAAAAGCATTTATAAATGAGGTTGCTGAATTGCATTGCTATCTCCATCAGTGAACAAGCTATATTAAAGCATTTATTAACATTTCCCAGAATAAATTCCCTCCCCTGAAAAAAAAAGATGAGAAAAGTAAAATTTTTTCAGTAGTGGCTAGTATAAAAATATTTTGAGGGTCTATATTTCTTTTAATATTCTTAAGATTTCTACCTCATAAAATCGCTCTGTCTCAATCACTGGATAACTAGATTAGACACAGAGACACATAACCATGGGCTTATTTCTGTAATTAAGTATTTAACCCCTCCCCCAAGTCATTACCTTATTCACAATATTAATTGTCCCTTAAGATTTTTGCAAAGCAACCAGTTGGTATTAACTCCTAGGTTTAATTAAGTTATTTTAAAATGCAGTTACATAACTTGATTTAATTATGTTCTGGAACAGTGTGAATTATTTTAGCTGACCATACAAGCTGCATGAGGAAACAGCAAAAGCGATTGTTTTTGAAGTTTTGCTTTGTAACTTAAAAGTCCCAACAACATAACCGAACTAAACTGAAAAGAAATATTAATTTTACTCTATTTTACTCTTTATGGATTTCAGGTCCCCAGGTGCTACAGGCAGTTAGCATGCTTGGCTGCTGATGGAAAGGCTGAAGGTCTGCAGAAAGTCTTGACGATTGACTTCAGAGCAACCATTCATTGACAACTCTATGGAGCACAATTGCACTCTGATAATGTGGGGTCACCATGAGTTGGAATCAACTTGATGCTAATTGAAAATTTCTGGATTAAACCATTCCACAGGTAATTCTCTACAATCTATCCCATAATTACTCTCAGAGGAAGCCATTCAATAGGAGAAAATAGCACTTCACCCAAATAGCAGAGAACACAATTTGACAACAAAGTATTTTCATCCACCTTTTATGTACAATGTCCTATTTCACGGTTATCTATCTACCTCCTCTTACCCTTCTCCTTTCCCTTCCCTTTCCCTTTCTTTCTCTCTCTCTCTCTCACACACACACACACACACACAAACACAGACATAGACACACACACACACACACACACACACACTGAGCTACAATGTCAGAAGGAAAAAAACACTGCAAATGTAAAACTGACTTGAATGTGTGGAATAGATGAAAACTTTTGGGACTTTCATGTGTTTAATGGGGTAGAACTCAAAATGAGATGAAATAACTAAACATATTCATTAATAGTTGGAATACAATGTACAAAATATTGATCTAGAAAAATATGAAGTTACCGAAAATTAAATGAACTGATAAGGATCAATATCATATGTACTAGTGAGCTGAGATGGACTAGTTCTGTCCATTCTGAATGATATAACTATATGGTTCACTATGCCAGGGATGAAATTCAAATGCAAGAGAAATGGTGCATTCATTTTCAAAAAGAACATTTCAAGATCTATCAATAAGTATAATGTTCTCTGTGATAAGACAATATCTATACATTCACAAGGAAATTTACTATGAACTACTAAAGCTAGTGGTGAAGGAAATGAAGAATTTTATCAAGTTTTTCAGTTTGAAATTTAACAGACATGCAATAAAAATGCATCAACAATTATTGGTGTTTAGAATTTGAAAGTTGGAAACAAAGGGGAAGGATGGGCAGTTGGGAAATCTGGCCTTACCGATAGATATAAATCTGAAGAAACATCACACGATAGAATTATGTAAATATTTTTAAAAAATATAAAGAGCAACTTTACATAACACATTATGGATAACATTGCTAAGGATGGGAAATCCAGAAGACTTCATTGTGCTCATACAGAACCTATACATCGATAGAGCGGGAAACAGTCACTTCAACAGAACAGGAGAATATACCAAGGTTTAAAATCAGGAAAGGTGTGCATTGGGGTTATAGTCCTTCACTATACTTATTCAATCCATATGCTAAGCAAATCACCTGAAAACGTTCATGATATTAAAAGGAACATGACGGGCTGAGCCCCGGTGGCGTAGTGGTTGTGCGCGGGACTGCGGCCCACTGGGTTGGAGGTTCAATTCCAGCTCCCAGGAGCAAAGGCTGGGCCTTCTACTCCCACCATCAGAGGGCAATGAGGGCTAAAAAAATTAATAAAAATAAAAATAAAAGGAACATGACATCAAGATTGGAGGATGGGCCTATTAATAACTTTGATATATAGTTTCACCAACCTTGATTGGTGAAAGTAGGACTTGAAGCACTTGCTCATGACTTCGGCCTTCACTATGGATTGCAACTCAATGTAGAGAAAGCAAGAATTCTTATAAATGGACCAATATGTAATATCATGATAAACAGAAAAGACTGAAGTTTTCAAGGATTACATTTTACTTGGATCCACAATCAACACTCAAGGAAACAACAATCATGAAATCAAAGAGCATACTGCATTGGACAAACCTGATGCACAAGACCTCTCTAAAGTGTCCAAGAATAAGGATGCCACTCTGAGGACTATTACAGGTCTGACTCAAGCCATGGTTGTTTCAATAGTCTCAAAGCAAATGTAAAGCTTGACAATGAATAAGGAAACTGGAGATTAATTAATGCACTTGAATTACAAGTTGGTCAAGAATCTTGAAAGTACCATGAACTGCCAGAAGAACAAATAAATCTGTCTTGAAAAGATGTACAGTGAGAAGGCTCCTTCAAAGCAAGGATGGTGAGACTAAGTCTCAAATAGTTTGGACATATTGTTAGGTGGAAACAATCCCTAGCAAGCGATATATTGCTTGGCACAATAGAGGGTTCATGAGCATGAGGAAGGCCTTCAGGGAGATGGGTTGCAACAGTGGCTGCAACAATGGGCTCAAAAATCATGAGTGTGGAGATGGTGCAGAACCAGGAGCTGTTCTAGTCGAGTGTAGATAGGGTCACTGAGAGTTAGAACAGACTCAATGGCACCTAACAATAACAACAATTGCTAGTGGATCCAAATGAACCGGAAGGGACATCGACTAGCAAAGTCAAAGATGTAGCCACGATGATCCAAGGTGTACGGATTATATACTTTTAATGGGTATGTTATATTACGGGTAAAATTGGTATTTTTGTATGCAAATGATACATTAAAGAGTGGTTTGAACATGAATCACTTGAAACAAATTATCTCATACTTATAGATTAATAGAGGGCTGAGGCCCAGTGGCGTAAGTGGTTGAGTGTGGGACTGCGGCCCATGGGCTTGGCTGTTCAAATCCAGCGGGGGCTCTCAGAAGTAGCACTGGGTAGAGCCCACGACCGCCAGAAGCAGTGATGCCCACACACACAAAAAAAACTTAGAGATTGATAGAAATTCTCTATCCTATTTTAATATTTAGATGAGGAAACAAAATATTCAAAGAGCAAAATCTAGCTATCAGGAATAAAAATGGAATATTTGGGAAATATGTCTCCTATATCCTGGGGAAACACTTCAATAAAATGTGAACAGGTGAACTTTCAAAATGATCTTGCCCCATATTTGAAGATCATTCATACATTACATTTAGGTGACTTCAAACTACCCCATTTCTACCAAATCTTGACTATGAAAGAGTGACCATTTCAAAGAAGAGAAAGATTTCAATTTAAAAGGACTGACCAACCTGCCTCTACTGAAGTTATTGAGCAAATAATGAAGAAATAAAAATTTCACTTCGGTGATGAAGTGCTTGAGAAAAAGAGTGATTAGGCATCCCAAATGTAGGCCATCTCCAAGCTCAATCAGGCACTCACTGGATGTAAGCTATGATCAATTGTGAAAGAAAAGTACAAAATTTAAATTTAAATGCTCTAGATATATCTGTAAAGACTATCTGGCTGTGGCAAGAATAGTAATTTGCAACATATTAAATCTGAAATGCCACAAAAATGGAGCTTTTCCAGTCTCCACCTTGACTTTAGCTTGCATTCATTGGCAGCAATGAATGGTTTACAGCCTGTTTCCGGTTTTCAGATATCCCCCCCCTGCTTCTACCAAGACAAGAGCCCTGGTGGCACAGTGGTGAAGTGCTCAGCTGCCAACTGAAAATGTCAACAGTGCAAATCCACCAGCTACTTCACTGGAGAAAAACCTGGGGGTCTCCTCCCATAAACATTGCACCGTGGGACTTCTCATCTTTCCCATAAGGTCGCTGGATGGTGGAATCACATCCAGGGCATCCAGGGTCTATCAAGATGGTATCTGAGTGTATAGATGTGGGTGGTGCGATTATGTCACTTCATTGTGGTGAGGAAGAACCTCTGCAATAAATACATAGGTTCTTGTGCTGTACTCTGGTACTCTGGTCTCGGAGATAAGATGTATTCTGGGCCTGGATCCCAGTCCTAGTTTTTGTTGTTCATGAATCTTTTAGGGGCTGTGAACTCAGGGAATCTATGATTGTCTATGCTAGGGCTTTGTCCTGGCTGTTTAGCCTCTCAGGTCTAATTGGTGCTAAAAGCATCTTGATTCCTATCTCATTTATACCTGCGAATTAGCTGCTAATTTGTGTTGAGGGTCAATGTGCCCCTTGCGGCCCATTTTTACCAACAGGCTCACTGAGTTTCATCTCATCCATCGGTGGGGGGGGTGTGTGTGATCACTCTGGCAGGCCTTAGGAGCCCCTCACAGACGGAAGCAGCTCAGGAATCCTCTCTCTACCTAACCATACTGGGTCACATTTCTACTCTACCCTCTCTGCTTCCAGCACGAAGAGACAGCCCTGCCAAGAAGTTGCTCCTTTGAGTGTCAAGAGGGGAAGGAGGTATACAGTTCTTTCACGTTTACCTTTCTCCTCAACCTACCATGTCCACCACCAGCCAGGGTTGCAGCTTCTCTGGTGCGGTGGAAGGTAAAGGAGTTTCAGACTTATGTACTGACCACTTGCCTGTCCTAACTCTGCCTTTTCCTCTCACATCCCTTTGGCACCAAACAGGGTTGTCCTCCTACTTGGAATCTTAAAAGGACATTCCCTACAAAGGGCATTCATCTTCCTATCTTTCCAGAGGTCAAGAGAGATAGAGAAAAAGAGTCTTAATGATAAAGACACTAGTGGGTGTTTAAAAAACATTGACCCAATTGAAAATAAAGGTTAAGTTACAGGGGTAGAAGGGAAAGCAAAGAGATCACATTTTAGATTTTAACTTAGGGACTGATGACCAATAGAAACACACAGGATGAGAAAAATTGGTGTGTTTAAACTAGTGATAGAAGTACAGCTAGCCACATACTTCATTGTTGAGGGCAGGAGTGGCTGTGCTTAACTTTCTTGTGACCAATTTTTTTCCTCCCAGTAAGTTGGCATGCTTCACTTCTGCAGGTATTTGTGGTTAAGTATAATGCATAGCTAGTTTACAATAAGTATAGCTACTTGAGAAACAGATTGCTCATTGCTTTCTGGGGATTCTAACAGAAACCAGACCCTTGAGTACGCACTTCCACATTCTCTTGAAATTAGATGCAGCTCACTGACAAGTCCTATAAATTAATACTTAAGAATACCTGATTCGATTTTGTTTTTAATCATCCAGAAGCTAATAAATGCATGCTTATAAAATTTGTAATTATTTATTTAGGGGACACTAGCCAAATTTTCCATTAAAATAAGAAAATGACAATACTGGGATCCATTAAAGAAGCATTATGAATTAACCAATAGGACAAGGCTTAATCCCCTCGCCCCCAAATCTTGAGAAAACATGGCTGGGATTTAAGAAAGAAGCATATTTAACAAAATTATAATTCAAGACGTGACACAGAGAAGGATCACCATTTCTTCTGCACTGCAGACTTTTCATTAAATATGTCTCTGTCCTAAATCTCAACAAGTTTTATGTATCAGCCACTCACATTGTGGCTGTGTCCTAGTAGTAGAATACATGGTGACTTTGGCGTGGCCAAGATATTAACAGCTGATAAGTACAGCATGAGACACTTAGAAACTTGCTGTTCAAACTGAAGTAGATTACGTCCAGGATAATCATTAGCTGTATGATTAGCTAAAATCCTTTACAGGGATTGCCTGTATTGTAAGGGAAAAACTATAAAAAAATTCTCTCTCTCTTTTTCCAGAGTAAATGCATATTAAATAAAAATCAGGATGCTATCCCGTTTATGAAACAGCTCTGTCTGGTTTGTTTTTATAGATGTTTGCCTAGCTTTTTATGTTCATATGACACATACAAAATAAGACATCTGTCGAGTTTAACTGTACCATACTGTTATACAAGCTTACCTGGAAAAAGGATCTGTTTACCAAAATTATATTATAAGGAAACTTGACTATTCTGGGAAGCTAGTAATGATGTAGTTAGAGAGGAAGAATGAAGAAAATGTTCTAAAATTGATTGATGTGACCAAACTATTGAGTTATATGATTTGTGAATTATATGGCAAACAAACCTTTTTTAAAAAAGAGGGGGGCATTTAGAAAAATTCTATTATCATTTCATTCCATTTTCCACAGTCTTTTGGAAGCTTCTGCCTATATGAGAGTTAAAGTCAAAAGAGGAAAAGACAAAATTTGCCAAGTGGTCAGCACGCTTGAACTAAAAGTGGAGTGTAAGTCTCAAGCAATTCAGTATTTCAAGAGAACTAATTCATCAGTTTTGCACACAACTGATACTGAAAACATAATTCTATTGTCAATCACATGATGCAGGAAAGGATGTATTACATAGCATGCAGCCTGGCAGCTCTCTAAGGCTTTCAGAATGAAGTTGAAGGCCCATGTTTTAGTTCCCCCCCCCCACAAAAAAAAGCATCGATGCTCCAGTGGCACCTCTTGGCAGTTTCTCCACTGAACCCTCACCTCTACTCGCTTTGATGTGCTCACAATCTTCCCCAAGCATTCATTCTCCATTCAGTCATTTACTCATTCAGCAAGCATTTTCCAGGGCCTCCTAGTTGACCGAGGCTGTGCAAAACACTGGGGATACATACACAAGAAGATAAGGGGAGTCGTTGTGCTTATAAAGCTTATCCAGTAACACCAGCAAAAATCTGAAACTTTTGTAGGGCAGAAACCTGTCAGAGAAAGACAACTCAAATATTTTCCACTAAAGTGAACAATACAAATATGCTGACTGCACCCTGTCAAAGGCAGAAAAGTTACAAGACGCAAGGAAACAAAGCAATCCTGTCAAGTTCTGCCTCTGGCAGGTTTCTATGTATTCTGGAGGGAGGAGATTGATAATCAGAAAATAAGTAATAGAATAAGAAAGTAATAGTGACTGCAAAAAAAAAGAAAGAAGCAAACAAACAAATCCAAACAGGGAAATTCAACAATGCATGTGTGCAGGAGCAATGGCTTAATTAATGTGACTCTTCTAGCCAAAGTCTCTACTACCCGCCCCCCACACACACCAAATGACCTTTTCCTGCATGGGTCTGATAAGTAGAGAGGGAGATCCTGATAGGATTCACCTATACGTAATTGTGAACAGGGTTCTCTGGCATGCCACATTGCTCTGCAAATAAAAGTCGTCCTCTGAGATGCAGGAAGGGGGATCTCATTACCAGCAAAAAAAAACCCCACAAACAAACAAACAAACAAACAAACAAACCAGGACTGGCATTTGTCCTCTGGACCCCACTATCTCTCTGCAGTGAACCTCCTGGATCCAAAAGACAGTTATGATATCAGAAGAGCTGCAGCAGCATAACCAACACCAGAACATGCAATACAACGGTTGACTGTCCCTGCCCAGGGAGCAAGTAAAACTGAGGCTGGTTTGTGGAACAAATTAGATGCCTCTGGGCATTTACTTGGGACATCTGCACTAGATGACCCATGGATGTGCAGCTGATGGCATCTGGGCTGAGGCTTGTTGGAGTGAGGTGCCTCTGAGCAATTAATTCAGGGAGCTGGGCTTTTTTTTTTGAGACACACACACAAACACACGAGCTGGACTTTTTTTTGAGAGACACACACAAGCTGGGCTTTTCTTTTAGAAACACACACACCACACCCCCCACCCACGCATCCACCACTGCAGGGTTGAGCTAAATGCCTTTGCGTTGAAGCTCACAGCTGAAGGTATGAGCTTTGGGGATTAGTAGTCCTGAAAGAACTTTGAAACATGCCATGACGGAACAACTGTATCCTGAGTATTTTTCATTTGCATTACAACCTGTTAATTTCCTCAATAGGCTCTTTAATCATGAATATTGCCTTTGAGTTCTGTGTAGCCATTGTAATTGATACTAGAACTTAGATTTAAAAAATAGAGAATACTAGTTAACACAACAACATCTATATGGGGAGGACCTGACATCATAGTCTGGCTGTTTCTTAAATGACAAAAAGCCAGTCTTGCTATTTCTAATTTATTCAAGTTCATCTTTCAAAACCATCTTTCACGAAGATGTCCTAGCTTGTTTTGTGGACTCCTCCATTGCAATCCCTACCATCCTATGTACATACCGCGAGCACAGCAACTAGGTCTCACTTCCCAGCCCAGTCCCCACTGACGAGTTGCGATGGTAGGACCACTGTATTAACTCTGCACTCCTATGACTTAGCAAGAACACACACCACCGGAGTAGGGCGGAAGACCATGGCAGCTGAGTCGTACCCTTTAAATGTACTCATACATCTAATGAAACTTATAGTGACCAAGAAAGAATGAGGCATGTGATTGAACTACCGAATTATATGATATGTAGATTATCTGCCAATAAAACAAGTTTCTTTAAAGAAATAGGACAATGGCACATTATGAACTTTTAACTGAAATTTTAACTTCTACAGGAAAATTGTAATTCCAGATTTGTGCTAATCCCCTTACCCAACAAATAATAAGATGATATTATCACTGCTTTAGAAAAATAAGATGTTAAGAGGAAAAAACCAGCCTTTTAGGGAAAAATAGCTGCTAGCATATTACTTAATATTGTGCTAATGAAGGGATACAGAGGCAAAATGGGTATACAAATGAGACATGGAAATTATAATGAACTAAAAGACATCTCTGCAAACAAAAGTGTGGGGTATTGTCAAAAGGACAAATCCCCTGGATTTTGCGATGAATGATCTTTCTATCTTCAATCTCAGCTAGCTTGTAAGCTCCGCAAGTCTGTCCCTTCTACAATGTGGGCTCTTAACAGTCACTAATCATGCCCTTTTGTTTTTTTTTTTTGGGGGGGGGCATCACTGCCCTCAGGTGGTGGGAGTAGGCGGCCCAGCCTTTGCTCCGTGGAGCTGGAATCAAACCTCCATCCCAGTGGGCCGCAGTCCCGCGCACAACCACCACGCCACCGAGGCTCAGCCCAATCATGCCCTTTTCACCCTTAACTCCAACTATCTAGCAGGACTTACTACAGGAGTTGCTTTCAACATGTCTGCTTCCTGCTGCATCTCACAGCTAACTCCTGTGGTTATCTTGAGCTGGCATTAGCAAGTGTTCTTTTTATATCAATGAAGGTTCTATTCAAATAGCATGTATAATTCTAAGAGATTTTTTTTGGGGGGGGAGGAATCTGCTTTACATAAATCACATAGTGGAGATCAGTCCCCATGGAAGCTCCAGAGACAATGCAAATTGGCAGATGTTTTGGGAGAAATTACTTTTTTTCTTCTAAACAAAACATGGCAGAAAGGTTTTACTTGGCATTCCGCTTAAAGGACTAGAATAAACTGTGAGAGTATGGCCCCACGTACACAGAATATGTATGTAAATGAAACTTGATTCCATATTTTAAACGAATGGAACATTTTTCAGGTTTTCACTTAGAAGGTAAGGTAAAGGACAGCATGAATCTTTTTAGAACAGAGAAACTCAGCTATCGTGTAACAGCTTAATACCAGCCCCCTAAAATACACTTTAAATTGATTGGCAGGAAGTCATATATTTAATATGACTTGTGAATCACAGCCTTCTGGTCATTCTCCCTGGATTTGAACAAAAGGCATCTAAAGCAACAGGAACCATTACCGATTTATAAATAAGTGCAATAAAATACAAGTACATACTCAGAAATAACCTGTTTAAATTTTCCACCAAGTCCTCCACAACCAAATAAAAAGGCAAGCAAGTTTTAACATATGGCTGTTTCCTACCTGCCGAAGCAAACAGAGAATTTTAAAAATTATTACAGCTAGACTCCAAGTAGTCCAAAAGACATGTATGGATGGACTCATGGAAGATATGTACTTGTCACTTTTCATACTCATTGTCAGTTCAATCTATATGGTAGTAACAAAGAGAAGCAACCAAAAAAATCATTTCTAATTAGAAATATTGTTTAGTAACATTAAATTCTGCAAAAAAACTTCTTAGAATCTCCAAAGTCCTTCTTTCAAAAACATACAATCTTAACTTTTAAAAAAATCATAGTAAGGAAAGAATGCAAAGGTCATTACACCTCCAAAAAGTAACTTCAGCTCTGGAGCTAAGTAAGACCAGCTGGATTTGAAACCTGCCTCAAACTACATACACTAGCTGAATTGCCTTAGGCGACTTCACTTTTCAGTGCCTCAATGATCTTGAAAGTTGAATTAATATCACTTACTCCTGAAGTTACTATTACAGCGAAATGAGAGGATGCAAGTAAAACACTCAGAACAGGAGTAAAAAAAAATTCAAAATATTCACTTTGGGGACATTGCCCATCCACCAGAGCAAGTTTCCAAAGGAACTCGGCATGAAAATGTGTCCCTAAGGTCTGACTTTTCCGGACCCTGGGGGAAATTTAAAATGTTCAGGCCTTCCTTTGTATAAAGTCCAAGCTCACAGAGACTACAAATGTATTAGGGCTGACGTTCCCCTTCAATGGTCAGATATCAAGTAGGGTGGGGATGTTTAGGACTGCGAAGATCCTGGGACAGTAGCTCTGTGTAAGGCAGAGGGATTCTAGGACTTTGGGCAGTGATGGTATGTGGAGAAATTCATTTCCAGTGATGCTGGAGGAATACTCCGAAAATATAAACAGATCAATCTAGGATTCTAAAACTTCAAGACTAAATAAATAAAACGCAAAGGCAACCCCACAGAGGCTCACTGACATATAGAAAACACTGACTACACCTAACAACTGCAGACTGCCCAATTTTTCAAGGGCCTATGCAGTATTCAACAGGCATACCAACCCATAAAACAAACCTCCACAATCAGATAACTGAAATCATACAGTGTATGTTGGTTCCCTGAGCAGAATGAGATAAAAGGAATTCCCAATAAAGAACAATAGGAGAAATCCCCCAGCACTTGGCAATGAAACAGAAACCTTCAAAATAATCTATGGGTCAAAGAAATCTCAAAGGGACTTTAAAATTTTCATAGAACTAAATAAAAATACCACATAGTGGAATATATTGGATACAACTAATACAGTGATGTTGCGCCCACAAGTCGGTTTCGACCCATAGTGACCCTATGCACAACAGAATGAAACACTGCCTGGTTCTGGGCCATCCTCACAGTTGTTCCTGTGCTTGAATCTATTGTGCTGTAAATCCACCTCATCAAGGGCATTCCTCTTTTTCTCTGCTCCTTTATCTATGAAGTATGCTGTCCTTCTCCAAGGGCTGGTCTATCCTGACAAGATGTCTACAGAGTCTCATCATCATTGCCTCTAAGGAGCACTCTCATCATACTTCTTCTAAGACAGATATGCTTGTCCTTTAGAGCAGTCCACAGTACATTCAATATTCTTCTCCAGCACCACAATTCAAAGTCATCAATTCTTCTACAATCTTATTTAAAGTCCAACTTTCACATGCATATGAGGCAATGGGAAATACCACGGCTTGGGTCAGGGGCACCTTAGTCTTAAATTTGGAACTGAAAGCAAAGTCCACAAAGTAACATGCTTTATTTTCAATACTCAGAAGAGGTCTCATGCCGCAGATCTACCTACTGAAATACATTGTTTTGATCTCCTGACTGCTGCTTTCTTGAGCCTTGATTGTAGATCCAGGCAAGGCAAATTCTTGACTTCAACCTTTCCTTCATGTATCACGTTGCTGCCTATTGGTTCAGTTGTGAAGATTTTGGTCGTCTTCATATTGAGTCACAATCCATACCGAAGACTGCAATCCTTGGTCTTCATCAGCAGTGCTTCAAGTTCTCCCTACTTTCAGCAAGCAAGGCTGTGTCCTCTGCATATTACAGGTTAGTGATAAGTCTTCCTTCAATCCTGATGGTAAATTCTTCTTCATGTAAACCAGACCCTATGATGATTTGCTCAGAATCCAGATTGAATGAGTATGGTGAAAGAATGCATTCCTGATTTTATACCACACAGTAGTCCCTTGTTCTGTTGGCACAACTACATCTTAATCTATGTACAAGCTCCAAATGAGCACAATGAGGTGTTCTGTAACTCAATTCAAGGTTCTCCGTCGTTTGTTAGGATCCATACAGTCAAATGCCTTGACATGGTCAATAAAACACAAGTAAGCATCTTTCTGGTAGTCTCTGCTCTGTGCCCATATCTATCTGGCATCAGCAATGATATGGCTTATTCCACATCCTCTTTTGAATCCAGCCTGAATCTCTGGCAGTTCCCTGTCACAATACTGCTGCAATAGTTGTTGAATTATCTTGAGCAAAATTTTACTTGCATGTGAAATCAATGATATTGTTCTCCAGTTTGCATATTCTGTTGGGTCACCTTTCTTTGGAATGGACACTAACATGAATTCCTTCCAATCAGTGGACCAAGTAGCTGTCTTCCAAATTTCCTGGTGTAGAGGAATAAGTGCTTTCAGTGCTAACACAGTACTGAGAGGGAGCTTGGAGGTACTAATTACTTACAGTAGAAAAAAGGAAACATTTCAAATAAATCATGCAAATTCTTCTCTCAAGACAAGAACAAAAGTCCAAAGGAAAGCAAAGAACTCTTAAAGATGCTAAAACAATCTGGAGAAATTGTTCTGATATCAAGCTTACTATGCAGCTTCAAGGAAATTTGTGCAGCAGTTGAAAGTGGCAAGTTATTAAATGAAAGGCAGGCAGTTTCAACCTACTTTGTTCTATAGGGTCGCCAAGAGTCAGAATCAACCTAATGTCAATGTGTATGGAATTTTACATAGCTTCAGTAATTATACACACAAATAAATAGAACAGCATTGAGAACCCAGAAATAAGACACAAATATATGCCTAAGTAGTTTATGTATTATATCTAGTTTATATATTTTTACCTATTTTATTGATAATATATGACATGTATGATACAATCCATAGGGACTACAACTAGTTTTTGACAGAGCGACAAAAGCAATAAGGATGGTCTTTTCAACAAATGGTTCTGAATTAACTGGGCATTCATTCACTAGGGGTAAAATAAACCTTTATTTAAATCTCACACCTTATAGAATAATTACGTCAAAGTGGATTATAAACTGTAATGTGAAATTTTAAAATGTTTTAAGGAAAAAAGAGAATGTTTTCCAGTGCTAGGGCAAAGCACCAGGAGTCTAGATTGCATAGTGGTTACACATTGAAGTGGAAGCCACAAGGTCAGCAGTTCAAAACCCCCAGCAGATACTTTCTACTCCCATAAAGAGTGCAGTCTCGGATACTCATAGGGGCAATTGGACCCTGTCTTTTAAGGTCATTAAGAATTAACTTGATAAGAGTGAGGGCCTACAAAAAGAAGTCTTCGATTTGGAACTGAAAGCATAATCCATAAATTGAAAAATTGGTAGGTACACTGGACTTCATTTCAAGATTAAAAACTATTGCTCCATGAAAGACCCTCTTGAAAGGATGAAAAGTTAAGCTAAGGACTAGGAAGAAAATGTGCAGACCACACATATGGCAAATGACAAGTGTCTAGAATATATAAAAACATGAGAAAACATTTAAAAATTTTAATTAAAAATCCAATTAGAAAACAGGCACACAAATAACTGGCAACTTAACACTATCATATATTTGCTATTTTCATACTCTCCTTAATTTCATATTATATGTTTTTGTCCAGCAGGCAGAGTTTTGCCTTTGTGAATGAACATTATTGGAAATTTCCACCTATCGCCAACCCTCATTTGCTTGTGCAATATCCAGTCACTTACGTTTAAAACCATACAAATCAACAACCCATGTATTTAAGTTTAAGAAGTTATCCTAAATATGTATACTTTACTTTTCTGAACAGTATTTTAAATTCTGTATTACTGGATAAATTAATGATACTATTAATAGAATTACCATGTGCCCCATGAGGATTATTTCAAATATTCCCAATAAAAATATAATGATGGCAGCATAATGGTTTCACATTGAGCTGAGAACCACAAGGTCAGCAGTTTGAAACTACCAGGTGCTCCACAGGAGCAAGACGAGGCTTTCAACTCCTGTAAAGAGTGGCAGGCTGGGAAACCCCCAGAGACAGTTCTACCTGTTCTGTCGAGTTGCTGTGTCGGCATCGATTCCACAGCTGTGAGTAAAGTGGACTATGAATATATATATGTGTGTGTATATGTATGTATATATGTATATATGTATATGTATATATATACACCCCAGATGAATGAATCTTTAGCTCCCACTTAATCATAAACCCTAATCTAAGGACAGTTAGTTCTGACAGGACCCTACTTAACACTTGCCCTCATAAAGATATTGGTGCTATCACAAAGTGTGGTGAAGAAATCATCTGATGCCTAATTATGTAAAATAATAGTGTTTGAAGTCTTGAAAGGTTTGTCTTAAAACCATATAAATGAGGATTCAGCTAAGTCCACAAGGAAGAAGCACACCAACCTGTGTGATAGAAGGACTGTAAATAATAAAATCCCAAACTGGAGAAGGGTTTAAATTCTGAGTACTTGGCTTACAGAAGGCTATGGATGACAGGAACTCCTAAAATCCATTTACAAGGTCCCCACAAGGATTAAGGCTCCATTGAATTCCCTTCTGACCATTGACCTGAGATACAAATAGCCTTGTTACCACAGTGCTTTGGAAAGCGGATTAATGCAGATGTAATTAAGTTTACTTTTCATTTGCTTTCCCTTTGGACCCATTTTAAATTTGTTTTCATAGTTATTATTTTCTGCATTGTTCTGTATTGGGGGTTTCTATGTTTCATTTTGTTGCTGTTGAAAAGTTTGTATGCTTTTCTTTCTATGAAATCTATGACGGGTCTATCTATAGACAAAGTAACCAGATTAATCATTTTAGGGTTATACCATGGGAGGGAGAAATGAGGAGTTAAGGATGAATATAACAATCAACAAAATGGTCTAAAATTGACTACGGTGATGATTGCACAACCCTTTTTGATATTTTAACCATTAAATTATATGGTATGTGTCAATAAAACTGTAAAAAATTAAAAAATCAAACTATAAACTTGTGATATTTTTATAATATGAAAGACTTGAATAAATATTATAAACTGTTAGAAAAACTAACAAAAGATTTTTTTAACGGGCACAAAATATAAACAGACAGGGCTGAACCCCAGTGGCGTAGTGGTTCTGCACGGGACTGCGGCCTAGTCGGATGGAGGTTCAATTCCAGCAGCAGCTCCACAGGAGCAAAGGCTGGGCCTCCTACTCCCACCACCAAAGGGCAGTGATGCAAAAAAAAAAACAAACCTCAAAAAACAAAAAACAAAAATATGAACAGACAATTTACCCCAAAAGATATACAGATGGGAAAAAAAAGCACATGCAATGATTTTCACCACTATTAGCCATTAGGAAAATGCAAATTACAACTACAGCGAGATATTATTACATGTGATTTGAATATCTAAAACCTTTTTAAAAAGTGATACCATCAAATGCTGATGACCATGTAAATACCATATAAAATGGTATAGCCACATTGGAAACAAAAAGTATAGCAGTTTTTTAATAAAGCTATTATGTATGCACTTACCATATAACTGAACAATTACAGAGATTTACCCCAAACTAAAGCCAAATCCACTGCCAGTCAGTTCTGACTTATTCTATAAAGGCTTTCTAAGAATGTTTCACCACCCTCCCACCCTCATGAACCCCTGATAAATTAGACATTATTTTCATAACTTACACCGACCAATGTCTCCCTTCACCAATGTTTCTGTTGTTCATTCCCCTTGGAATCAGTTTTCCCTTACTTCCCTTCTCCCTCACCTTCCCCCTACACTCCTGGTCGCTCTACTCACATTTCTGTTCCTGAATTTGACCTGGATTCCATGTGTTGTAAGCTCTTATCTGTATCAGTGTACATGCTCCAGTCTAGTCAGAACTGAAAAAGTAGGACTGGGGTCATGATAATGGGGGATAAGGAGGTCTCAAAGAACCAGAGGAAAATTTTGTTTCATCGGTATTATACTGCTCCCTGGTTGACTTGTCCCTTCCTTATGACCCTCCTCTAAGGGGATGTCCTATTATCTAGAGATGGGTTTTGGATCTCTATCCAACCCCCCTCGTTCCCAACAATGTTTTCAGTTTGGGGTCTTCTGCTGCCTGTTACCTGATCCCATCAACACCTCATGATCACTTGGTTCTAAAAACTGGCATTCTGTGATGCTTACCTTCGCAACATAATTGCTGAAGACAAAATGGGTGCAAATGTGGTGAAGAAAGCTGATGATGCCCAGCTATCAAAACATAGTGCTTGAGGTTTTAAAGACTTGAAGTCAAATAAATAGCCATATAGCAGAGAAGCGTCAAGCCAACATGGAAGAAGCATATCAGCCTGTGTGATCAAGATTGTAAAACTTTATGGGAGTACACAACCTCATTTTTTGTCCACAGAGCTGCTGGTATGTTTGGGCCATGGATTGACCTTGAAGTTAGCCCAAAGCCTAACCTATAGAACCACCAAGGGAAATTTCCCAGTGAAATATAAATTTATGTTCACAGAAAAAACTATAAATGGATGCTCGTCACCATTTGTTGCTAGCCCAAACTGGAAGCAACCCAAAGTCCCCGAATAGATGAATGAATTATAGTACGTGCATTCCACAGGCTACTACTAAGCAACTACTTAAAAATAACAACAACCGTACACACAAAATGCCACATTGATCACACAGCCTTTTAAACAAATCTCAAGGGAGACAGGCTAAGTGAAATATGTCAGGTTACCATTCTCTTTCAAAATTATTTGACTACCAGTAACTTAGTCTTATTGATCCCTAAACTTTGAAGTCATCTATGCTTTAGAATTACGGTTGTCAATTTAATCTCATTTGGATGATTCTTCTAAGCTACACAATGCTCGAGGCAGATTTTCTTTACTAATTGAGCTAAACTATTGTTCATTTTCAAGATGACTTCAAGGGATAATTTACATTTAAGGTTTAAATATCAGAGCAGTAGAATGGGGGAGGTCGCTCCTCCATTCTCAATATGTTCAGTCAGCTTGGAATCTATAATAATTTGAAAGTCAATGTGAAATAGTAAATGAGGGAAGCAGAGTTCAATCGATTTTAAGGTTTTAGCAGTTGCAATAGACACATACATCCTATTAGTAAAGAATTGTAATTATTCCTCATGAAAAGACTATTACCTAGGAGACTGCATTTTCCAAAATGAAGTTTCAACTGTCCAAGCAAGATGCTGAAGTTTGGCAGTTTCTCCATTTAACTTATTCCCCCCAATTTTCTCCTCCCCCTTTTCCCCATGGAAGGAAGATTAGATCAATCATAAGGAAAATAATTGTGGGTTTTTCCCCCAGGGGGATCACATCTGAGTTTACTGGGTACAGTGATGACCTTGCTACATATAATTAAAACTGTTAATACTAAAACCTTCTGTTATGGCACTGTCATATCCTTCCCCCAAAATCTGTTTTTGGTGCAGTTTGTGCGCCTTAAACTAAGAGCTATTAAAAGACAGGAAAGGTCAGTGCACCCAGAAGCTATCAGGAGGCAGACACATGGTTTGCTGTCTTAAAAGTTTATTAAGTAAAGAACATTTTTCTATACTTGATCTTAGCCAAAAGGCTGAGAAGCGATAAAGAACATTTTTCATATGATAAGCTAGTTCTATAATATATGCAATAAATCAGAATATGGCAGTCACTTAACAAAATGTGTTGAACAAATTAGCACTCCACATTATACAAACTTCAAATTGTTGTCCACCAGGAACAATGCAACATTTTTACTAATTATCTGTGATTACAGGAGGCATTTGAAGAAACAGATAAAGTTCTTCAGTATACCCTTTTTTTTAATTACAAGCGTTCATGTGAAATCTCCTTCAATTGATTGCATTCCAAATAAGATCTTAATATAAACACCAAAGTTGCTAGTACTGTGTATTAAGTAACACAAAACCAAGAAATACCAGTTACTGTGAAGTTCATGTAAGTACTGACACCTCTCACATTAATGACCAAAATGTCAATGATCACGTTACAACAGTATTGCAACTTAATTCTTTAAAAAGAGAAAAAAATAAGCTAGTCGTAGCTAAAAGAACCCCTATCTATAGAAAATTATGTGGGGAAGAAACATTTTAGGGGAAAGGGAAGGGGGGTGGAGCTTTACTTTCAGAGCAGGAATTATGCAAAATAACTCCATTTGTGCAGTAAGACAATATCCATGAAACACTCAACATTGTGCATACACTTTGTAAAGCTCTCTTTTGATGAGTATAGACTACATATGCTTGAAACTTAGTGAGAAATAGGACATGCTCTTACATACACACACATGCACACACAGAGTGCTTGTTCAACACTGAGCATGGTCTGCCTCTGTAATCCAACTCAACGAGTATTGTGTTATCCAAGGCACTTGAAAGTATGTGTAGAAATCATTAACTGATTAACTGAATTGAGGGATGATTGAGGAATGATGGCAAAGAAGAGGTGGTAATGATCTGATGCAAGTGGATATACATTTTTAAGCAGACAAAAGGCTTCAAAAATTCATGGAAGTGGAATTAAGAGAGAAAATTTTCCATAAACGTTTAAATTCCGGGCTGAGCCCCGGTGGTGTAGTGGGTGTGCGCGGGACTGCGGCCCGATGGAGATTCAATTCCAGCAGCGGTTCCACAGGAGCAAAGGCTGGGCCTCCTACTCCCACCACCAAAGGGCAGTGATGCCCCCCCAAAAAACAAAAAAAAGTTTGAATCCCCCTCACCTTTAACTGCCAAAGGTTTACAAATACAAAACCTCTGTTCTGCAAAAAGCAAACCAACCCTTCACCATGGACCTTGCCTAAATATTTAACTGATACCAAGGCTAGAAAGTACAGAACCACAAGTCCCTTGATGCCTGGACGTTTTGTTCCTAGAAGAAAGTTTACCTTCAAGGTACACATTTTAACAATAGATTATTTTAGAAATAAAATGTTCAAGAACTCTTTTTTTTCCTCAAGAGCGTGTGAGGGGAAAATCCCCCTGGTGTCTGTATCCTTTAGTTCTACTTTTATTTCGAATTTAAATTCTTCAAACCAATCACTTTAAATACTTCCTCTAATCCCCCTGTAATGTGTCTACATCTGCCAAGCCTCATGACTGAGACTGCAGAGTATCATTTCTGCTGAACAAAGGTGTACTTCCTCTTGCACCTTTTTGTTTCTCTCACAGTTGCAAGAGGTCTGCTGTGGGCATCACTGCAAGCCCTGCTGGAAGGGTGCGGACCCCCAATGACTAACAGTTAAGATATTTAGATTTCTGGCTCCCACCAGAGACATGAAAAGGCTTTTCACAAGAGCTATAGAGGGTGTCTCCAGCCTGTACCATTGGAATTTGATGTGCACCGGAATTAGCACACTCTCTCTTTGTCATGCCTAGAGCAGAAGGAACTATTTTCATCTCCAGTAAGAATCATAACCCTGGGAGAAGACCTGGACAAGAGTGAAGCATTTGGTGAAGAGTGGTGATAGAAATAAGTGTGTTGTGTCGAATCTTAGTCTTTGGGGGTGATCTTCTGGCTACTTGTAACGTAGGGAAAATTATTTGGATCCTTCGGATGATCTTTAATGCTCTTGACTATGACACAGATTAACTCAATGACATTTAAGGCAAGAGACACCAAGGACACCGCCAGCATGAAGATAATGAAGATGTTTTTCTCTGTAGGGCGAGAGAGAAAGCAGTTCACTTTATGTGGGCAGGGATCCTCTTGGCAAATATAAACTGTTTTCACACTGAATCCATAAAGGTACCACTGAATCAGCAGGAAGGCCACCTCGAAAATACATTTAAAGATTATACTGATAATGTACGTTTGCAGCAAGCCTCCTTGAACTTTTATCTTGCCGCATTCTTCAATACCATACTTCATCTTCTGTTTTCCAATATCCTGCAAAGGCATCTTCATGTTGACACCACTTGTTTTGGACACTTTGAATTCCTCCTTCTTTTTCAGACTCTTTTTCAGAGTCTCTTCTTTTCGCATTACACAGACCACATGAGTCAGGTGCGACAGTGTCGGCACAGACACAAATATGATTTGCAGAACCCAGAAGCGCACGTGAGAGATTGGGAAAGACTTGTCATAGCAGAGACTTTCACAACCAGGTTGTTGAGTGTTACAATGAAAGAAAATTTTCTCATCATTCCAGACTGAGTCAATCGCTGTACCCAGTAGCAAGATTCGGAAAATGAAAAGGACCAAGAACCACACCTTCCCTCCAGTTGTGGCATGTGCATGCGCCTTGTCCAGGAGTTGAGCTAAGGCACTCTGATCATTCATGCTGCCTGGATGCTGTTCTTCACTTAAAAGAAGTAAAGTAGACACGCCAAGTGATTGCACAGTCCTTGGAAGATGAAGTAAAATGAAAAATAGTAAGTTCAATCACTTAAAACTGCCTATTAAAGTTTAAAAATTATTAGGTACTTTCCTCATTCCTTTCCCTGAGAGGAAATTACTAATACCTGGCAAAATCTTCCATAGATTAATTTTCATACATAAGAGTGTGAGGATTCTTAAATCAATATCTACATAAATCTATAATGGTGCAAAGCTACAGAAAGAGAAGGAACAAAATAGACAAATCTAAAGGTTTCTTGCAGTTCCAAAATAATCTCCTGATATAATGCCTCAAAGATAGAAATTAAATTAAAAATTCATACTCAGATGCTGATTGATTTAATTCAGAAGGTTTAGGACCGACATCTCCCAAATGGATAATGATATTCATTCAATTAATACAAATTCAGTTCCTACTAGGTGCCAGGTACTGATAATTTCTCTACTTTTGGAACTCATAATAAACTGGGGACATAGATAATTAAAAGCACAATACTTTCATGAAAAATGATTGATAAATTCTCATTCTATTTACCACTCAGAAATAAATGAAAGAATACAGTTTAAGATTCATCAAAAATTCAGGAATATGAAAAAATAAATGTACATCTTTTAATTAATGAAAAAGGCTTAGTAAATGAATATATAATTACAATTTTAAATAAGCATCAAGAAGCAAACAAATGGAAGATAGTGGAGAGAAGAATGTGAAGAAACTCAGACCAGAGGGACAAAAGTAGAATTGGAATTGTTGTAGGTGAAAAATGTGTCAAGATTTTAACTGTGCCACTACTAAAGACTCGCTATTCTTCATCCATTTATTTGATAGAGTTCATACTCCTTTCTATGAGGGCTGAGCCCCAGTGGTGTAGTGCGGGACTGCGGTCCATTGGCTTAGTGGTTCAAATCCAGCAGCAGCTCTCTGGGAACAAGGGGGTAGCTCCCATGACCACCAGAGGGCAGTGATACCCCCCCCAAAACAAAACAAAGTTTCTTTGAAAAGAACAGGGATTTTTTTTATGCCTTTATTTCAAAGCATGCTAAACAAATGGATCATGCTCAACAAATGGATTACAACTAATTATTATATAGCCAAAATAATTATTTTTAGCCAAGTCCTTCCAATACAGCATCAATTCATGGTTTTGAAACAAATTTTATTTTCTGTTCTAATATTCACGATGCTATTTATTATTTTAATTTTCTCTTTTCAAATGGAAAAAAGTTTAAACCTTTAGTTTCCAAAGATAAATATCTATTTTAAACAATTGTAAAAATTAAAAGAAAATTATTTTTAAAAGTAAACATCTTAGGAATTTATCATCTATCAAGCGATCTTAAATACCATAGAACTAGTTTGTCTCTTGACTTAATGGCTGTTCTTCCAGTAGGTTCCATGAGAAAAAAATAAAACTTAAAATGAAATCTTTAAAAACATGTCAATAGGGCTGAGCCCTGGTGACGTAAGTGGTTGAGTGCGGGACTATGGCCCCTGGGCTTGGCGGTTCAAATCCAGTGGCGGCTGTCAGCAGCAGCACTGGGTAGCCCCCCCCCCCCACCAGAGTCTGAGATGCCCCCCCCGAAAAACCAGAAAAAAACACGTCAATAAGTTCATCTATATTGTCTTAATGGCCAGTGTCTGTTGTCCAAAGATCAAAAGGATCCCAAATGCAATATTCTAGCAAGTAATCAAAGCATCAGGCTTTCAAGCACATGTAGTACTTTTTTTTTCTGCATCACTGCCCTGGTGGGAGTAGAAAGCCCAGCCTTGCTCCTGGAGAGCTGTTGCTGGATTTGAATCGTCAACTCTGTGGGCCGCAGTCCTGCACACAACCAGTGCGCCACCAGGGTTCAGCTCATGTAGTACTTTCTTGGTTGCTTAAATAATCCATTTTAACCAAATTGTCTACTATCACAGAGATCATAAATGTAATTCTATTAAGCTAAAGTCAGTAAGACCTATAGTTTATAATTAATAAAATTTTCATGAGTTCTACAGTTATCATTATTAGTTTTTCAAATTTAAAAAGTGCTTTAGCTTCTGAAGATTTCAAAGGGTATTAGAAAATTTAGGTACTCCTTCAAAAACAAGTGGGGTAAAATAAAATGAGGGTTTAAAAAATAGAATTCCCAGAACTACATTAGCCTGGCATATAAGGCAGCATCTGCTAAAAGAAAACAGTGACTTGGGAGTTGGGGTGTTTTTGTTTTTGCTTTTTAAAGGAGAAATCAAGGGGTGTAACAACTCTATTGTTGCTGTTAATTTAGGACAAAGATATTCATTTTCTAGAATGAGATAAAGTCCTTGAATTTAAAAAAATATATTTGTTCTCAAAAAGGGCTTCCATGTGAGAATAAACAAATCTGAGATTCCAAAGGATGGAAATAACTGAGAATGAATCATCTCAACTAAGCAAATGGCTCATAAGAAAGTTAAAAAACCACTTGCTGAAACATTATTTTTAAGCTGGACAAGATATTTCTAATTTTAAAATATAAACGTAGGTCTTCCATTTTCAGCTCTGACACATGAAGAGTTTGGAAATCATCCCGGCAATCCTATAACAAGGAAAATGCTGAACAAACTTAAAAGCAACAACTTTTCAGTAATACTCACTAGAGAATTTAGGTCCCACCACAATCTGACATCCTAAGCTTAGAGGCCGGTGACTATGATGAACCAGCTTACCTGAACAAAGAAGTCACTGAAGTCACACACTACCAGCAAGATTTAAATGACAATTTTACAGAATTGCTGAGGCTGAGAGTGAGGGCTCCCAGAAGTTTGGTCTTAGGAGAAGGTCCACACTTTTCTGGTTTGCCTCCAGGAACCTCACTGAATATGACTATGAAGATTTTAAAACAACACCACCAAAACTCCTCCCATTTGGGGCAGGGCCACCCACGGGACAAGTAACCATCTTGAACCACCCAGAAGATAAGTAACCACCCAGAAGAAAAGTAACCATTTTCATAGAAGCCTAGAACATCCGTGCCAACACTTCCATGGCACCTTTCCAAGAGCCTTATGTGTCCTGGGAAAATTTTAAAAACAAATTCACTGCCATCGAGTCAAGTTTGACTCACAGTGACCATATAGGCCAAGGTAGAATTGTTCCTTGGGAGTTTCCAAGACTGTAACTTTTACAGAATAGAAAGGCTTCATTTTTGTTACTTTAAAACTGTTGACCTTGTGATTAGCGGACCGACGCATATCCGCCTTAACAGGGCTTCTTAACTGTCCTAGAGAAAAGGCAGTTAGCCCACTCTAGTCTTGCTGCATGTGGTTCTCAAATTTCCTAATGCTGTGACCCTTTAATATGGTTCCTCATGTGGTGCTGACCCCTCAACCATAAAACTATTTTCCTTGCTACTTCAAAACTGTGATTTCACTACTGTTATGAATTGGGTGACCTCTGTTTGACCCCCACAAAGGGGTCATGACCCACAGGTTGAGAACCGGAACCACTGATTTAACGGAATGGCACTGGCTAAGAAGTGTTTCTGAAAGTGTTTTTAAGAATCTTGGATCACCATCCAGGATTAAAAACCATAAAAAAAATTTAGACTCAATCAGATTATAGACATTTTCTAACACTCAACCATATCAACAGAACTCAAATACACTAGAAGTGGCTAATATTTGAAAGAGTTGCAAAATACTATTTAAGAAGAAATTCTTAGGGAAACCTAAAGGCAAAAAATACGTGTGTGTGTGTGTGTGTGTGTGTGTTGGGGAGGGGCGGCGTCTGAAGGCTTTAGAATACATCAAAGCACAAACCAAACTCACTGCCATCAACTCGATTCCAACTCATTGGAACACAAAACTAGAGAAAATTTTAAGCACAGCACAGGGCATAACCAGATTAACACAATCTCAAAACAAAGATTATTTTTGACTCAGTTCTTATTACCTGCTACAACACCTCTGGCTTTCAACAACAACAACAACAACAACAACAACAAAAAAGATCAGGCATGCTAAAGCTAAAACACAAGAAAAGCACAATTTAAAAAACAAAGCAAGTAACATAACCAATCACAGATCTGAAACACATTTTGGAATCATCAGATGAGGAATTTGGAAAGTTTTAAATTATTATAAGTAATATGCTCAGGTCTCTAATAAAAAAATAAAGAACACATAAGAATAGTTGGGTCAAGACTATACGCAGACATGGAAATACTAAGAAGGAAATTCAAGAAAATGTTTGGAAGAACAATGTAACAAAAATAAAGAATGTCCTCCTAGGCACATCAGCAAATTGGATACAATCAAGAATAGAATGACTAAAGTTGAATATTATGTCAACATAAATCTTCCAAATTGGTATACACAGGGAAAATGAACAAAAAAAGCAACCCAGAATACCCAAGAACTTTGTGACAATTAAGAAAGGAGTAACATACACATAACTGAGATTAGAAACAAAGCCAAGGAAAAAAGGGATATTTAAATTAATAATGGCAAGAGTTTTCAGAACGCAATAACAGATACCAAACCTGTGATCTAGGAAGCTCAGAAAACACCACACTGAATAATAAAATTAACAACTAGGCATTTCCTGTTTACGCTGCTGAAAACTAAAGGTAAGAAAATCTTAAAAGAAGCGGGAGGAGAGGAGAGGTCATCTTATTTATATAGGAGTAATATAAAATTCACACCTGATATTTGTCTGAAATCCTGAAAGCAATAAGATAGAAAAGTAAAATATCTGAAGTGTTGAAGGAAACACAAATAAAACAAAATACCACTGCAGAAACTTTTATCTAGTGAAATTATCCCCACCAAAAAAATCCCGAAGGAATGTGTATTACCAGTAGGCTTACACTCCAAGAAATGTTAAAATAAGATCTTTAGAGAAAAGAAAAGTTATGTTGGCCAATTTTTTTTAATATACCAGAAAACAAAAAATGCCAGAGAGGCTGTGGAGAGATTGGAACTTACATACATTGTTGGTGGACTTGTAAAGACATACATCCATGATGGAAAATGATAGGGCACTAGGCAAGGACCTGCACTTGCAAGAAATGCTCCAGTAAATCTTCCCCTAGCACTAATGCCCACACTGCATGTCAACAGAGCTCAATCAATTAAGAATTCAGTCTGCACAAAATAACATCTCATGTTATAACTCACAGTTGAACTACACTCATATAAATTCATATCAACAATACCTTACTATGACATGGGATAAATTATTGAATGATGTTATCAATGAAATCACCTTATACCAGAGGGGGATGCTTTACAATGTTTTTTTTTTTTTGTAGTTTTGGTAGTTATCCTTCCACCACCCCTCATCCCCATCTTTTATTTCTGTCTTTCTTTCTTTGGGGATTTTCTTGGCTGTTGTTCTTCTTATTTTTGTCTGCCTCATAATATGACCATCAAATTAACCCAGATTTGTTCATAACCCATGGATAAGGAGATAGATTCTGGACTCAGACATAATTTGAGCCCCAATCTAACAGTTAGTTCTTTTAATAATGCCCTCCTTCACATTCACCTTCAAGAAGAGATTACTGAAAATAAGGGTGCCACACTAAAGAGTGGTGAAGAAAGCAGATGGTGCCCAGCTAACAACTGGAAAACATGCTTTCAGACTAGAATGGAATTAAACTAGGAATCAAGAACAGAAAGAGCTAGAAAATCCCAAGACATTTATAGCTTAAATTATACAAAATTAAACAACATACGGATCTAAGAAAATGTATTAACACTGCTAATGGGGCTGCAAAATAGGTGCATCCACAGTAGAAAGCTGCATGGAGCTTCCCCAAGCAATTTCAAATAGAAAGACCATACAATCCAACAATTCCTCTACTTAATACATACCCTAAAGAAAGAAGGAACATAGTACAATCAGATATATTCACACCATGTTTACTGAAATACTATTCACAATAGTAAGAAAATGCAAACAAGCTAAGCGTTCATCAGTAGAAGAATAGACAAACGATCCATACAAGTTGAATACTACACAATGTTAAAGAATTATGATGCATCTATGAAATGCCTCATGACATGCATGGTACTGGAGGATACCGTGCTGAGTGAAATTAGTCAATCACAAAAGTACTACATTATTTCTAAAGTTTTCACTAAAATAAATAGACTTTGATGATTGTGAAGGGCGAGGTGGGAAGAGAAGACAAGGGAAGTAAGTCATAGTCTAGAGGACAGACAATATCCAACAAGAGGGAGATGGGCAAAACATGATGGAAACAGGGCAAAACATTGGAGGGTGTCAAATTATGGAATATAAAATTGAGGATCTGTTCCATAAGCCTTCATTAATTCACAACTTTAAAAAATTAATATGAAGAGATCATAAAAACATTTAATTTGAAATAAAGCATACAACATAAAAAATCATATGTCAACAAAATACTACGTGTCCCTACAAAACAGATATGAACCATCTCATTATATGGATGAACCTGAAAACTACCAAGCTGAGGGAAGTTAATCAATCACAAAAGGACAAATATTTTATGAGGCTACTACTATTGGGTTAGATACCAAGAAGACAGGTTTCTTCTCCTCTGAAAAAGTAGACAGCGTGACTAGTGCCCTTGAACCATGTATTACCCCCTTTATGTGTCCATCTTACAACGCATTTTAACAGAGGAGACACCTCACCCAGTTGGGGTCAGAGTTTCAAGATGAGAGGAGGAGGAAACCATTCAGTTGCTGCTACACAGCATTGTACTAAGATCACCCCAATCAAATCTTACTGGAAATTCAGGTCAAGAGAGGGAGAGGGGAGGCATGTATGTATGTCTTAGAGAAAGTGATTGCGTTTCTATTAGTGAGTAAGTGAGGAGCAACTTCCTTCCTATTGGGAAAAATTGCTCAGTGATACTTATATAGAGCCTAAGGAGAGGTATCCCAGGTACCTAATTAGATACTTTTGACCTAGTTTCTATGTAGTCCTGATGACTTAGGATGGGTACTATAGACTACCGACTCTTTAGACACTGCCCTCTAAAGGCCCGCATCCTTCACAGGCCACAACAGAAGGATCCTATGTGAAAACCCTATTAAATGAATTGGACTTTATCTCAAACTCAGCTGATAGCACATTTAAGGAACCAGTATATTGCCTCGGGTGTAAGGCTGCAACACTGTACTGCAGGGTTTCTCAACCAGTGGGTTGCCACCCCTTTGAGGTCAAGCGACTCTTTCACAGGAGTCTTCTGTTTCATAATAATATCAAAATTATAGTTATGAAGTACCAATGAAAATAATTTTATGGTGTGTGTGGGGGGGGTCACCACAACATGAAGAACTGTATTAAAGGATCGTGGCATTAGGCAGGTTGAGAATCACTGCTCTAGTGTGAGAAGAAACAGATGACTGCTATCCCAAGGATATGGAATTGGTAGTTCATGACTTTGGTTCCAACCTCTTGCTGTGAGGATGCCCAATGAATGGTGGCCTGGACTACCATACACTTACTATCTTAATGTCCTCCTTGCTTTCTTACAACAGGTAGTAATCTGGTAGGCAAGGTTCTGCCTTGTGATTAAGTGATACTCTAAGTTGTATTTATCATTAACCCCTACTGTTTGTGTAAATAGCGTCTGTCTACTCACTTAAGAACTTAATCCGTACAAATCAACAATTCATGTACTGTGGCCTGAAGCTGGTCTATTTGTGTAATTTATTTTCCTCAACAGTGTTTTATATTGTATGTCATTACATTGTATATCATTGACAAATATATGAATGGATTTTGGACCTGTATTTAATTCCAGCCCCAATCTAAGAAAAATTAGACATGGAGTCTATAGCAAAGTGTGGTGAAGAAATCATATAGTACCTGGCTATCAGAAAGATGATGGTCCGGGGCTTTAAAGACTTGTCTTAAAACAAGCAGCTATCTAAGTCCACCTGGAAGAAGGAACACCAGCTTGTGTGATCCAGGAGTTGCAAATAGTAAAATCTGTATCTGACGTAGGAAATGTCCTAAGAGCTTAAATTGTGACTACCTGGTATTGAGGGGGTTGTGGATGACAGTGGATGCCCAAAATCCTTTTGCAGGGTCCCCAACATAGGTTGAACATGATGGATTCCCTACGATCATAGTCAAGGGATGTGGCCAGCCTTGCTATCAGAAGGCATTGTAAAGTCAATCATGGTAGATGTAGTTGTCAAAATGTAATATCCGATCATTTGATCTCCCTTTTGACCTATTCTAAAGCTGTTTTAGTTTTTAATATTTTTTCTGCTTTTTATTGAGATTTTTCTCTAGTCTAGTAATTGTTGTTAGCTTTTTGGTTCTCTCTGAGTTTTTGATAATGTTCTGTATGTGAAATCCAGCATAGGTAGTGTAGATCTATAGAGACAGAAAATGAACTGATAATTACCTAGAGAAATGACAAGGGAGAATGAGGACAAAATGGGGACTTAGCCACAATGAGTATAAGAAGAAAATGTTCTGAAGTTTATTGAGTGATGATTGCACAAATTTTAATAAGATTGAATGATTAAAATTGTATGCTATGTGATGTATATGCCAATGAAACTATTTTAAAACTTTGTGTAATGCATTGAAAACTGTGATTAGGGAGGAAACCATAGCAGTGAATATATGTTAGAAAAGCAGACATATCAATAATAAGCACACCTTTGGAAACCAGAGATATGAGAGAAAATGTATGCTTAAAGCAAGCAAATACTAAAAGAGAAAGAATAAAATCAGTAGAATGAACTACTTGGTTTCAAAACCAAAGTCAAATTCACTGCCATCAAGTCAATGCTGACTGACAGTGACCCTAATGGTAAAGTGATCAGATTTTAAGTGGGACACCAGTGACTTGGGTGAGGGGTGTGTTCTTGATTTAAAATTTGGTCTTTATGGAGCAACAAAAAATTTCATAGAATGCAAAAATAGTATTGTAATATATCTATTTTAATTTTAAAATGCCGTGGGACTTTGTTAAATTGTTAAAAAGTGGGACGTCTGGTCACTTTTTCCCAGTCAAAGACAGAGCCACAAGAATGACTATGGTAAAAACAAGTTAAACCTAAAAATAATTCGCTGCTACCAGAATGTGTGGAAACTGGAGCCTTAATTCATTGCTGCTGTAAAAATAGCTTGTCGCTTCTTTAAAAAGTTTAACATCTATCATGTGACCCAGCAATCTCAATCCTAGGTAAAGGCACAATAAGTGAATGCAGGAACACACACAGAAACCTATACACCACTGTTCACTACAGCACTTGTCACAATAGCTCAAAGGTAGAAACAGCCAAAATGTTTATATTAACAAAAGAATTCATAAACAAAATGTGAAAGCCATTGTTAGCATGTTTTCCGTTCATCTGTGCAGGGGGTTATTCCAAGAAAAACATGTTTAAACATGTCTTTGTGATCAGTGCATGGTTGCAGACAAGTCTTTCAAGATCAGGGTGCCTTCTAAAAAGAGATCCAATTAAAATAGTGAACCCCAAGAGGATCTGCTGGACCAGTTCAGTTCAAGGCAAAGAGGTCAGCGTTGTAGGCTATGTGGCAATTGTTTGGGACTTCATAGGGATCATCAAGATAGATTTTTCTTGAAAGATATATTTTATAAACATTTGGGTTCCATAATTTTCTGCAATGACTCAGAATTTATGGGTCATCCTTATACTTACTGGTTGATTATGGAAGTTATATGTTAGAACTCAGGTTCAGGAATGCTCAAGATCCAGTTGGTTTATCAAGATAGCCTCTTCTTAAAGAAAGATGGAAAAAGAGGTGGGTGAACTCTGCTTGGGGTGCGGATCACCCCCACCAAGCAGTGAGAATATCTGCACAAATTTGACCACTCATCCTGCAATCCACGTAGGGTTACTGGAAGGTAGAGAGATGGATGAACTTGGAGGTTCTACTTCATAATTTTGTGAATCTTGAGAAGCAAACTTTCTGTTCTCAATAAAGAAATTTCCACCATACAGAATAGCAAATGCAAATGGAATACAAGAAATGTAGTGGAATGGGGTTGAAATGGAAAACACTGATCCGTCTTGATCTATTCTCCATCTCAAAATGGAAGACCTCTGGAAAGACATCAGAGTTTGTACATAGAGTTGAAACTGAAGATATGATAAACCACAAATCTGTTCAACCACAGATAAAGTCAGAGAAATGATATCCTCACCAATGGTGTGACATTGTGTTAACACGTGGATTAGACAAATGCCACCATGTAGATCTCTTCCTTATGAAAAGTCTCGACTAAGTCCCTTATTTTGGCATCTACTGGGCAAATGGGGGATTCTTAAGAACCAACATCTGGTAGTGACTCACATGCCATTAAAAGTTGAAGGGATGCTTTCTTTCTTTGGAGTACATATATTTTTAATTGCTGAAAGCATACACAGCAAAAGATGGTGCCCAAATCCAACCCCAAACTCACTGCCATTATGTTGGTTCAGGCTCATAGTGACCCTACATTTTCCTCTGGGTTTCCAACACTGTAACTTTTTACAGGAGTAGAAAATGTTCTTTCTCCAATGAAAATGGCTGGTGGTTTCAAACTGCTAACCTTGCAGGCCCTTGTGTAACCACTATGCCACCAGGGTTCCTTGTTCACTGCTCTGAAAAGTATCACAAATGGGAAAATACTTGGAAAATAAGTCAAAAATCATAGAAATAGTCCAGGCTTACTGTCCACATCAAGATTGGTGTGACCCTTGAGATTATAGTCTTTAGGTCCGAACATATCTTTAAATTAGAAAACTCAATAATTTATGCCCAAAAGTGAAGAAAATACTCAAGGACAAAATACATAGGGTTAGGAAAAGAGGACGCCTGGAAACAGGAAACAGAGGAAGTGGTATAAGCAATGGTATGCTAAAAGAACAGCAAATGGATGAGGAGGTCAAAGTATGTATAAATTCCTGAACAAAAAACGGGGATCTGCTCTGTAAACCTTTATCTAAGTCACAATAAAGAGTTAAAAGAAGGAAAACAAACTCAACTGAGAAGAAATCCAGACATTTAAATGTTGCTATTTTACTTATATTGGTAGCTAACCTTCCATTGACTTTCACGATGAGTTACATGTGTTGACATTTGCTATTTCATTATCTGGTGTCCGGTGATTCACTCTTTAAACTTTTTTTCCAAGCAAGTATTGACATCCTCTGTCTCAGGCTTGACTGTCAGGAGCTCTATTTTATTAAGATCCTAATTGCTTGATCTTACCCTGGACAGCATGTGAAATTAAGTGACCAGAAGATGTCGTGGGGAAGAGAATGAATGGTTACTGGTGGCCCGCAGCATGTTCAATCCCCTGTATTTGATTCAACCTTGTGCTTAACTATGGAAATTATATTTACACAGAGTGCCTCCTCTTGAAACCTTTGACACATGTTGAGAAACAGGAAATGGGAGACCAAATAATTCCACCTCTGTTTTCAGAGAGGATTCAGTTGAGGCATGACTAAAAGTCTGTTTTCCTATGGGTAAGTGTTGATTATCTTCATCTCTCAAGTTGTAGAACAATTAATAATATAACTAGGTTCTACGTGGTTGGGTGAAGGGGTGGTATGAGTGAGGGTTATCTCCAAAAGTGGGGAATCTGATTTTCTATGGGTATATTCAAATGGACATATATAGTATTTTTATTGTTTTAATTTACTTTTAGATAAAACATATCCTTAAAAATAGCATTACTTGGGCTGAGCCCCGGTGGCTAGGTGGTTGTGCGAGGGACTGCGGCCCACTGGGATGGAGGGTCAATTCCAGCAGCGGCTCCACAGGAGCAAAAGCTGGGCCTCCTACTCCCACCACCAGAGGGCAGTGATGCCAACAAAACAAAACAAAAACAAATAAACAAACAAAAACAAAAATAACATTACTTAAAACTAAAAAAAAAAAAAGAAGAAGAAAAAGACTGCCTGACCTCTCTCAGGCCCTTGGACCTTTGGGGATTGGTCCCACCTCACTCAGGCAGGTTTTACAGAACACTAGCTTTGCTATTAAGTGCCTGGAGTTGCCTTGGCCAGTGAGTAAGGCTTGGCCTGAAGGTTGTCTCAGCTCTCTCACTCAATTGGCCTGGGCTGGGAAGCCCACCACACTGTCTCCTGCCAGTCTCCTGGTTATTACTGCCACCATGTTCCTCTGCTGCTGCTTCTTTCTGCCTCTCACCCACTCTAATGTAAGAGTTTCCTGGGTCTTAAGATTGTCCCAGCATAAAAACTCTGCCCCGCCAACCACCCCCATTTGTTTTCTCTTTTACAAAATAAAATGTGTGATTCCATACAAGATACATGCCACCCTAGTCCTCCCTAATTAACATAATAGACAACTTCCTCCCAAATGGGACCATCACTCCAGACATAGAGGCTAGGAATTACAGCACATTATAAATGGATGATACTTACATCTGATCACAAATATAATTATATCATTATATTACTGTCAAGCCTCTGAAAATCATGTCCCTGTCAAATGGATATATCCATGACAGATTCCAAACACCATGTTTACATTAGCAACAACCTGGACCACAAGCACTGTGTTTGCATAGTGCCCCTCAATTATGCAGAGTCACGAAGACTATAGTAGAAATGCTGTATTAAGTAACCACCACAATGATGCATATTTATTTTTGCTCCTAAAGTTTGGAGGAAAAGTCACACTAGGAGTTAGTATTAATCACTGAAGTACAGACATGCATCAGAGACTGATAAAATTATTCAACTTACAATGGTGTGAAAGAAATGTTCTTGTTTAAACTCATTTGTTTTACAGCTACAATAAAATGAACTTGAAATTCAACTCAGCCAACTCATCTTCTAGATAGGCAGGCAGCAGAGAGGGGTGGTCATTTGGGAAATGAATCACTGCGGAAGGATGAATTAGGTCAAGCATTCTGTATAAACAGGAAACACATAACTAGTACTGGCTAAGCCTTATGTGACTATCCCCTTGTTCCATGTATTAGAAATAAAAAAACAAACTTCAACTAGGATTATGAAGATAAAGGCAACTAGGAGGACTGTCGAGATCCAAATTCCAGTTCCTAAAGAAGTGGAAAATTACCTGGAAAATTACCTGTAAGTCTTTATTCCTTTTACTGATAACTGTAACATAGGTAGTTTCTACTCTATAAACAGAGTAGCAGAATCTGAAATGCAAAATATTAGAAGCTAAGATTTCAAAAGTTACTCTACCAAATATTGCAATACATGATCATTCAAAGATATATATATCATTTTGGTGAGGCTGTTATGATGTTCCAGAGATTGTTCAGAAATTAATTGGAACTGCAACAAGAACAGACCCAGGAGTGGAAACCAAACAAATCACATTTCTATAGAAGTGCTTCTGTAACAGAAGACAGGTTTTTTTTTAATCTCTCCCCACTAATGATTCCTGCTGTCTTTGTTCCTAACCTGAACTCCAGTTTAACAATGGAATCTCATTAACCTCTATAACCTGTCATGAATGTAATTTAAGAGTGTTTTAAAAAATAATTGTGTTGAAATAATCAACTAATCACTGAAATATTTCCAGCATTTTACAAGCATTACTAAAATCTTCAAGCCTCTATGATTTTTCAAATACTAGAGTATTTTGCACAAAGCACTTTTCACTGTATTTTTTAAATATGCAAGAACATATAAAAAGGAATGCGATGAACATGTAAATAATATAACTGATGTCATAACAGTTTCTCACTGTTGTGTTATCACTTTAATTTCTGTCTTAAAAACTCAATTCATATGTAAAATTCAAGGCTAAAATTTAATTGCTTGATTTTGGGGCATCACTGCTTTCTGGTGGTCGTGGGAGCTACCCAGTCTTGCTCCTGGAGAGCTGCTGTTGGATTTGAACCGCCAAGTCCATGGGCTGCAGTCCCGCACTCAACCGCTACACCACCTGGGTTCAGTCCACTTAAAAAATTTTTTAAGTAATTTCTGTGGAAAAAAATCCTATAACAATAAAAGTTTGTTTTCTTTTCATACACACTAACTTTGGGTGTCAAATGGCAACTTTTTGTCTAAATCATCATCTCCATATAACCATAAAAATCTGAAAGTAATGATAATTCACTGACTTTTCCTCAAGTATCTTATTCAAATTGTCTCTTTTTAATAGTCTTAATCTTAATTTCTCAATTCCTAGAAAAGAAAACCAGCACAATACGAATATTCTTTATCTCCAAACCAAACCAAACCAAACCAAACATTACCATTGAGTGAACTCCAACTCTTTGGGTACCTGGGATTATGAATCTTTATAAGAGTAAACAGTCTCATCTTCCTCCTGTGGTGCAGCTGATGGGTTTGAACCACTCATCTTGCACTTAGCAGCTCAATGTGTAAACCGCTGTGCCACCAGGACTCCTTTTTTCTTTTAACTACTTTCTCCTTAATCTCTTACCATCCAGCATTCAACACATCACTTCACTTAGAAAGGTCATTCAAAATGGCATTGTTAAATGAAATAGCTTTATGGAAGAAGAACACAGCTTGTGTGACCATGCGGCGTCAAAGGGATCAATAATCAGGCTTTCAGAACTAAAAATCATATCATTGCATGCCCACCTTCCTGATGTGCTCGCTGACGACAAATGTGTGCATAAACAAATGTGGTGAAGTAAGCTGATGGTGCCTGGCTATCAAAAGATATAGTGTCTGGAGTCTTAAAGGCTTGAAAGTAAACAAGTGGCCATCTAGTTTAGAAGCCACAAAAGCCATATGGAAGAAGCACATGAGCCTGTGTGATGATGAGGTGTCAAAGGGGTCAGGTATCAGACATTAAAGAACTAAAAATTATATTACTATAAATGAGGGGGAGTACAGATTGGGGCCCCAGAGTTGTACATTCAAGGTACAGTGTAGCAACTATGAAATATGAAACTTTCCTCTAGTTCTTAAATGCTTCCTCCCACCCACTATCACGATCCCAAGTCTACCTTACAAATTCAGCTATACCAGGGAATGTACACTGGAGGCGGAAGTGGGTAATTCAGGACAGATGATACTTTCAGGTCCAGGGGTGAGAGTGGTGATGCCAGGAGGGTGGAGGGAAGGTGAATTAGAAAGGGGGAACCTATTGTTGGGATCTACATATTTCCTCCTCTCTGGGATGTGGACAACAGGGAAGTGAGTGAAGGGACACATCAGACAGTGTATGATGACAAAATAATGACAATTTGTAAATTGTTAAGGGTTCATGGGGAAGGGGGAGAGGGGAAGGAGGGGAAATATGGGGAGCTGGTACTGAAGGCCTAGGTAGAAGGAGGATGTTTCAAGAATGATGATGGCAACATGTGTGCAAATGTGGTCTGTAGCAATTGATGTATGTACTGATCTGGATAGGAGCGGTATGAGCCCCTAATAAAATGATTAAAAATAAAAGGATTATAGTGAGGGATCAAGTAAAAATGTTAAATGATGGCAACAGATGTACAAATATACTTGATTGTAATGTATGAAATATTATAAGAGTTGTAACAGCCCCCCCCCAGTAAAATGACTTATAAATAAAATAGCTTCTTTTATTCTCTCATACTTAGGGATGTTTTTATAAATTTTTACTTTGTGTAAATATTACATAGGAAATTGTGCTCTTCCTCACTTCCAACAGGTCTCTTTGATTTCAGTCTCCCGATATCAAATATCCCCTTCATTCTGGCTCTACACGCAAATCTCCACTTCATTCTGAAGCTAGCTGTTGCGAGCTCTGCTGGTCACTTGCATAATCCATTACATAACATCTTTGAGATTCAGCTTTTTCATATGAAAAATGGCAATAAAAGTCGGGTCATTGTAAAGATTAAATGTAAACAGCTAGTAAAGTAGTTAGCACATGGTAGAATCTCAATGTATTGTGTACATTAACATTAAAGTTGATATTTTGCTATTTAAATTTTTATTATTTTATTTTATTATTTATTTTTATTATTAAAGCCAACTCATTTCTTTCCTCCTTCCCACCCCCCCCCACCACACTTATCAAACCTGTACCGTTTTCCAGGCCAACGAATGATACCAAGTAAATGAGTTACCTCTTTCAACTCCTTGATCCTTCCCCACTCGAAGACTAAGTCCCTGATACTCTGAAATACCACTTTATTTTGGCTCTTGTCTCACTAATTTAAATCAACTTTTAATTTATTGAACACATGTAATCTTACAACCTGGCATTGTTCACAGCTTTGTATATTTAGCTAACTATCTTAGGGCAAATGTAACCTATTACCTAAAAACCCATCAATGAAACAAAAATCTCTGATAAATCAACTCCAGTTAGAGGAAAGGAATTTCCCATCTCTGGTTCACTGAACGTCCTCTCACATCCAGTAATCTCTCTGTCTTTCCTAGACTTCCACAAACTATTTCCTCAAACTCTAATTGTATCTCCCATTTAAAAAAAAAAAAACAATCATTCAATTCTCTCTACCTTGTGATGAGGATAACTTTGTTAGACTTTGACGAAGAAAAGTTTGCTCTAAAGTATGCTTCCCCTCTCCTGGGTCAAACCAAAGATGCAAATATAAAGAAAGTCAGCAACACTGATCTGTAGGGAAAGGTCCCAAACTGATCTTCTTTCAATGTGACGGGGCATAAGGAGCCAAAAATCGAAGCTTAACATTCATTACTACGTTTTCAATGCATGCCAATGTGTATATAAAACAATAGACAGAAGCTGTCAGAAAATGTACCTAGCTTTCTTTTCTGTTATTGATTGGCTTTTAGTTCAGTCAAGTAAGAAGGATGGTCTTTGGCCTGGAGCAAGAATGTCATACTGTGTTCACAAAAGATAAGATACACCTGTTTATAAACATGATTTCTAATCTCTTGCAACAGTACAAGGTATAGAACAGTGACTTTCTTTCATAGTTGCTGAAATAGAGTTCACTATGCTAGGAGTTATTTAATTATATATTCACCCACAGCTAACCTTTTCAAAAAGAGACTTACTTTACACACAGGTAATTAAACAGATGTTTTCTGTGAAACTTGACTTATATGCTTGAATTATACATTTTATAATTTCACTACAATGGTAAAAGGTATGCAAAATGTATCCACTTGGTTATTTTACATATAATGATGGGTGCACAATATGGATTATGATCATTTTTAATTATAACATGAAATTTCACATAACTCATTTATCTGGAGGATAGACTTGAAGATCTGATTTTAGCTGGAAAAAGGATATACTACAATGAATCTAATAACTACACAGCTGCAGATCTTAAGAACGATTTATCCTGAGTTAGGTAAATAACCCATGCTTTGAATTTCCATTCAGGGATATCTTTTTAGGCCAATGAAAGGAGGATGCAACAATAGCTAGGAGAGCTGTCCTGCGAGTCCTTCATTTCACTAAAGCAATTTCACTTTCAGTAATCTTACGGGTCATCTTTTCGAGCATATTCTCTCTTCAGATGGACCATTAGGTACTCAAGGACAAAGACAAACTCTGCTCTATTCATCCCTGTATCTCAAAGAAATCCCAGCTCCATTTAGCATTTGTTTCCCAATGACAGAGACACCCATTGTGATCCACTTCCACTCTTGGTCCATTCTGCTGGCATTGAAAGTCTACATCATGACAAACAGGAACAGATAACATGTTAACAAGCAACTTGACCAGCCGCATACAAAGGCAAAACCAATACAAGTCTATGTGACTAACAAACACTATTTGCACCAAAGACAAAAGGGGCAGCTTTGAAAGATACTTATTCTACAATTCACTCATTTAAAGTGTACATTCAAATGATTCCAATATACTCAGAGTTGTTCAACCATCATCACAATCCACTTTCGGTCATTTTCATCCTAACAAAAAGGAAGTCTTATATTCTTTAGCTGTTTCCTTTCTGTCTTTATAGAATTATCTCTTCTGAACATTTCATGTAAATTGAATCACACAATGGGTATTTTTTGTGATTTTCTTTTTTTCAATTTGCTTTTTTTTCTTTTTAAAATCATTTTATTGGGGAATTTTACATCTCTTATCACAATCCATACATCCACCAAGTCAAGCACATTTATACATTTGTTGCCACTATCATTCTCAAAACATTTGTTTTCTACTTGAGCCCTTGGTATCAGTTCCTCATTTTTCCCCTCCCTCTCCACCTCACTCCCCACGAACCCTTGATAATTTATAAATTACTATTATTCTGTCATGTCTTACACTGTTTTGTGACTTTCTTTCACTTGGCATATTGTTTTCCAGGTAATCCATGTTTCGCATTCATCAGCACTTCATTCTTTTCCTGTTTTCACATAATATTCTATTCTACGAACACACATACATTTTGTTTACCCATTCACCATTGTTGGATATATGGATTGTTTCCACTTTGGGGCTCCTATAAAGAATACTGCCATGAACAATAACAACAACAAAAAAGACAGAAGGGAAGCATACATAGTGTCAAAAGAAAAGGCCAGGGAAAGGAATTCCAGTTCAAAGTGAAACAGCAACCAAGAGAGAGAAAACATAGCTGGATGATTTGTGCTATATTTGTGTCTAAAGGAGCCCTGGTGGTGCAGTGATTATACACTTAGTGGCTAGCCAAAAGGTGGGTGGTTCAAACCCACAGAGTGACTCTACAAGAGGAAGATGAAGCAGTCTGCTTCTGTAAAGATGACAGCCGAAGAAATCCTATGGGGGCCTTATGTTCTGTCCTGCTGGGTCATTATGAGTCAGTTTAATTTTTTTATTAGTATATAGTGCAAGTGCAAGTGTGTGTCTGACCTGATCTATGTCTTATGGATACAGATGGAGGCTTGGTGGTCTAGTGGCTAAGCATTGAGATGCAATCCGCATGGTAAGCGGTTCAAAACCACCAGCACTCCACAGTGAATTCGGTTTTGCCCAGATAGATAGGTATATATAGAGAGAGATATACACATAATATACTCTGTGGGTCTCTCAGAAATGCTTGGATTATACAACCCAAGATTTCAAATTGAAAATTCCTTTTTCTATGTTGTATAAACATGTAATATATTTATGAAAACAGTCCAATTGAACTTGGAAAATAACAGCCTATTTCTCCTAAGTGGTACCACCTAGGACTTTTATTTTTTAAAATCTCCAGAAATTTATTGTGACTCAAGGAAACGCATTAAAAGCACAGCAATTCATTAGGGAGCTTTCTGTTTGTTTAATTTTAACCTGCAGTAATATTTCTTAACAAGATTTTTTAAGGAACTACATTTATTTTAATTGATTATATCAAATTCTTAATCATCCCTAATCAAGAGCCAACAGCTTTCAAAACCATTTGTTTTCCCGGATTTACTGGCAAATAGATCTTCAAATAACTATACCAACGACCGATTTCAAGAATAGAAAATTCACAGAATCAAAGTAAGAGATGTATAATTAATTACAAGGGGGTGAGGGCAGTATCTGTCCTCCTCGGACTTCACCAGAAGGAGAGAAGATCACCATCATGAGCATCAGCTGCCCAAGGTTGGTTCTATGAGGCTGAGGTCAGACATGCCCCACCTTCTAACCTTCCTTACAAATTCTGACACTAACCGAGTCCCTCCCACAGCACATTGCACTTTTCATATTCTACTTCAAGTAATAATTCATTTTGTTGACCACACAGTACTCACAGACTATACTCACAATTAAAAGCTTCATTAGTAGAGTAAACAGGTTACATACAATTCAGGATCAGAAATACAGTTATTCTGTCAAGAAAGTTTCATCTCTGTACCTGGAGGCATACCTCTTTCTGGTCCTTAGCCTTCATGGACTCTTCACCTCTGCCCTGCTTGGGCAATGTGAAAAGGTTCTTTTAATGCTTCTGAAAATGCCCCAAAGGCACCCCAATCCACCATAATCTCAGTCATTGGCTCTAGTTTCATGGGTCAGCAAAATTAGTTATTCCAGTTAAGTGCTAAGCAGTACCCCATTCCTCAAGCAAGCCTCCTGCCTAAATGATGTCACTTAACTCTACTCACTCTGGGGCCAGGAAGCCCATTGCTTTGTCTCATACTCTGTCCCTTGGTTCTGCGGGTGTCCCTCCTCTAGTGCCATAGTTTTCTGTTCCTGGATTGAGGAGGGACCTCAAGTCCAACGGATGCTCCACTCCTGGTTCTTCACTCTTGATGCCAATGAGATCCACCCTTCCTGTTTCTGAGATCGCTCATTTTCAACTCAACACGATGGAAAACTTGACCAACTACCACACTAATGTTCCAAGTTTTCACAATCACAATTGGCTCTGTTAGCAATCATTCATGACTGAACCATATAATTTTATCAGCATCCTCTACAAGTTCTCTTACCCAGACTCATCAAGAAAAAAAATTGTTTCAGGAGAGTTACCAAAAACAGGGTGAGAAGAGCCACGCTAGGTAGTGTACTGCATTGCAATAATCTAAAATATTCAAATATATTAATTATAAAATCTTAAATTCAAAAGGCAGTTAGTATTGGGTTTAAAACAAAATAAAACACGGACATTCTATCATCTTTGTGTGTACATGTAAATTTCTGTGGACAAACAAGTATATATATATGAGGGTAAGTCCAAAAGTATTCCCATAAAAATCATAGGACTCTTTATTAGACAAAAATATCAAAATGTAAAGTATTTGTCTGACATAAACTTCTGAAGGCAATGTCCACAAAGAATTCTGCACTCTTCAATTTACACAATATCAAAATAGTAGTTTTGACTTTCTCTAGAGACTCAAAATAATTTTACTTTCTCAATACTCTAACTAGATCCAAAATAATATGAAGTCAAATATTAAGACAGTATGCAGATAAGTATACATAAATAGAAAATATTTAATCTAGTGGTTGAAATTATGAGTCTCAACATTTGCTACCTTAAAAGTTAAATAAATCTCTAAATAAAACATGTTCACCATAAAGCAACAGTTATGCAATTTTCCAGGCAACTTCCCTGAATAATCTGCAATGACTGTCATCATCAAATCTATAAAATTCATTTCAAGACTGCTCAAGAGTGATCAAATATAGTCAATTATCATACTATTATCCCAAGCCCCATTCTATAACCAAACAAACAACTATCCAGTACTCTTCAAAATCTAAATCCTCAATCTTCAGGAAAACTATTATTGTGTCTCCATGAAAAAGAATAAATTAGACTTCTCTTTGCTCATAAGTACTATAACATAAATTAAATCTGTTACTATGTTGCTTTTTTCTTTCCATTCCACCACCTTTTCCCTCATCCCAATAGGTAGCTTTTCACACATACGAAAATGAACTGAAAAAAAAATAACATGATCACAAAGAATGCTAATGACTAATCATGATAAAGCTTGTCTAGATGTTTGCTTTCGTGTGTTTTATCCAATCACATATTCATTCTGTTTCATTAAGTATCATCTATATAGCTCGCCAGTTTTAACTTTATGACCACACACACAGAGCACCATGCTAGTTCCAAAGCAGTTACACATACACAGACATTTCTTTTTGTAAAACATGTACTTGCCTTGTGTCTGCATTTAAGTACGACTCCATAGGCTCCTACAATAATAGAAACAAAAGAGGAAACAATTAGGGACATTCAAACAAACCACAAATCTTGGCAAGATAAAAGTTCTGTTATATTTAAATTGGTGTTTAAGGGGGTGTCAAAAAGTTGGAGGGAAAATTCCATAATCTTTATTTCCATTTTTCTACAAACTTTTAAAATCCTCTTCATATATTATAATAATGATCCCCCAAAAGAAGAACATTCTACAGTGATAATGACAAGAGCTTCATATATATAGAATGTAAGTATTCTTATTATACATGTTTTTATATAAACTTAAGGATTTAAACAACCATTTCCTCAACTTAACAGGTATAATTAAATATTTATTTATAAATATTTTACTAATGGAATTAAGGTTTAAAAAATTTGGAGACAAGATATAAATATAAGAACTTTAAATAAATGAAAAACTTAAAAGGTTCTTCTAGTTCAAGGGCATATGTCATAGGGTCACAGGCTCCTATCTGGCCATTATAGACAAGCATACCCACTTCTTTCCATGTATTCATTGAGATTCTTCACCATCTTAGAGTTACTTATGGTATAGTGGCTATATATTCAACTCCAACTGAAAGTTTGGTGGTTTGAACCCACCAACCTCTCTCAGAGAACAAGGTTTGCCTCTGTCAAGATTTACATATTTGGAAACTCTACTGAGCATAGTCGGCCTTATGAAGTCACTAAGAATCAGAAATGTCACAACAGTAATGTGATTCTAGTGCTTAGGAAATAAATTACAGTCTCAGAGACAGAACATTTCATTGACAGCAAAGTAACAAGGAAATTACAGTTAACAAATCCTACTGCTGTTAAGACAATCCCAACCCATAGCAACCCAAAGCACAAAGCAAAACTACCTCCTAGGGTTTCCAAGGCACATCTTACTGACACATCTGACTGGTACATCTTACTCCTCGGGAGCAGTAGTATCAGTCAGCAGCTGAGTACTCTGATCACTGTGATACCAGGGCAATGCACTGTCTAGGTTATAAGAATGGAGAAATTGCTTGACCACTTTTTCATATACATAAAGATAGGTATTTCATGGTCCAAAATATCTAAGGTGTTTTGCAAGGGGAGAAAATGTAGCAATGATGTTTTTGACTGTGATTGAACCTAACATTCTGATTTATATAACAATTTGGCATTTTTTTTCAATTTGAGTTCATCTCTAAGAAGACAATCAACTGTGCATATATTGATAAACACAAGGATGTGATCTAGAAAAGCATTAAACCCAGAATCTGTAGCATTATGATCGCGTTATACTATATCTGTTCACCTTCCTCAGTCAGAAGCTTTACTGCTTAAGTCTCAAACTTTACAGCTTTCAAAAAAGAAAAATTAAGGAGGTGGAGGGGCTGTTATTCTATAAAAGAATCTTGCTCAACAGAGGAGTAAAACAGAATATCAGATTCTCTCAGACTCTGGAATTTCAGGAGCTCTTAAAACTGGATAAACTCCTAAACTTCTTCCCTTTATGTCATCTTTTAAACTTCAAACCAAAACTTCCCCTCTAATCTACCTAAAACCAAACAATAGTTTAGCTCAACTAATAAAAACTGTCTGTTTTCAGCATTATGTTCTTTTACAACTATCCACATGAGATCAAATTGGCAAACAGCAACTTGAAAAATTCCACAGGACCCTTAGGGAGAGTGGGCTTATGCTAATGAAGAAGGAGCAACTCAGAAAATGAGGTTGAGAATGCCTGCAACTCCAAGAATGTCATCACTGCCACAACATGGTACATGTACCGTTGAATTGATTAGTATTCTGCTTTGTATATTCTCAACAACAAACAAATATATATCTAATTATTAATAACAGGTGGTAGGTGAGACATTGAGAATACATTTTGCTAATCTAATTGCTACCAATGAAGGGAAGGACAAAAAGAAACAATAGAGAAGGAAAAAGGGGCTATTCTTTTTAAATGATTTTGCTTTATGCTCTAAAGCAAGCACTCAATTATTTGACATATTTTAATTATTTATATTTCTTTGAACAGGAACTATCAACATTAAAAACTGAAACAACTTTACTGATCACATAGAAAAATCTAAGAACTGTTTACAATCAAAATTTATTTAGGAATTTTAAAATATAGAATATTTAACATTTGATTTAAATATACTTAAGATTTGTTTTAATGATATAGTGAGTATGCAAAAACCACCAAAACCAAAATTATGATCACTTTTTCCATTAATGTAATAATTCTATAAAATTTCCATAAAGTTATTGTTAAGAAAAATGCAAAAATCACTAATAAGCAAACACCAGGAAAATAATTATTATAATTCATCAACAGCATCACTGGCTTATGAGCATTATTCCATGTAATAATAGGAAACAAAATTGTCAGTAATTGAATCATGATATGTTATAGATTACAATACATACACCAAAGACATATCTTGATTTCAGAGGCTAAAATAGAACCAAATCATACACCTTAGAAAATTAAAAAGGACTTTAAAACTTATAAAATGTGGTTTATTATTCTTAAAGATATAGAATTTATTTATGTATTAGGCAAAATTTAGATTATATATTGAATTATAAAAAACTTAAAATAAGCCTAGCTGATATTAAAAATATATAATTTAAAAAGGATACCAGAGAAACCATGACTACTAACAGAAAGAATAGAAAAAAGCCCACCTTAAGAAATTTCTGATTTCTTAAATTTTCAAAGTTTTTTAGCATATTAACTTTTGTTTGGCTCATAACATTTAAGAATATTTTTTTTTAATTTAACAAATGTTGAAAAGCTATCTGAATGAATATAGTTTAAAGCAACAAATTTGAATTTATAATTTTTTTAGCATGAAGTATAGCTGTGCATTGCTCAAAATTCCAAAAAATTCTAAAATCTCAACTTACCTTCACCTACAACCCCAAGGATCTCAAATTTATTCATCACATTACCAATATTAGGAATCTTCATGAAGACAAACTCCTCTTTTGATGTAAGCCACAGAACATGGCACTACAAAGAATCTTCTACCTTGTACAGTTAGGGCAAAAAATGTCTGAAGGAAGGAATTCTCATTCGTTGACAGAACTTTCATATATTCTTCAAATGATGTCCCTGAAAGAACAAACACAATAAAAGATATGTTTAATATCCTAGTATTTTAATAACTTATGTTACCTTTTGGTGTAATTCTTTTAAAACCATGTTAATGGTTCACAGAGTTTCTTAAAAGGAAGGGAAATGGGTAACATACAGAAGAACCTCACATGGAACACAAACAAATAAGTCTGTCTTTGAAACAAGTAACATTACTACATTGACAGGGGGCAAGGAGAAGAATTAATATCAGGTAATTTCTGAAAAAAAGTATTTTAACTATCTATTCAACTGAATACAAAAGAGAAATGTACACAAATATTGTACTGTACTTAGATGCCTGTTTTCTAGAATTGAGCAATAATTAAATATATTGCAAATAATGAGACTTTGGTATTTTACTCTCATAAAATGGAGTTTCAAACATGAAAAGAAGGAAGATTTAGGGTTGGAGTTAAAAGTATAAACGGGCTTTAATATATAAAAATGGTAAAAAAAATACACTGCCATAAACACACACCACCACCACCACCACCACCACCACCCCCTCTCTCCAGCTCCATCTGCTGAGAGGATCCAGGAGTCATGAAAACACCTAGAAGCCAGATCTTGGTTTCTAAAGATCATTTTTAGATAAACAGAATCAGGGTTCCTTAGAAAATAGGCTGAGTCTAAAGCTCCACTGAGTTGATTCCATGGCTAGGCCAGAGTAAGAACAATGTAAGTTGTGATGCCAGAAAGTGAGGGAGTGGTCAAATAATGAGGCATGTCAAAATGACACAGGAGCCAGTTTGAAGTCACTGGTCAAATTGGGGAGAACTTGAGCAAGAATAAGTAACAGATATTACAACCAACATGGTAAAATAAAACACATGCATGAGTCCTTGCCAGTTTCTGACATGAATGAATGAATGAATGAACAAATGAATAAAAAGGAGAGGGGGGTTTCCTTAGAATAGAATTCCAAATGACAAATGTGATGGGATTAGAAAATCACCATTGAACAACCATAAGAGTAATAACTATTTCAAACAAGTGCCATCAATACATGCTAAAGGTATAGATGGAAAGTTTGATGAAAATAATAGAAATGTAGCTAAAAATAGTAATTTCATAGTGAAGCACACATGGCAGACTAGAGTTAATTAAATGATGAAAGTTAACAAAAACAACAATAGAGGATAAATCAAAGTCGCATGCCTCCTCCTGCTAGGATGTATTAAGAAAACAGGTCAGGGTGAGCCCTGGTGGCCTAGTGGTTGTGTGCGGGGCTGCGGCCCATAAAGTTGACAGTTTAAATCCAGCAGCAGCTCTCCAGGAGTAAGGCTGGGCTTCCTACTTCCACCAGGGCAGTGATGCCACACACAAAAAAGAAAACAGGTCACAATATCATGCCTGTGGCATTGTTGCCAAAACACAAAACTTGAAACTAAACATAAAAGCAACAATCAAACCCAAATTGAGGCACATTCTGTTAAATAACTGGATTGTGTTCTTTAAAAATGTCTAGGTCATTAAAGCAATGATGATTTGAGCATTTATTAATGAAGATTAAAAACTATCACAAGTCTTCATTATAGATTGCATCTCAACATAAAACAAAAGCCCGCAAAACTGAACCAATAATCAGTATCATAATAAACAAAGAAAATGTTGAAGATGTCAAGGTTTTAATTTACTTGGATCCACAATCAACACCCATGGAAATAAAGAAAACAATGTTAGATAGTGGACAAATGTGCTGAAAAAGATCCCTTTCCAAGAGTTAAAAAGCAAAAGATGTCATTTTGAAGAATAAGGCTCACTGGACCAAAGCCATGGTATTTTTCTTTTTCTTTTTTCTGCGTCACTGTCCTGGTGGAAGTATGAAGCCCAGCCTTGCTCCTGGAGAGCTGCTCCTGGATTCGAACTGCCCACCCTGTGGGCTGCAGTTCCGCGTACAATCACTGCGCCACTGGGGCTCAGCTGCCATGGTATTTTTCAGTCACCCTATAGCATTTGAAAGCTGAATAGTGAATAAGGAAGATGAAAGAAGCCTTAACGACTGTGAATTTTATGGTGTTGGGGAAGAACATTACACATACTGTGGAGTGCTAAAAGAACAAACAAATCTGCACTGGAATAAGTACAGTTAGAATTCTCAGAAGATATGGTGACAAGATTTCATCTCATATACTTTGAACATTTTATCAGGAAGCACCAGTCCCTAAAGAAGGTCATCTTGTTTAGTAAGTAGGTGGTTAAAGGAAAAGAAGAAGACTCTAAACAAGATGGACTAACACAGTGGCCATAACAATTAGCTCAAAATATAATAACGATGAAGATGATAGCAAACTCACTGTTATTGAGTCAATGCTCTTAGTGACCCTCTAGGACAGCGAAGAATGGTTCCTGTGTATTTTTGCAACTGAACCTCTTTAAAAAAAATAGAAATTCTGGGGCTGAGCCCTGGTGGCATAGTGGTTGAGTGCGGGACTGCAGCCCACAGGCTTGGCAGTTCAAATCCAGCAGCAGCTCTCCAGGAACAAGCTGGGCCTCCCACTCCCACCAGAGGGCAGTGATGCCCCCCCAAAAAAAAATACACACACAAAACAATTGTTGAAAAATAGAAATTCTGGCCTTGTGGATTCATAATTAAAACCCACCAGTGCTCCAGTTGAATGGGGTTATAGTCCCGGTGATACTGTCAGATAAGCCTGGGACTGCTTAACACTACGGTCTCTGTGGGAGAAAATTAGCCTTTCTGATCCTGTAAAGATTTAGAGCTTTAGGAGCCTGTATAGGATTGAGATGGGTTGAATTCAACTTGATGGCAGTGGAATTATAAACTTTTAACAAGCCTGGGTGGTTAAACCGCTTGGCAGTTTAACACTACCAGCTGCTCCATGTAAGAAAGACTTACAACAGACCTATGGAAATCAAAACCAGTATGGCTTTGACATAAAGACGGAACAAATATGCACACCTAGAAGTAGACCATACTTCAAGATCCCTACAGTCTTCTATAGTCCTTCAATTCTACACTCACCACCCTACCCATCTGTCCTAGGTATATTCTCTATTCAAGTCACAGTAATCCCTTTAGGATATGTCAAATCATATGAATTCTCTGCTTAAGATCCTTCAATGGCACACCAAGCACTCCAAGGGAGAAAGATGAGGTTTTCTGCTCTTGTAAAGATTTACAGGCTCAGAAACCCACAGGACAATTTGCTCTCTCCTCTAAGGTCAGCATGAGTGGAAATCAACTCACTGATACTGACTTGGGTTTTGCTTGTTTGGATTTAGTGGTCGACAAAATGATATCATAATTTCCAAATATGTATTATATTCACTCATTAAACAAACTATTTACTAACTACTTGCCACATTTTAGGGGATGGGAAAATAGGATACAGAAGACAGTTGTGAACAAGAGGGTAAATCTTTGCCCCATGAAACTTTACATTTTGCTAAGGGGGAAAAATCTAAGCTGATCGTCACATACAGTGACATATTATGAAGGAACACAAAGAATAAATAGTCAGATAGGGAGGGCCTTTCTAAATAGGTACCATTTGAGCTGGGATCTCAATGACAAGAATGAACCCGGAACCAATGAAGATCTAAGTGAGTTACATTCCAAATAAAAGAAGCTCAAAGTACTTCAAAGAATGAATTAGTCTTTCATTTGCTGCAACTGATTTGGAAGAACACTCGAGAAATATTTAAATATTCCACTCTCTGCCAACAGTGGTGTGTCTCATTTCAAAGGAAGCTTCAGATAAAAATGAAATCATTCCCACTAAGAAGGCCTAGTACTCAGAAAGTTCTGTATATAAAGATACATAAAGAACATTTGGTTCCACTTAATCTCTTTTCATGAAACTGTGAAAAATCAAATTGAATAATGTAAACTAAGAATCAAGTCTTTTAGCAACCAGTATTCATAATGAGAAAATAAATTATGACTAAAATTGGATTACACTGCAGCTATGTATAAATAACATTGATTACGCTTTTTTAAAGGTATTTAAAAATCAAGACATTTAAATTTCTGGCAATGGCAAATCATTTAACCTGATGACAAGTCTCTCTGAGAACAAGTGCAAACACTGGAGGTAATACTTTTTAAAAATGCCTTAAAAGAGAGTGAAGAATTATCTGACTAAAATAAAAGCAAAAAAAGAATAGTAAGCAGGATAGAAAATCCAAACCATCCCAAATTGTTTGAGGCATCTTGGTATTTGAAAAGCTAGGGGGGAAACAAGTGTGTGTGGAAGGGGAAGGAGGAGAAAACCTGATTTACAAATTCACAGTCAAAGTCAAGAGTCTCTCAAAAAGAGAAACTCAATAAACCATGCCTGCTTTAAGATGAAACCCGCAGACCTCTACTTCTGATCATGGAAACTAGGAATTAATCAGCCCTTATATAGACTTGAAGTATAGCTTCATGTCACTGAGGTTATCTAAATAAATCCCCAAATATGCTCTTGGATTAAGGTAGCCCCAGATTCAGACTGGGACTACCAGCTGACTGAGACAGAGAAGAAGAAAAAGCCACTCCTTTAAAGATACAGCATTAACCAAGACTTCACTTGTTGCAGATACTTTTTCAGCTAGAAGGTACAGTAAACAATCAAAGAAAAACAACTACACAAGGAAACAGGACACCATAAGTTAAGAGCCAATATAAGCAGCAAGAGCAGAAAATGACCAAGAAAGACTTGACATGTTAGAATGATCAGAAACTGACTATAAAAATAAAAATAGGGCTGTATTAATAAAAAAATAAGGCTTGAAATTCCTGACAGAACTGTAAGATGCAAATGATGAAAGAATGACTTTGGAAATTAAATTTGAATCCCAGGACTGAATGATAACTGAAAAAGAACTCAATAGATAGTATAAGGAGAAAAATATCAAAACATTTTAAAAACCTGCTTCTAAAAACTTGATCAAATGAACATATAAACTGTGCCAAAGAACCGCAGAATGTCTTTTTTCCACTTAAGCACAGGGAACAATTACAAAAACAAATCATATGCTGGGCCATAATGCGAATTTAAATCAATGACAAGGACTGATGTTCTGTGTCTATAATGCAGTTAGCTAAGAAATTACCCACAAGATAAATAATTAAATAATATCCAAGTCTGGAAATTAATATGCTTCTATAATAATCCATAAATCAAAGAAGATGTAACAGACATTCAAAAAATAAAAAAAAATGCATGCTTTGTGAGGCAACTAAAGCAATGTGTGGAGGGAAAATTATAGACTAAAACATCAATTGCAAGTGGTTAGAGTCAATAAATCAAAAAGCATATAAAGTAATTAAGAATAGAAAGTCATAGAAAATAAACAATAGAGATCAGAAGAACAAAGAGTTAGTTCTTGGAAACGAACCGTAAATCTGTCCAAAAGACAAAGAAAACACAGCCTGATAGACATCTGATATTGGCCAGGTAATGTCTACCTACAGCGCTTAGAGCTAATTTTGGGGTGTGCCTTAACCTGCTAAATTTGTGGTGATTTGTTACACAACAAAAGGAAATGAGCATATCCACTCCTTATTTAACAACCTGGTTAGGTTCCAAAAACCAGATTATTAGGCAAAAATCAGCATTAGATGAAAATGGAAGATTTCTCCCACCATGCAGTTTTCAGACTATCCATTGATGTGTGGTTAAGTCCAATTATAAATCATTCCTCTGCCAGAGCAGGGTTTCACCACAACCTGACAAAAAATTCCCAGTGATAGCTAACCTATATGGGGATCACTCTCCTAAGGCCATCCCACATGTACAGCGATGGTCTAAATACCTAAAGATTAAGATCCGTTCCCAGGAGGCTGTTCAGGTGTGATTGGACTGAAACTATCAACGTTTGTTCATCCACTCATTCAGTCTAGAAGAAGGCATCATAAGACCTATAATGGACCAGCCACTGTTATAGCAGCTTCAGGATACAGTGATAAGCAACACAAAGACATGACTCTTGCTCTCTTAACGCTTCCTAAAGGGAACTATATAATCAACAAGGAAACATAAGTTCAGATAGTGAGAAATACTGCAATAAACCAGGGTTTTGTCAGAGTTTAGATAGTTGGGAGAATAGGGTCTTTTAGAAACAAAGATCTGAAAAGGGCCTGTCTTAAAGAGGTAAAATTTGAGTGAAATCTGTTTCATATAAAGAAGCAAGCCATTGGAACAAGCATATGAGGAGTTTAAGACAATACAATGATTCCTACATAGCTCGATAAGTTCAAGGAACAGAGAGAAAACCTGTGTGTCTGGAGGACAGTAGACAAGGAGACTGGAAGGCGGCAAGAAGGGGCTGCTATAAACAGTTTGCTCGTCATAGGAGTCTTATACTAAAGCTGTTGTATTCTAAGGCACACCAAGATTCTAATGCTCTCAGAAATCATTTCAGTTTTTTATTACTATTAAACCATTAACTTTGAAAATAACTATATATATTAAAATTAAGTAATCCCTCTGCATGGGCAGGTACCTATGCAACAACTTGCAGAAACACAAGGCTTATAATTTATTTTATATATTATTAGTATTGAATTTAAGAGCTTCCTGGGCCTTGAATGCTTCCTTTGTTGCAGAAATTATAAACTTTGTCTGAACATGTTGTTTCTTCTTCCCAGAGAGAACACAAAATCAGTTGAATCATGAGTTTTGTTTTCGTTTCTGGCATTGTTTCTACACACACAAATGAGAGAACCATTTTGTCACTGAAATTTACACAGGAATAAATTCAGCACGAGTAAACTGCTACAATAAAAACCAAAAGTCTAAACTCACTTGACGCTGAATGAAGTTGGACTTAAAGAACAGGGTAAAACTGCCCCTGTGGGTTTATAAGACTAAATCTTTACCAGAGTAGAAATCCTCATTTTTCTCTCAGAGAGCAGCTGGTAGTTTCAAACTGGTGACATTCTGATTGGCAGGCCAATATATAGCCGCTCTGCAATCAGGAGAATGTAAATAGCTTTAAAGCACATTAAAAGTTATGATCCATACACAGAAAGACGTAATTTCTATGGAAAGAGCTGCCCGAAGAGAAACACCCAAATTAACTGCTTGTGGAGAATTCCCCATATGAGCAGCAGGGAGGAGATAATGCATTCCTACTTACTGTCCTTCCTACATGAGATCACCTCCTCCACAATTAGGTTCGCTCTTTTTTTTTTTTAATTAAAAAACCCAACACAGACACACTGCCGTTGAGTCCACTCTAAGTCACAGAGACCCTCTAGGCAGAGCAGAACCGTTTCATATGGTTTCCAGACTGGAATCTTATTGCCGTCTTTCCTCAGAAGAGCTCCCACTGCTTGTGGGTTTAAATCACTGCTCTTTGGGTTAGCATCCCAATACCTAACTGTGTCACTGGTGCTCCTGGTACTTTCAATAAATAACTACAAAATAAAAAACTCACCATTGACTCGATGCTGACTCACAGCAGCCCTGTAGGACCAAATAGAACTGACCCTTCAAAAGTTTCCAAGACTGTAATTTTCTTAAGAGTAGAAAGTCCCGTCTCTTGCCCATGGCACAGCTAGTAGAGTCCATTTTCTACAGCTTACTTTCCATTATTAAACCAAACAGAGATTTGACTATTTTATGTCAACCTAGACGCACCTTAGAAGAGAAGTCTGTTGATCAACCTCCAAAATATAATCAGCCGTTGTAAGCCCGATGGAGCATGAGTCTCTTCTGACATATATGGGTCACTATGAGTCAGACACAACGGAAAGCTAACTGGTTATCAGTTTAAAAGTTTTGAAGGCACCTGAATTAAAAAAAATAGCCATCACTTGTAGTTTCTATGAGGCAATATGTTCTGGTGTCTAAATTCTAAGTAACTGAATTTAAAATAAATTAATAGCCTTTAAGGACTACTTGAATCTTGCAGGATTGGGGCAGGTCAGAAAACATGTGCCAAGTTATTATCTTCTAGACAAAAGGTGATGAAGATCAAGGATTGCAGCTTTCACTGTGGATTATAGCTCAATGTAAAGAAGATCAAAATCCTCACAACCGGAACAATAGTTAAGATCGTGATAAATAGAGAAAAGTTTGACATTGTCAAAGGCTTTGTCTTGCTTGGATCCCCATCAATGCTCATGGAAGCATCAGTGAAGAAATCAAAAGACATGTTACGTTCGGTAAATGGGCAACGCAAGACAACTTTGAGGACAAAGGTACCTGACCCAAGTCATGGTTTTTTCAATAGCCTCATATGCACGTAAAAGTCGGACATTGAATTCAGAAGACTGAAGAATTGGTGCATTCGAATTGTGGTCCTGAAGAATAATACTGAAAGTACCATGTATGTACTGCTAAAAAGACAAATCTGTCAGAATGCTCCTGAGAGGCAAGGATGGCAAGACTTCATCTTACATACTTCAGACACATTGTCAAGATAGACTAGTCCCTTGAGAAGGACATAATGCTTGGTAAAGTGGCGGGGCAGAAAAAAAAGAAGGGCCTCAAGGAGATGGATCAACAATGTTGCTGCAATAATGGACTCAAGCTTCGCAACAATTTTGAGATGGAGCAGGATTGCTATGGGTCGGATCCAACCCAATAGAACCTAAAAGCAACAACATATCATGGAAAACTACCGTCACACTAAAAAGGACAGAAAGGAACTGAAATCCAAGAATGTAGAACACCACCCCCAAGCTCTAAATATAATCAAGACAGATGGCAAGGATAAATTCCATTCCTAAAGCACTTTAAGGATTGGGAGATGAGATTGCTGAACCTTAGTGATCTTGAGAAAGTTACAGAAAAAGATGAGACCAAAGACGGCCAAGGGCAAATGCAGTCCTACTTTTCAGAATGCGTACAAAAGTATATTTTGTACCTGAGAATTTGTCCTTAAACATAATCCAACAAATAATGAGTGCTACCTATATTCCAGACACTATGATAGATACGGAAACCCATCGGTAAAGGAAATAGGCAAGGACCATTACAAAAGAATCACACAATTCCAAATGTATATGCTATGATGGGTGCTACAAGGAACTTGTAACAAGGACTTGCTACCTACCTTGATAGAGCTGACTTTTTCAGGGGAAGTAATGAAGGAGCTGACATCTGTAGAATTAAGCATAATTTATTAAGAAGGAAAGGAAGCTCCATAGAAGAAGAACTCGGAAACCCTGCAACCCCTCAGCTGGGCTAAAACCACAGAGATGAAGGTTTCAGTTCCTTGGTGGGAAGAAGAGCAGAAAAGCAGGCTGGTGCAGAAAGGAACAGCTAGGCTTTCACTTTGGCAATATTAAGCTTGAGTTTAGGTCCCCATAGGGAAAGAGGAGGAGAAAATAGACAAACTGAGCAAAGGAATTGAAATTCTTATTGCAAGCAGCTAATGGCCTAGTACAGAAGACATTCCTACTGTTCAGTGAGAGGACCAGAAACTTAAATTTCAAAAATGGGCAGAGTGCTATGAATAGAACATGAAACAAAAATGGCATATTAAAAGGTGTCCAACTTTATGTAAAAAAAAAACTAAAGAAACTGTGAAATACAAGCTTTCAGATTAGCAAAGAAATAAAATGCCATGTTGAAAAAGGCATGAGGAAATCAGGCTTGCTCCAACACTGTTGGTGGAAACATACTAACATAACTTCTTTGGAGGCCAATTTGATGTTATCTTTCAAAACTAAATCTGTGTACTTTCTATGATACTTAGATTCTATTCTAGGAAATTATCTCTACAAAGAGATATACAGAGAGAGACATTTATATGCATACAATATTCATTGGAGAATTATTTTATAAAAGCAAAAAGAATGGAAACGGCCAGCCTAACCATCAATAGAGGCTGAAAGAATTGCACACCCATACAGCTTTATATAATGTCATCATAAAGGGAAATGAGAAAACTCAGTATATGGGTATGAATTATTTCCAATATACTCTATGAAATAAAATAATAAGACCAGTATATATTGATCCATTTGAATTATGTTGCTGGCGAAGAATATTGAAAGTATCATAAAAATCTGTCTTGGAAGTAAGGTCAGAACACTCCTTCGAATTAAGGATAGCGAGAGTTCATCTCACACCTTGGACATGCTGTCAGGAGAAACCAGTTCCCGGGGAAAGGACACCATGCTTGGTAAAGTGGAGGGGCCGCATTGAGATGGGTTGACATTGAGGCTGCAACAATAGGTTCAAACAAAACTATCATGAAGATTACTCAGGACTACATAATGTTTTGTTCCATTGTATGTGAGGCTAGTACAAGTCAGACCTGACTCAATGATACCTAACAATATTTTTTAAAGAAACGCAAAGAATATTTTTAAAGAAATATGCGTATATATTTGCTTAAATGGGCAAGAAAGGTCTCTGGAATGATGCACCAAAAAGCTAACACTGTTGATTGTCTCTAGAGCAGAGAATCGTGTGCCTAGGAGTCAAGGTGTGACAAAGAGACTTTTCTTTGCCTATCCTTTTGCATGTTTTCCATTTTGGACCCACATGACTTTGCTGCCTATTAAGAATACAGTATTATTTTTTCATTTTGAGACTTTTAAATGCCATTCAACAGAGCAACACCACGACTGTAAAACGTCAAGAAAATGTTTACACATAGGAGGATACATTCTCTAAAGGTTGGTTGCCAAAGGTAGGAAGGGAAGGGAGGAGAAATCACTAACTAGGAGGTGGGAGGAGAAATCACTAACTAGGAGGTAGACACTTATTAACTTGGGTGAAAGGAAAGGCAGTGTACAATGAAAGTGAAGTCAGCACAAAACGATCATGCTAATGGCAACAAACCCCACTGCAATGGAGTGGCTTCTGACTGACAGCAACCCTGTAAGACAGTAGAAACGCTCCTCAGAGATTCTGACATTCTTCACCTTTTTTTCACTAGTTTTATTGGCACTTCATCCACATGTCATGCAAGTTCAATAATATCAAGAAGAGTTATACAATCATCAAAATTAATTCAAGAACACTTTTTTTGTTCCTTGTACTCACTGTGAGTCATGTAATTATTTTGTTAATTGTGACAAAAATAAACACAATAAAACATTCTCCTTTAATTGGTGTTCGGGAGCAGTGAGTACTGAGAGCTGTGCTACCAGTGAAAGGAAGTCTGATTGAAGAGTGCCAGAGCTGTGTCACACCATCCTTTGGGCCCTCTGCTGGCAAAGGAGAATCAAGTCTCAAAGAATGCCTTTTTAATTGTATCCTTTCATATTACAGATGTGGGACTGTACTGTGTCATACCTCTGTCAGTGTAAAATATCTCACACCTACTTTATGATATGTAATAGTGACTGTGCCGACCATCAGAGGCCAGTGATGCCACCCCCCAAAAAAATAACAAAAAAAAGTAGTGACTGCGCTACATCAGAGCTGTTTTTTACTGATGTTATTCTAGAAGATCTCTTACCAGTGATCCTTGAGGAGCTATTTTTTTAATGGTGCCAGATACCACAACAGTTACAGAACATAGCTGTTTCCTGAGGTTTTGTTTTGTTTTTTAAAAAATGAGTGTGCAGGGTGTCTCTGTAATTTTGTTCAGATGAATGCAGAACCTGAAAAAGCTATTGGTACTATTGATGCATAACATTGATTGGTCTTTTTATATAAATATATATGTGCATACATATATATATAATTTGGATTTTTGGAAACTTTAGCTGAGCTGTCAACTTTAGAAAAGTATCCCAGTTGTACTGTGTTGAGTTGGCATTGTACACAAATTAACAACCATATTGGTCCAGAAACATTATACTTAATTTTTCTCCATTTGTACAGGGGTACAGCACTGTATTAAATATGTTAAGGTCTTATCTATATGGTTTTGATTATAGAAACTAATAAAGTATTCTCCAAATAAATTAAAAAACACTCTCCAATTCAATCACTTCTACATGTATAATTCATTGATTACATTCTTCATGTTGTCCAACCATTATTGATATTCTTTTTAAATTATTCCACTGCCATAAACATGAACTCAATGTCCCTAAGCAAAAACTCTTTCTCCTTCATTCATGGAAACCATTGGTCAAGTTTAGGTTTCTCTTTTTAAAATTTTAACAGTTTTTCTTGATAGACTATTCACATGTCATATACTTTCAGAGTTAAATCATTTAGAAGAGTTGCATATACATGATCACAACCAGTCAGAATGCCCCCCCCCCATTGAAATTGTTCATCTTTTGGGAGTAGACAGCCTCCTCCTCCTCCTCCTGTAAAGTAGCTAGTGAGCATGAACCACCAAGACTGTAGTTAGGAACTCAATGCCTAACCCACTACATCTCAATGGTCTTTAAAGGCAGAAAATGTAAACACTTAGGACACATAACAATCCAACAGTAACAGTAATGGCAATAATCTTCAAAAAGACACTATCGATAAGTAAACTGAACTAGGAGGGTACAAAGTCAAATTGGATTACATCCACAAATATACTAAGAGTTTTCAAAAAGTTAGCAGAAAGATGTACTTAAAACATAATGAAAATTTCCCATTATTTTTTGAGGGTCCCTCATACATAGGTTTGACAGGGTATATTTTCATATATATTTATGTATATGTAGCAAATATACATGAGGATAAATCAGAACATATTTAGAAAAGTTTCATTAAACAAACAAAAATATGAAGCTAGTGTTTCTTGTGATAGCCTCCATCTAGGGCTATCTATACACTTCTGAAGGTGGTGCTTCCATCTCTAATCCTTCCCTCAAAGAATCGTTCACATTTCAATTTGTGCCATATCAAACTGGATGTTTTTTAATAGTTTTATTGGCACATACTGTGCATATAATAAAATTTAATTGTTCAATCATGTTAAGAATATTTGTGCAACCATTACCACAATTCATTTCAGAACATATTCTTCCTAGATTCACTGTTTGTAGCTACTCATTTCCCCTGTCCTTCACTGCCATTCCTCCCCTGCCATGTCCCTAGGGAATTATCAGTTGCCAGTTACTATCTCCATAGATCTACCTATCCTGGGTTTCATATACAGAAGAATTATACAAAACACAAAGAGGAAGCAAACAAACAAACCAAAGTAACAACGACTAGGCAAAACATAGACAAACTTCAATCAAAAAAGCAGAAAATATTGAAAACTGAAACAAATTTAAAATGGATCAAAAAGGAGATCAAATGATTACATTTTACATTTTACATTTTAACCTAACTGTATCTTCCATAATTGACTTCACAATGCCGTCTGATAGCAAAGCTATTCCCACTCCTCAACTATAGTCAAAGGAGATTCACATAAAGGCTTAATCCATATGGGATCCCTGCAAATGGATTTTGGACTTCCACAGTCATCCACAGACTTAAGCATACTAGTCATTCGCAATGTAAACTCTACTACCATGCCCTCCTTACAGCTGGACCAGTAAGTGACATCACAATAAACAGAGAAATGAATGAAGTTGTCCATAATTTCATCGTCTTTGAATTCACAACCAATGCTGATGAAAGCAGCAGTCAAGATATCTAACAATCCATTGCACTAGCTAAGTCTGCTACACTAGACCTCTTTCAAACACTGAAAAAAGCAAGGAGGTTACTTTGAGAACTACGATGACCTGACTCAATTGCCTCATATGCATATAAAAGTTGAACAATGAATAAGAAGACCAAAGAAAAACTGATGCATTTGAACTGCGATGTTGTTGAAGAATCTTCAAAGTACCAAGGACTGCCAAATGGAAGAAGCAAATGTGTCTTAGAAGTACAATCAGAATGCTCCTTAGAGACAAAGATGACAAGACTTCATCATGAGTACTATTGTCTGGAAAGACCAGTCCCAGGAGAAGCACATTATGCTCAGTAAACCACAACAAACCACTCCCTCCTTTAGATTTCGATTGATTACTTATAATCCTTGGATCAAACAGGCTGGTGTGATTCTTCCATGTATACTTAGCTGATGCCTCACTTAGATAGATGGCTGCTTGCTTTAAGATAAACCTTTAAGATCCTAGATGTTATTCTTCCTCATAGCCAAGCACCATCTAGTTTCTTCACCACCCTTTGCTAGAGCACCTATACATTATCTGGTGTCAATTTGATATTTAAGAATGTAGGGGTGGAGTCTAGCCTCTCAATCAAGATATCTCCAATGAGGCCCCTAAGTGGGCAAGGCCTTCTACTGAGGATTCTGGGAACTTCTGTATTCCTTCTTGTAGGTGGGAGACACTCTCTCAGTTCACTCCCTGCCACACATTTCTGATGAGAAACCACATGAAGCGACCTTGATGTAGCCAGACCTCTGGAAGCTGGAGAAGCTACATGGAGACCCCTGCCAGGGCTGAGATATTTACACCACCACTGGACTCACAGGGCTTCCCATCCACTGGCATGTGATCATCCTGCATTTGGCATCACTGCGTGTTTTTCCTGAATCTGAAGATGGCTACTTTATAGATCGGTACTGGACATATGGACTAATATTGGACTTCAGGACTTGATCTGGACTGGGCTGGGATGTTCTCTTAATATTCAATTGCTACTGTATATAAAGCTCTTTCCTATATCCATGCGTGTCTACGAATTTGTTTCTCCAGTGTACCTGGACTAACACAACCCTCATAACTTCAGTGATCTCTTCACAAGGGTAAGCATCAAGCAGGGCCATGCCATAAGAACTAATTGTGAGCCCCAAATCCATTCATATATCTATGGTTTAAATATGTCTCTGGTTTACTTTGGAAATGTCATTATCATTTTATGCTAGAGAACATTATAAATAATCCCCCTGGGACTTAAGTCAATTATGTTAATAGTGTCATTAATTTAGCCAATGATACAGAATTTAAAACACTGTTGAAAAAAGAAAATTATACAAGGATAGTCTAGCTTCTCAAACAAGAATACATGAATTATTGACTTGTACAGATTAAATTCTTAAGTGTCTGGACACTATTTACACAAACAATGGGGTTGGTGCCAGGGCAAAACTTTAAGCAATATGCATTCATGAAGGCAGAACCATGCCTATAAGATTAATAAATATCATCAGAAAGCAAGGGGGCATTAAAATTGTAAATATACGATCATCTCAGACCACCATTCGTTGGTTATTCTCAAAGCAAGACATCGGGAATAAATGGCAGTTTTGGTGCCCCCAAGAGCCAGAAATCATGTTCCTTTTCAATCTTCCCTGAATCTGGGGAACAAAACGAAGTCTGAAAGGGCAAGATCAGGATAGGAGTATAGATAAGGTAAGGTTTTCCAATGAAAGCCTCGTAGAACAGCCCTTGATACCTAAAAGAATGTATAGACGCAATGTAATGTAGGGGGACATATCATCGATGCGAATTTCCTGGCTGTTTTCTTACCATCACCGTTTTCCATTTTCTTAGAACTTCTTACGAAAAAGTTCTCATGATCATCCTGTGTCTTTCAAGAAAAAAAAATCTGTGAAATAATTGCCACAATCTTCTGAGCAGACCTTTCTCCCTTAAACTGAACTAACCCACCAGAACCCCTTGAAAGCTACTGTCTGGATTCCACTTCTTATTTTAAAGATAAACTAAGGAGTCTCATTCAAGTGCATTACTGGGAAAACTTGTCTGCAGTAATCTGATTTCAGAGACATGTTTTGTTTGGAATAAACTCATCCATGTATGAACTTGAACCCTAGTACCAATTTTTTACTTATCTTTGTGCAGGAATATAGTGGAGCACACAAGGAACAACATTGTCAAATATTCATAGCTATAACAGACACCTGGAGAGAATGAATCACTTGGCCTAGGTGCTCAGGACCACATTAGAGGGGGCAAATAAGGTCAATTGTCATAATATATTTCACAGTGGCAATTAATGTTCTATATTCTGCTTGGGTGAGAAGTGACTGGGCTCATAAGAATTCTGAGTAGCCAATTAGAGGTGAAAACTATTGGTTTTTCTCTGTTTCAATCAAAGGTGAAAAAAAAAAACAGACAATTAGTGAAAAAGACGTGTGATCTTCTTGAATCCCAGTCTCCACTTCCAAGACCAGAACTACAAAGTGCTATGGTTGCTGACCATTTTGAAAGGGACCAAAATGGAGAGCCCTGGAGGGACGAGAACAAAAACATGTAACAAATCTCAAAAGCAGACACAAAACCAGACTTAGAGATTGACAAAACCCTGGAGACAATAGTCTTTATGTCCCCTTCAAGCCTGAAACCAAACCCATCTTCATGGCTCAACTCTCAGACAAAGAAGCCCATAAAGTAAATGCACAATAATGCACCCTTTCGAACGATTTGAGATCAAAACGAGAGCACTTGCCTAGGGTTTGAGTTCAGAAGGAAAAGGAAATAAGGGGGATTCAAAATGGTAAACACAACAATGAAGTGGGAAGAGTGTTATTATTACATTGTGGTGAAACATAAAGTATATGAATTGTTATGTGGAAAACAAATTTCCCTGTAAACTTTCACCCAAATAACAATAAAATGTTTTAAAAACTCTAAAAGACAATTTCAGTCTACATAAGGCAAGACACATATCTAATAGGCACACGCGTGTCTATTTGTAAATAAAATTCTATCCGTTTGAGAAGTGAAAGGGCCCAGGCTAGATGATGAGGGGATGAGGGAGCAGAAGGCAGAGGCAAGCCACCCAGGAACACTCCACTTTAGTGCTGAGAACTGCAAAGTATGTTTGGTGAGTGGACAATCAAACTCAGAACGTCAATTTTTAGAATATGTCCGTTTTCATCATTCCAGTATCTCTATAAACTCAAGAAATAATTTTAAAATAATTTTTAAAATTATTTTAAAATAATTTTATGGAGGTCTCTTAAAGTTCTTGTCACAATTCATACAGCCATCCATGATGCCAAGCACATTTGTACATATGTTGCCATTATCATTTTCAAAACATTTTCTTTCTACTTGAGCCATTGATATCAGTTCTCCCCATTCTCCCTCCCTCCCTCCATCATGAACCCTTGAAATTTTATTATTTTTTCATGTCTTACTCCAATGGCTGTCTCCCTTCACCCATTTTTCTGTTGTCTGTCCTCCAGGGAGGGAGCTATGTGCTGATCACGGTGATCAGTCCCCTTCTTTCTCCCACCACCTTCCCCTACCCTCCTGGTATCGCTACTTTCATTATTGTTCTGAGGGGTTTACTTTCTTACAGTCCCTGTGTTTCAAGCTCTTATCTGTATCCATGAACATACTCTTGTCTAGCCAGACTTGTAAGGTAAAATTGGGATCATGATAGTTGGAGAGGGGGGAAGCATTTAAGAACTAGAGGAAAGTTGTATGTTTTGTCAGTGCTATACTGCACCCTGACTGACTTGCCTCTTCCTTGTGATTCTTCTATGAGGGGATGTCCAAGTGTCTACTGATGGACTTTGGGTCTCCACTCCGCACTCTCCCTCATTCACATCGTTATGATTTTTTTGTTCTGGGTCTTCGATGCCTTACACCCAATCCCAATCAACATCTCTTGAGCTCACAGGTTGGTGCGCTTCTTCCATGCGGGCTTTGTTGCTTCTCAGTTATATAGCTGCTTATTTATCTTCAAGCCTTTAAGAGCCCAGGTCTAGATCTTTTGATAGCCAGGCAATATCAGCTTTCTTCACCAATTTGCTTATGCATCCATTTTGTCTTCAGTTATTGTTTTAGGAAGGTGAGCATGACAGAATGACAGATTATTAGAACAAAGTGATCTTGCATTAGAGAAGTACTTATCTAGAGGCCCAATGTCCATCTGCTACTCTAACACTTAACATATATTTGGCTCAAGTAGAATATATTTATGTAGATCTATCTCTGTATCACTATATAGAAATATATTTACATATGTACATGTCTATATTTAGACCTCTATAAATGTTCTTTGCCTCCTAGTTATTTCCTGTATTTTTTTTTACTTACCTCTTGACTCAATAGCATACTCGACCTTTAGTTTGCTTTCATCAATTCCTCTTGCCTACATTGCACTTGAACAAGCCCCACCAGGAAACTTACGTTCCCCCTCACCATCAATTTTAGATCACTTATTATTCCCTTGTCCCTGGGTTTGATGGCTCCTCACTTCCTTTCCATTGCCTCCCCCTCTCCCTTGTTTAACTCCACAGAGTTTTACTCAAAATTTCTCGGTAAATTGAAAACTAGTTCACAGAAAAGGGCAAGTCCACCTTCCCTTACATTCTCTACAGAAAGGTAAGGATAAATCTGGTAATTCTATAACTATTTTCCATTCTTGTTTACCTAAACTTTGTCTTTTAAAATATATTTATTCGTGAATCACTCCCAGATGACCATAAAATTGGTCCTGCTCTGGTACCATCTTTTAGTCACTTAATCCACATGCATGAACCAAGTGTCTAATCTCTATTTGAAAGGTGCATCACTCTAGAGGCCTTTCTGGGGATATAGAAGGAAAAGGTATGATCCCATTTAGGTAAGAAAAGCAAACACCATTAGAATTATACACTATATGACCTCTAACCATGCCATAACAATGACAAGAAAAACACTACCTAGCTAAAAGTCTAGCCTTGCCATTAGCTTGCTGTGAAAGATACACCGGTATCTTTCAAAGCCCCTAAGTCTCTGCTAGAAAATGAGGAGGAGCCTCAAAAGATCCATTATCAGCTATGACAGTTTATGGCCCAATGTTGTGCTATTTCAACCACTATGATGAGATATCATAGAGGCTCCTATATATCTGATTCATATTTCACAGTTGCTGAGGGTAATAAAGACTAAAGTCATCATCCAGAGCCCCCCCCCCCCAATTTCATCTCATGCTGCTTACTGTTCTCCTTGGCTTATTTTCCAACAATCAAAATTACACCCAAAGTTAGTTTATTTTAACTAAATATCCCATGTCCATGTTTTGTTCATGGTGTTTCTATATAAGATTATACTTGCATGGGTGGGGTGGCAAAGGAAGGTTTTATTATTTTTAACTGTTTTAAAATACCACGGATTAAAATGTATAAAAAGTACATGGTTTATGTAGGTCATTGGTTCTGAAGAATCAAGTGATTTTAAGCACCTTCGACAATATAGAAAAATTTACAGAGAAATGCAGATCAAAACAACCATGAGATACCATCTAACACCCTTGAGGTTAGCCCAAATCAGAAAATCAGAGAGCAACAAATGTTAGAGGGGATGTGGTGAGATAGGAACACTTTGATACATTGCTAATGGTCCTGTAGATATGTGCAGCTGCTATGGAAAGCAGTCTGGCAATACCTAATGAAAATGGAAATTCAGCTACCTTATGACCCAGTTAGCCCTCTACTGAGTATATACCCAGAAGAGGTAACATATAAACCGCGGCTAGTAGCATGCACGCCAATGTTTATTGCAGCGCAATTCACTATCGCAAAGAGTTGGGAACAATCTAAATTTCCATCGGTAGATGAGTGAATCGGCAAACTCTGGCACATACACACAATGGAGTATTATGCTTCACTCGAAAGCATGAACACATGAAACATGTCTTCTCATGGGGTGAGCTGGAGGAAATTATGCTAAGCGGAGTTGGTGAATCACAAAAAGGAGAAATACAGCATGAGTCCCCTGATCTAAGTGTAATCAACAAGATAGGTATAGAAGAGAAGCCTCCTATAACATAACAGCTCGGTAGAGATTTAGGGAAAGAGGAGGAGGTGGGACCAAATACAGTGACTACATGTTGGGTACAGTACAGTAAGGGAGAAGGACGGAGGGGGGAGGGAGAAAAGGGGGGTTTGAAAGTGAAAAGATAACGGAGGGGGCACGGCACTAACCCACCCAGGGGGAGAGTACGGGTCTTATCTCCACAGAAACTGAAGTGGGCATGCAGATCCTACTATGAAGCACCCAACCGTGAAGACAGCGTGGACACATGGAAGGAGGCATGAAAAGAGAGAGCTACAGAGCCGACCACAACCAGAGGCAGACTGACACCCTCACTGGAAGTGAGTGTGGCAGAGAAGAGGTTGGAGGAGGGCCAGAATACCATATCCACAGGGAGACAGGTGGACGCAGGAGAAGAGAAAGAGAGCCGGTCTGGTCCCCACGCTGGTCTGATTGCTGCCCAAGATGTCCAGAAGACTATGCCCCTGCAAGGATCTACACCATAAGGGGGACTGGGCAAACAACAGGACTTGTCTTACTGTCTCCCTAGGGAAGCAGACAGTAACAAAGGATATTTTAGGGGTCATATGATGGGGAAGAAATGTGAGCTGAGCCCCCAAAATGGACCAAATCAAAAAGGGAGCACCTGGGGATGCACAGTCGGCAGAAGAGAATGACTGGACCGATGGTTCCTGGGGGATGCAGGGGAGGGGGAAGGGAGAGAGGAAAGGGGGCATGGACAGGCTCAGGGATAGGGGGAACAAGTGGTCCTGAATCGGCGGCGAGCAGGGTGTGGGAGGCCTGGTAAGGCTTAAGTAAGGGTAATGTAACAGAAAGGAAGTACTGAAACTCAAATGAAGGCTCTGCATGATAGTGAGACAGGAGGAAGGCAGAAGGATATAGAGGAAGGAACTAGAAGGCAAAGGATACTTTCAGAGGTCAAAACACAGACATGTGCATATGTAAATATAATCATAAATTATAAGGAGGGAATAAATTCAGGTACATATATTTATAGGTTTAGTACTAAGGTAGAAGCTGGACCTTGGGCCCCCACCCAGGCACTACTTCAATGCAAGAACACTTTGTTCCATTAATCTGGTATTCCATGATGCTCACTGGCCCAGTGCGATCACTGAAGTCAAACAGGTCCATAAGCAAATGTGGTGGAAAAAACCGATGGCGCCCAGCTATCAAAGCATATAGAATCTTGTGTCTCAAAGCTTGAAGATAAACAAATGACCATCTAGCTGAGAAGTATCCAAGCCCACACAAAAGAAGTGGCCATTCGGTGCCGAAAGGACCAGGCCTCAGGCATCAAAAGGGAAAAAACGTATGACTGTGTGAGCTCCTTCCTGAGATGATCACTGAGGACATGTGGGGATTGAGCAAGAGTGGTGAACATAGCTGATGGTACCTGGCTATCAAAATATACAACATCTGAGGACTTAAAAGCTTGAGGGTGAACAAACGGTCATATAACCCCAGGAACCACAAAGCCCACCATAGAAGAAGCACACCAGCCTGTGCGAGCATGAGGTGTGGAAAGAACCAGATATCAGGCATCAAAGAACAAAAATCATATCATTATGTGCTACCCTCCCAACATGATTGCTGAAGACAAAAGGGAGCAGAGGCAGACAGAGTGGAGGAATTCAATGGCGCTCAGCTACCAAAAGATAAAGTATCTGGGATCTTAAAGGCTTGAAGGTGAATAAAAGGCCACCTAGCCCAGAAGTAGCAAAGCCCACATGGAAGAAGCACACTAGCCTGTGTGATCACAAGGGAGTTTCTTTATGATAGCATCTCAGTTGTCTTTTTCTACATGTGCATTTCAATGACATTGGCTACATGTCACCATTTTCTATCTACCCCTATTGTTACATTATCATTAATTTCTTTGCCCCTTTAAGTTCTCATCTATGTTTTAGATCAGCAGTTCTCAACCTGAGGGACACGAACCCTTTGGGGGGGTCAAACGCCCCTTTCACAGGGGTCACCCGATTCATAACAGTAGCAAAATTACAGCTATGAAGTAGCAATGAAAATAATATTATGGTTGGGGAGGGTCATCACAATATGAGGAACTTCATTAAAGGGTCACGGCATTAGGAAGGTTGAGAACCACTGCTTTGAATGATATGTTGTCAGTTTGAACTCATTTAGGTAGTCCATTATAGGAGAACTAGCGACCCTGGTGGTGTAGTGGAGTCTCAGTAACCTCAGTTCAGCAGTGTAAAACCACCATGCACTGTGTGGGGGAAAGATGAAGTTTTCTACGGGGGCATTCTGGTTTCTCTATAGCGTGCCAATGTCAGCGAATGAGTTTACAAGAGTACTATCTATACTATGGGGTGATTGTGAGTTGAAATCAATTCAACAGCAATGATATTTTTTAGTACGATGATTGAGGCAAGCATTCTTTTTTTAAATGGGTCTAAATTGATATTTAACTTATCAATAGTTTCATGTGATATTTCAGTTCAAGTAAAGGTTATTTCCAGGCCTAAGGTTTGGGAGTTTCCTCAGTTTCAATGGATCCAGTTAAGTCTGATTTCAATATTAGTTTGAAGTCTTGCCCCATATTTTATCTGCATTTGATCAGGATTAATCTACTGGGTCATTATTTATAAACGTTCAGTAATACTAACCAGGCACCATCCATTTCCTCTGATCATCTCGTGATAATGAAGGTAGTCCTTAATACAAAGTCACTTCTATCTCTCTCCCTCTAAGCCAGTGGTTCTCAACCTTCTTATTTCCGTGACCCCCCCAAGCACAAAATTATTTTCTTTGCTACTTCATCACTGTAACTTGGGCGACCCCATGAAAGGGTCATTTGACCCCCAAATGGGTCATGACGCACACTTTGAGAACTGCTGCTCTAATCCTTTAGTTTTTAAAGAGGAGACCTGAAAGTTCAGAAATCACTTAGAGCACTGAACATCTAATTTAATAAAGCCAATTTTATTGAAACCCAGCAAACAAGTATTGAGCATGCATGTTGTTCATATATGCACTCTTCAATCTACCCACAATTGTTATCTATTATAGCCAATTATATACACAGAATGATGAGACTGCCTGCTCCGGTAAAGATTGACACTGCAGGAAACCCTGAGGAGCAATTCTAGTCTTACCTATATTCATTATGAATCAAAATGAGCTCGAGAGCAGTGGGTAAGCTAACTGGAACGAGTAAGAAACAAGAAAAGTCACTGATGTTTTTCTGTCCTAAATCATTCAGTTTTGGTTTTTGTCATTTCAGGGACTAGGAAAAAAATTGTAGCTAAGTGGAATCTGGGTAAGAAGGGAAAGAAAAAGAATAAGGTAGTAAGTGATTCACCCATTTAATTAATTCATTCAAAAATTATTCACCAAACACCTATTTGGAACTACATTAAGGATAAATCTGAATGATAAATTCTCCCAAAGAGTCTTCTGCAAGGAACTCTGGTTGAAAGAAACCAATCGTATTATCATAAATATGTTAAAGTAAATACAAATCTAAATACATGATAATCATAGCATACATTTAATTCTTTAAATGAACCACAAAGGAAATTTTCTGTATACTATTAATGCCATCTATAATCATTAGAAAATATAAAGGATTTTACCTAGAATGAAAAGATTAATTTCATTATTTTATAATCAAATTAAAGCTAAGTGTCATTAAGTTTAACCACCATTTAAGTCAAAGCTCTGAGATTTCCTGTCATGGCAGACAATAAATAATACTGGATTAATAGAGAAGTCACCATAAGTTTGGTTCAGGCATTTTAAACACATGCATGTTTTACATATCAGGCTGAAAAAGGAAGACAGTCGCATGAAATCTGGTAGCTCTAGACAGAGAAAAGCCTTCCTACATTCCAACAGGATTAGAAACTAGAGAAACAGGAAAAATGAATTAGACTTGAAAAATCAGAGAAGTCTTCCTTGAAGAAGTGACAAATTAATTCTTGAGAACAAATGTTTTAGCTGATAGACAAAGTGGGCTAAAACACTCTAGCAAAGTCTGAAACAATGCAGTTGTTTGTTTATGTATTTGAAGAACTACAGTAACATGGGGAATTTAGGATAGATGATCCCTGCAGGACCAGTGGTGAGAGTGGTGATACTGGGAGGGTGGAGGGATGGTGGAATAGAAAGGGGGAACCAATTTTAGGGATCTACATATAACCTCCTCTCTGGAGTATGGACAACAGGGAAGTAAGTGAAGGGACACATTGGATAGTGTACTATATGAAAAGGTAATAACAATTTGTAAATTATTAAGGATTCATAGGGGAGGGGTGGAGGGAGGGAAGGGAAATATGCGGAGCTAGTACTGGGGGCCTAAGTGGAGGGAGGATGTTTCCGGGGTGATGATGGCAACAGGTGTGCAAATGTGGCTTGCATACAATTGACGTATATATATTGATCGTGATGGGAGTTGTATGAGTCCCCAATAAAATGATTTATTAAAAAAAGGAGGGGGAAAGAGGAGCTTATACCAAGGGCTCAAGTTGAAAATATTTGGAAATGAAGATGGCAACATGTGTAAATACAAGCTTCATACAAATTATGTATGGAATGTTATAAGAGCTGTAAGAGACCCCAATAAAATTATTGGAAAAAAAGCAGCTGCGGAAAATCCTAAAGGGCATAGATCTCTGACACACATGGGGTCACCATGCTTTAGAATCAATCTGATGAGAATTGCTTGGTTTTTTATACTTAATTATAAGAGTAACTAACAAAGAATAGCATTAAACAATACAAAATCACTGCCCATCTGGTCAATTCCTTCTCATAGCAATTGTACACAGGATTTCCCAAACTGTAAATCTTTATGGGAACAAACAGCTTCATCAGCTTCGGAAAGTTTGTGGGAAAAGTCCATTATTTCTTCATTCTAGCCTTCCAAATACTTTTTAAAACCTTCTCATATTACTATAAAATATTATCTGTATGCAGATTAACCATAGTATATTCCATTTTATAGTTTACAGTACAAATACTTTTGTTTTTAATTTCATGCAAATGACAACTAAAGTCATTTGAAATACACACTATTTTCTTGTCCCGGGAATCATAGAATCTGAACTCTAGAAGGAACCCTATTCCATTTATTTTATACAAATGGGGAGCAGAGCTCATATCCAATTAGGGGGAACTCTGCTACTGCTCCACTTGAAAGGCCCTCCCTCTGTTTACAACACTAGATGGGAAAATCAGACAGCTTTTGGTGTCTGTAATTGTCTTCAACATGGTATCAACATTAATAACTCCAGCTTACTAAATCACAAGGCCAGGATTAATACACTAACAAAAAAATAAGCAGTCCAAATGTGTATCTGTTACCAACTTCTTTGAATAATTCAAGCTAATCATTTTAAAATCCAACATGACTTTTCTTTAACTTCCACACTCTAATGCTTCCATTTTAGAAGATGAAGAATCATTCCAATAATCCACGACCAGTTAGGATGATGAACAATCAGTACTTCTTGTTGGGACAAATCTTTGTTCTACCTGGATCCTTCTTTATTTCTGCTCAGGAAACACTGACATATTTGGGTGCCAACCATCACAAATTATGTAACAATGACCAAATTGTTAAGCTCTTGAAGCATATTTTCTCACTTATTAAGAGAGAATACTATAACCTATCAAGGTTATGTAAGTAAAGTCTCTGGTGTATAGTAGACACACAATATAAAACAACTATTGTTATTAATTAAATAATAACACTAAAATAACCCAATAGATGATAAAAATAAGATAGTGAATAGCTCCAGAGAGTCAGGTTTCTCATTTCAATAATAAGCCTGCACTTTGAGGTTTTAGAAATAAGACAAGTAACATATATCAAAAATACAAAAAGAAGAATGGATTCAAGAAACTTCATTAGCACTTTTAAGAGCAACATTATTATTAAGAAAGAATGTTTTATGGCAAGCAATATTTTAATCTTGCCAATTCTGATGACAATCATTTGCAAAGATTTATGATTTTTTACTGACCCTAAACAATTTAGAACTATACTAAATCCAGAACCATTTCTGAAACTGCATTTCACTATCACCACTGTGCCTACTATTGAACATTTACCAAAGCATATAAGTAAGGACTGAACAAAGTGATATATCTTCTGCTGTGCCAAGACAAAAATAAAATTGTACAGAAAAACTAGACAGATCAAAAGGTATCTATGAGCAGAACTACTGAGGCATACTTTTAAAGCACTTGATTTGGAGGAAAAGAAAATACACTCAGATTATTTTCAGCCCTAAGAAGTTTTATGAAAGAAGTGACAGAAATGAAACACACACGCACAAAAGGCATGGTTAGAAGACTGAAAATGAAAGTATTTCATCTACCTTATGGAAAATAAAATGAGGCTTCATTTTGAAAAGATAAAATACAGAAAGAAAAGGTGAATTACAGAGTGTAAAGTAGAAAGAAATGCATTATCAAAGAACAAAGAGAACAAAAGAGAGGGGCAATGAAAATTATTTAGAAATGCTGGAGTGAATTTTCTTAGCACTGCTTTCCCAAACAAAACTTTATGCCAACACAATTAAAAGAAAGAGGAGAAAAAATTTCTGGAATGGCAACGTGACTCTCTCACCAACTAGAAACCTTAACTTGGAAATAATTATTTTTAAAAAGCAAAAATAACTTCCAGCAAGATGGCAACAAGACAGACATACTATACAAACCCTCTATAAAAAATACATGGGAAGAAGGAAAGAAGCTTTGGAAGCTGGCGGAAAAAGGAAAAGAAATGTTCCCATTTAAGTAAGAACTTGAGAGACACTGTTCCTAGAAGACATGCATTACAAGAAATGCTAGAGGAAGTTTTCTAGATAGAAAATAGGTGACTGTTATGCTGATCCACATTTAAAAACAAGACCAAAAAATGAACCATACTGCCTATAAAGTCCAAAGGGGGTGGTGAGTGGGAGTAAAGCTGTATTGGAGGAAGAAAATGGCACCTCTTGATAACTTCAACCCACAAGAAAAAATGAAGATAATTAGAAATGGCAAATAAGAAGGTTAGTAGGAAAAAAACACACTGGATGAGGTTTCAAAAAGTTCATGGAAACATGAAATTAAGAGAGAATGAAATGTTTCCACAAAACTTTCTAAACTTCCTTTTATATTTAGTCTCATTTATTTTATTTTTTCAGTTTTCTTAAAAGACATAAAACTATATAGAGTATTAATTATAAAAATGCGCTGCTTGTAACATATGTAAGAATAATATGTATACCAATAATAACACAAACATGTTGGGAGACCATAAAATCATAAAGGAGCAATATTTCTTTACTTCACTGAAATTAAATTAGCATAATTCTAAAGTATACTCTGATAAATATATGATAAATCTATAGCAATCATTAAGAAACTCATTTTAAACAAAGTGAAAAATGCTATAGAGATTAAAGTGTTTCAAAAGAAAATCTCTACTTAATGCAAAAAAAAAAACACAACCAATAATGGAGAAAAAGAGAAACAAAGAAGTCATGAGACATAAAAAGCAAAAAGTAAAATGGCAGATGTAAGTCCAAAAATACCAATAGCAATTTTAAATGTAAGTAGATTAGATAACCACTAAAAAGGCAGAGACTGACAGACAGAGCTGAAAATATAAGCATGCCATTTACAGGAGATAGTTTAGATCCAAATGTACAGGTAGGTTGAAAATTAAAGCATAAATAAAAGGTTGTAAATAAAAGTATAAATAAAGACATACTGTGCAGTCCCCACATACAATGATGAATCCCCTCTGACCACTGACCAGGGATGTGACTAGCCTTGCTACCAAAGTACATTGCAAGTGGTCGAATGCAGATATAGTTCTGTTAAAATTTAACACATTCTCATATATTCTCCTCTTTGATCCATTTTCCAATTGTTCTAGTTTTTATTATTTTCTATTCTTTTTTATTGAGGTTTTACTGTTTTGTTATTGCTGTTGGCTTTGCTTTTTGTTTTTTATGTTTTCTTTATATGGAATCCAAGATGGTGTCTATAAGATAGTAGCTGCATTAATAGCTTCTTAGGGTTATGGCAGGAGAGGTTTTTTGGGGGGAAGGGGGAGTTGGTAATGAGTACATGAAAGAAGTGAATGTTCTAAAATTAATCGTGGTGATTTCGCAACTTTTTAAAGTTATGTTCAAACCATTCAATTGAATATGTGAATTCTATGTTGTTAAATTTTTTCAAAGGAAAAAATAATTTGAAGGTTTTCTGGAGTTATATAAAGAGTATGATGATATGAATATATGTATAAACTAAAGTAACCTATTTTAACACTAAAACATGTCATATTTTATACACCCACTCCCTGAGGGCCATTGTCCCTTACCAGTCTAAATTTTAATAGTCTTTACTCTTCTTCTATTATTGTTATTGTTATGGTTATCATCATCACCATCATTACTTGTGTGTTCATCTCTTCCCCTATCAGCCTTAAATAGAATGTACACACCACAAAGCCAAGGGTTTTGTTTGTTTTACTAACATCGCCTCAAGTACATTAAATGTAGCTCATTTCATAAGGCACCTCAGTACATATTTGGTAAACTAAGGAAAGTAAAACTTTATCATGCAAATAGAAGCCATAAACAAACTGAAATAGTTATGTGATAACCAGACAAAATATTCTTTAACATTAAAATTTTTACCAGAGATTAACGGGGACATTTTAGAATGATAAAGGGGTCAATCCACCAGGAAGACAAAAAAATGATAAACACACATGCTCCACAGAGCACCAAAGTACATGAAAATTGAACTAAAGAAAGAAGAAGAGCAAGAGATAGATACAGTATTGTTCGCAAATAACAGGTGCATTCTATGTTTGTTTGCCAACTGTGCCTCCCTCTGCAAGATATTTTCATAGTGTTCTATGCTAACTTTTTTGGCAAAACATGAAAAAATTGGCATAATGCATTTATGAGAATATCTTTCAGGAAAAGGGCAAGAAAGTATAGGTAGTGTGTATTATTTGCATAAAATGGTGTAATGCGGAATTAACTGCACAGACGTATCAGAGACCCATCCTGTGCTCAAATAATTTCAAACTTTATCTAATGAATATAAATATTGGGGCTTTAGGTTATAAAAGTCACTATGCACTGCCATCAGGTTGATTCCAGCTCAACATGAACCTACATGGCAGAGTAGAACTAAGTGCTCCTTACGGATAAGCTGTATCCTGAAATATACATTCAGTATTTCTATTCATATCCCAGTGGTCAAGACATCAGCCAGTACAGACACCTGGTTGCAAAGGAGACTGAAAAATATAGTCTTAACTTGGATGGGAAATGCCAATTGAAAAAGAAAAAAGTCAGTGGCTATATTAAACATATTGGGAGCCAACTTAGAATACTGCAAATATTCTAAGACTATAACTAAGGGGTACATCTAACTCTCCAGAACATTTTAGTCATTATCAGGGATGAAGTCTTTTAAAAGGTATGAGAAGAGCTACAATTCTCCAACTAAAGAGAAGGAAAAGGACACAATTAAATGAGAAAGAGACAAATGAATCCCCATTACAGACTGCAGGAGGGAGATAAATGAAAACTATTTTCAGCACTTTCTATTTTGTATCATGCCCTCCCTCCCTCCCTTACCCTGTCAGATCATCCATTAAAAAAGAAAATCAAGAAATAGTAGACACGTATGTAAGATTTGCACTGCAGAAGACAGAAGGCAGATGGAGAACACAAAAGATGTAGTAGGAGTTTGAGAACAGCGGGCCCTTAATTTTGATGGCTGACAGTACCAACCTAGCTGACAAAGGTTCAAGACAAAAAGCCTAAATACATTTTTGTTAATTCTGTTGCCTTCTAGTTGATTCTAACATACAATGACCCTATGGGGCAGAGAAGAATTCTCCCATATGGTTTCTTTACAGAAGCAGACAGCTATACATTGTTATCCTGCAAAGTAGTTTGAAAACTCCAAACTACTTTGTAAGAGAAAGATGTATGGTTGACTACTTCTGTAGTTTGGTGCTTTTAAACCACAGACCTTTCCGTTAGCAATTCAAGGCTAACAGCATTCCTTCAAAGAGCTTAGAAGCCCTCAAATGAAAATCTCTTTTAAAAGGTCATTTCTCTTGCTCACCATTACTGGAGTAAAATATTAACCTTGCAGAAAGGCAGTACAAAGATTAATCAGGGCACACTTGGTTTTTAACCCCAAATCTACTGCAGACTATAGAAATTACCTGATTTTAAATCTCGTGTCTGCTTTCTTTTCTAAAATTTGGATATGACCTGACTTGAAATTCACCTACGAAGATTCTAAAAAATTGAGAGAAAAATCAGTAAATTGGATAGAGAAGACATACACAGTAAATGATACAGAAAAAATATCATGTTAATAAGAAAAATAAGTAAAGTTACCCCAAATGCACCATTTTAAATTCTCCAGTTAGGTCAGTTTATAAACATTTTCTCATTAAATACCATAAAGAAATAAAGGGAATCAGACTCAACCTACCACAATATTCCCACTATTTATTGATACAATGAAGCCAAAAGAGTGTCCTTAAAGGGAAGATCAAACATTATGACGTGGATCAAACTGTTTCCCAGAATGCCCTTTCTGCTATGGCACTGACTTGGATGGTTAAACTGCCAGGTCTTCCTGGTCACAAAGGTGAGGACAAATGCAGAGATCCCTAACAAGTTCGAGCTTGTCCTCACTGTCCTCCCCTCCCCTGTGTATACAATTCTCCTCCCCAACTTGTTGTCCAACAGTGGTCCAAAGGCCATCAGAAGTTTCTTGGCTGTGGCCCCTCATAGGCAGCAGTCACACAGAGCAACAACATCCCCCTCCCCCGGTTCTCCCCACCACAGCCACTCACAGAGCTCTCCATAATCACTCTGTGCAGCACCACTTTGGTGGTGGCAAGCAACTGGCCTTTTCTCAGTCAACTTCAGCTTCTCCGCCTGCATCCGATCTCCAGGAAGTTCTAGTAATAACTATTTTTCACATTCTTCCCCTTTTCTAAAGATTCCCTAGCTTCTGTCTCAAATTTAACAACCTTAAACACTGTAATTACATTTTAATACTGCTTTATAAATTATCAACTATTCTTTTCATGGTTGTGACATGGAATAGCCTAGAGTTGACAAAAAAAAAAAGTCACAATTAAAGAGGCTGAGCCCCAGTGGCATAAGTGGTTGAGTGTGGGACTGCAGCCCAAGGGCTTGGCGGTTCAAATGCAGCGGCCACTCTCAAGAGCAGTGCTGAGTAGTTCCCACAACCACCAGAGGGCAGTGATGCCCCCCCAAAAAAAACAAAAAATGTCACAAAAAGACATTCTGCTTTTTAATCATTATAAAACAAGCATTTGTCCTCACTACAAAAAAATTCTAGACATGCAACCACAACATGGTTCATATTCTGGGAGGAAAGGATTTCTTCGGTTCTCAACATAAATTCCAAACTCAAGAAAGGCACAACTAGTAGCCAGAGGATTGAATAGAGCACTACTAAGAAAAGAAACAAATAGCATTTTACTCCTCTGGCTACCGACAGAATTCCAAACGATGAATATCAATTTTATTTACAGTGCCCAGCACATTTAAAAAATACAGAACATTCTGAATTAATTTAGTTAAGGTCACACACGCTAAAGCTTTAACATAAATAAACCTCACAACCCATTCATTTGCTGATTATAATTATAGCTATACCTATTATTTTTCATACCTATGTATTTTTCAAACCAGAAAAACTGCACATTGAATTCAAATATAATGCTCCAAAGTTAGATATTATTTTCCTCTAAAATTGATATCAAAACAAACAAATTGATGTAGGTTAAAGATACTATTTTTTTTTAATCTGAGCATCTCAAGTGATCATTTGCCATGGTATCTAAGATTTCTAGAGTCTTAAAAATACATACAACTGGCACTTCCTAAATATTTACCATATGCAAATGGCTGTGAAAGACCAAAAAATAAGAAATTATTTTCATTGCACAACACCAATTAAGAGTTGCAGCCTTTCCTTGCCCACCTTCATAATTTCTAAAACAGTCAATAGAGCCCTTTTACTCATTACAATTTTCTTTTGCTCGCCCACCGCTATAGCTCCCTTAAGCTATTGTTGAAATACTACAGTGAGGATGGCATAGACTCCCCTGTGGAGAGGAACCTGCAGAGAGAGATTGTATGCTTTAAGTTCCAAGCACTTTCCTGGTGCTGCTGCTCAGCATCTGTTCAGACTTCCTTGACTACCGTTGTCCACAAACTCTTCCAGCTCACGGGAACATGCACAGCATGGTCAGAGGAGAGGCTTCCACAATACTTTTATCCCTCAGCTGTCACCCACCAAAATTGCTCGATTACTTGGAATCTTCCTCTTTAAAATATTACCTGACACTTGCCCACATTGATACTCAGATGCCACTTCTCTCCCCCACGCAGTATCGAGAGTTCTTTCTGCCGTGCATCTCGTACAGCACGCCACTGAGCGAATCAGCAAACTAACACACTCTGCAAATGTGGAGAGCTCTCTGCGCTACTTCCTTCAGAAGACTTCCAAGAATAATGAAGAAAACAAATCGTTCCATCTGATCTGACTTATGGCTTCGCTACTAACTCTCTACTTAGGAGGATTTTTTAAACTACTGGCAAACTTTCATCTAGATGTCTTTGACATACACATTAAAATTTTTTACCATTAAAATGTCTAGCATTTAAAATAGCAATTTTTCAAAAGATTTGGTTACCTAGCCTTAGAAGCATTAATGAGGTTGGCTCAAAAGACATCATTATCTTTCGCTTAGCCTCACGGCTATTGAAGAACTCAGAGATTTGGGTTTAAATTCAAAGATAATTCAGAAGTGTGAATGGGATGCAGTTTATACCCTAGTTTAAGAAGAGTTTCTGCTTCTAATAATGCTGACTAGGTAATTCAGACAAATCCTTCAACTTTAAACAACTAAATATGCTAGACAAAATACTACAAAAGTATTATTATTCACAAGTTATAGAAAATCTGTAACAAATTACGAATAAACTATTTTTAAATAATTAGTTCATTGACAGGTATACAAAGGTTAATTTTTAAAAATCAATTCATTTCTACATGCCAGCAACATAATCATAAAACTACTTATTTAATGACATTAGTTTTACCACCCAAAACATGAAATCTTATAGATAAATGCAAAAAAAGTAAAAATTTTTCAACTTAGAAAGCTATTTTTACAGTATTTGTAAAAAGTAAAGTAGACATCAAAAGGGAAAGGGTATTACATGCTATTGAATTTTTACATGTAAAGATGTCAATTCTATCCAAATTGATCTGGATAGTCAATATTATTTCAACTGATCTAAACAAGGCTTTCACGAAAATTTATAGCAAATGCAAAAGATTTACATGAATGCAAAAAATGAAAACAAGACATCTTTAAAGGGGAACAAGAAAGGGATATTCCCTCCAGCTAGCAGGACTTTTTATCAGTCATTAAGGCGGCATATTGGGCTGAGCCCCGGTGGCGTAGTGGTTGTGCGCAAGATTGCAGCCCACTGGGTTGGCAGTTCAAATCCAGCAGCAGCTCTCCAGGAGCAAGGCTGGGCCTCCTACTCCCACCACCAGAGGGCAGTGATGCCCCCCAAAAAGAGACAGCATATTACCCAAACACACCGATGGAAAGAATAGAAATCCCAGAAATAAATCATGCATGAAATGCATGTTTGCTGTATAACAAAGGTGGTGCTGCAGATCGGCAAGGAAAGTCCCAAAATTTTAATACATAGTGTTAAATCATTTGCATCTTAACAAGGGAAAAAGCTAGACTACATGAAGAATGTGGCATAGGAAGTAAACAAGATTTTAACAACTTGCTTGCTGAAAGCAAAGATGATTTAAAGCACTTGCCAATGAAGAATAAACACTACAGCCTTCAGTGTGAAAACAAAAACTGTCACAACTAGACCAATAAACAATATCATGATAAAAAGAAACGCTAGAAGTTGTCAAGTATTTCAATTTACTTGGCTCCACAATCGATATCAATGGAAGCATTTTTCAGTCACTTGTTAAAACTGGATAATAAATAAGGAACACTGATGAAGAATTGATGGTTTTGATTTGTAGTGTTGGTGGAAAAATATCTAGTGTGCCATGGATTGCCAGAAAATGAATACATCTGTCTGGAGAGAACAGACAAAATGCTTCTTAGGAGTGAGAATGCCCAGACATTGTCTCGTGTACATTGGATGAGAACATCAGTCCCTGGAGAAGGACATTATTCTTGGTAAAGTGGAGCGATAATGAAAGAGAGGAAAACCTTCAACAAGATGGAATAACAAAGTGGCTTCAACAATGGGCTCAAACACAGCCACAATTGTGAAGATGATACAGGAACAGTGTTTCATTCTGTTGAATAGAGGGTCTCTATGAGTCAGAACTAACTCAATAGAACCAAACAACAAAGGGAAACAAAATTAAACTTGACCTCTAACTCATACCACATGTAAAAATTTTAGTTGAATTATAAATCTAAATGGAAAGATAATAATAAAATAAAAATAATAAAAAAACCTCTCTCTGTGGATATAACAAGAAGCAATCATAAAGGAAAGACTGAAAAACTGGACTGTATTAGAATTAGAAACTTACATTCATTTTTAAGTGGGGTTTTGTCAATTATATTAATGCGAACAAGGGAAGCTGGAGTGGAGACTCAAAGCCCATCTATAGACAATTGGACATCCTCCCACAGAAGGGTTATAAGGAAGGGACAATTCAACCAAGGTGCAGTATAGCACTGACGAAACATACATCATTCCTCTAATTCCTGAATGCTTCCTCCCCCACCACTACCATGACCCAGTTCTACCTTACAAATCTGGCTAGACCAGAGAACAAACATTGGTACAGATAAGAGCTCTTGGCACATAGAATTCGGGACAGATAATCCCCTCAAGAACAGGAGTGGGAGTAGTGGTACCATGAGGGTAGGAGAGGGAAGGGGAAAAGGGGGGAACCCATCAAAAGATTAGATATATAGCCCACACCAAAGGGGATGAATAACAAAAATGTGGGTGAAGGTAGACAACAGACAGTGTAAGATATGAAAGAATAATAACAATATATAATTGATCAAGGATTCACTAGGGTGGAAGAGTCAGGGAGGAAGAAGAAAAAGAGGAGCTTATGCCAAGGGCTCAAGTAAAAAGAAAATGTTTGGGAAATGATGATGGCAACATATGTACAAATATGCTTGATACAATTGATAAATGGAATGTTATTAGAGCTGTAAAAGGCCCCGATTAAAATTATTTAAAATAAATAAAGGAAGTTTTGAAGGGAAAATTTCAAGTCATAAGAAACATAAACTATTTTTTAAAATGGGGTTTGGTAATGTTCTATATACCTACCTGGGTAACAATTACATAGTGTTAATTTTGTGCTAACTCATGGAGTTGTTTCTTGATGTTCCATGCACCTTAAGTGTTTGTTTTACTTAACTATATAATAGTTTATAAGTGGGCTGAGCCCCAGTGGCGTAGTGGTTGTGCGTGAGACTGTGGCCCACTGGGATGGAGGTTCAATTCCAGCTCCACAGGAGCAAATGCTGGGCCTTCTTCTCCCACCACCAGAGGGCAGTGATGCCCAAAAAACCAACCCCCCCGGAAAAAAAATAGTTTATGTCAATGAGTATTTGATTTATAAAATGACTTAATGAGGCAAAGTTTGAATATCTTTAACATGTAAGGATAAATCAGTAAATCGCATTTTCCCGATAATATGCACATAAAAATTAAGTGCACATGCCTATAAGAAACTAACAAATAGGGGGGGGTTGCATGGTTTGCGAAATTTATGTACAACTGGGATGTTATGTACATTAACACATTAAAGACCATGTATTTTAAAATCAAGAAGCTAAAAATCAAGCAACCAAATCAAAGTGAAGGGGTAGGGAAGTAGTGGAGATCCAAAACCCATCAATGAACACATTAAAGACTGAATAAACTCGGGATCCGTGCACAATATGTTAAGATACAGTAATATAAGCACTCAATGAAAAAACCAAACCTATTAAAAACAATTCAACTGCACTAGTAATCAATAAAAAACAAAAACAAATTAGAAATTACTTTAACCTGTCAGATTAGTAATAATTGAAGCAATTAACAAACAGAAGTATAGGAAAATAGAGGCTTGCATTCATAGCAGCTATTAAATATGAAGGTTTCTGGAAGTTAATTAAGCAATAGGTATTGACATTTTAAATGTATGAATACTATTTGATTTTTTAAATTCACATTGAAAGAGGGGGTAAGGGGAGCTGATAAGAATGATGACTGTATAATCGCACTGGAGGGGAATGAATAATAGAATTGCAAATGAAAAGTTACATTGGATGGTGTAAGATATAGCAAATATATACATATATATGTAATAACAATAATAAAATGAATTCCTGAGAGGCAGGTGGGTGTGGGAGGGAACAAAGGGGAACTGAAATGAGAGTTCAAGAAGAAATAAAATGTTTTGAAGCTGATGGTAATAGTAATTGTACAATTACGCGTTGATCTAACTGAATAATGGACTATTATAATATATATGAGCTCTCAATTAAATGATAAGAAAAAAATCTGTGTACTTGCCTTCCAAAGCTTGCAAAACAAAAGTCACATCAAGAGATTCCTCCTAAGCCTATTTTGTTAGCTAGATGGGCAAAGTTGGATATTAAAACTTTCTAAATATTAGTCAATAAGGAATTGCTTGTGTAAATGATGCTACATAATATAAAGGAAAATTATGCCACCAGTGAAAGTGTCCAACTGTATTTTCCGATAAAGGAAAATACTTGTTATGTCAAGTAAAAAATCATGTTATAAAAAAGATACACTTTCCAACAAAAATTTTTTTCACAAAAATAGGAAATGGGTAGAATATATTTTTCACTAGATTCCTAATATATCGAATAGTAATACCAGAAAGTAGCTGCCTAAAGTGCTTCCATCACTTCAGGTACAGATATGGAATAACATTCTAGACCAATGCTGTTCAATGGAACATTTTGTAATAATGGGAATGTTACATTGCATCTATATTATACAAATCCAGTAACCACTAGCCAAATATGACTATTGGGTGGTGACTAGTGAAACTGAGTTTTATTTCATTTTCATTAAATTTAAATTCATTTCTATTTAAATAACCACATATAACTAGATGGGACCACACACGGGACACAGAAACTCTAGACATGTGATTCCTATCTTAATACCATCCATAGATACATATATATACTAATACATATCTATACATATAAATACGCATACATGTATATACCATATTTCTCCAATTAGAAGGGTCGACTGCAAGATCAGCAGTTCAAAACCAACAGTCGCTCTCTGGGACAAAGTTGGAGCTTTCTCCTCCTGTAAAGAGTTAATCTCAGAAACCCTCAGGAGTAGTTCTATCCTGTGCTATATGGTCACCATGATTTAGAATTGACTCAAGGGCAGCAAGTCTCGCTTGTTTATTTAACTAAGTGAAAGCACCATCAATTTATGAGCTCGTGAAGGAGAAATATAAGAAAAAACAAAGACATTGAATATACATACCAGGCTTAGAGCTCATCTGGATTGCAACAGGGAAGAAAACATCATTCAAGCTAAACCAAACTCCCTGCTACTGAACGGATTCTAACTCGTAGGGAATATATCGGACAGCGTAAAACTGCTCCTGTGAGTTTCAAGGCTGTCAATCTTTACGAGAGTGAATCCTGATCATTTTCCTTTGGGGAGACTGATATGTTTGAACTGCTGGCCTTATGGCCCAATGTTATGCCACCAGGGCTCTATAGGAAAATGCCATTAGAACCAAGGAAATCCAGTAACTGTTTCTAGGCTTCTTCCTCTTGGATAGAAGCAGCCGGTAGAAAAGGGCCATGCCTACAATAATGCCCATCACTAAGAAGGCACTCAATAAACATTTCCCCAGACAGACGTTTCTCATCCCCCTACTGGTACTGGAGCTTCAATTGTTATATTCCCAACCCCTACACAGTGATTACAACGTAATCTGGACTCGGTGTTTCTTTTTTAAAATTGGCATGCAATAATGAGGGTGGAAAGCATGTTGCAGGCATGAGTGACATTTTGAAGACAGATGCAGCAGAACTTGCTGACCTCATTGTGGAATTGTAAAAGAAGAACTCTAGTTTCGTCAACATAAAAAGAAAAGTCTAAAATAGAAGTTGAGTGTAGGGAATGATGCTAAAGGTAAGAATGATATGAAGCACTTACTGTGATGTCTTAATTAGTGTTTTCTATTTTACCTTTCTAGTTTCTAGTATTCATTTATTTATTTATTTATTTATTTATTTATTTATTTATTTATTTATTTTAGGCATCACTGCCCTGGTGGTGGGAGTAGGAGGCCCAGCCTTTGCTCCTGTGAGCGGGAATTGAACCTCCATCCCAGTGGGCCACAGTCCCGCGCACAACCACTATGCCACCGGGGCTCAGCCTCTAGTATTCATTTCAATGGCTACACAGAACTCACAGATAATATTCATAATGAAACTGTTTTTTTATCGGCATCACTGGATGAAAGTACTTTTTCAAGGTAGTTAAGTTATAAAGCTGGAAAGAAATGCTCAAGGTTGAGTTGTTTATCTAGACATAATACATGTTTAAGTGGCTAGAACCTCACTTTCGTTCAGCAAACACTTGCCGGTTACCAATTGCAGAAGGCACATTATATACAAAACTCCAAGAAAGAGCTCAAAGAAGGGGCATGTATACAAGTTGTGTGATGCCCAGAAGAGGTAGAAACTGACAGTGCCTGGGGAAAAGAGGGAAATAATAGCTGAGGGAAAGGCTTCACCATCATATTATCTGAAGAGTGCTATTTCCCCCGTTAGTCTAAAAAACTGTATTTTATTGTAAAATTCATATTATTCATGGAAGATTACCTCTTTGGGGGAAGTATGAAGTGCATTACCAAAGTCCATTTGCAAGGTGCACACAAGCCTTATTGGCTTGACAGACCTCTCTCTTAACACCTCAACATAATGACCCTGTTACTTTGGTGAAACAAACTGGCTGATGCCAACCATACTCAGATATTTGTCTAGTAGGTAGTTGTTTACTTCAACTTCATACTTACGTTCCCTTAAATTGAACAGTACACTTGGCATCCACCAGTCAGTTTCATTTCTTCCCCGAAACTATTTATCAACTCTTCTTGCCACATGTCTTCCAATTAAATAGTATGCAAAGCAATTAAAAGGAAGTTGCCTTTTCTGTGAAAAACAGGTTGGATGTTTTGGCAAGATTTGATAAAGATGACGAGTCCTTTAAAATGTGGATGCCAAATTAATTAGATATGAGTTAGATAATTTTAAAGGGCAGGAGAAAACTAAAGAAACAAAAAATCTGGGTTTCTGCACTAGATGTATCACAAAACTATCTCTGTTTGTGGAATCATTGCTTTATTTTCAAAAACTGAACCTATGGTATAAATAGGATAGATTATGAATATGGTTCATATAATCAGCACTGAATTTTAGCCAGCTGATGCATACGCAGGAAAAAAAAACATCTAGCCCTACATCAAAATTCTGACAAATACCGTATTTTTCAAATCATAAGACACATCTGACCATAAGACACATCCAGTTCCTAGAGCAAGAAAACAAAAAATATTCTGAACCAAATAATACCAGTATACTAAAATGTTCTGGGGTACCACACCTTCGGACCATAAACCATACCCTCATTTTGGCCCCACTTTGGGAGGGGAGTACATCTTATGGTGCAAAAAATATAGTAATACCTAATGGTAAAATATTCAAGTATACATTTTCATTTACTAAAAAAATTGTATCAATTTTTTATATTTCATTTTTAGTTTTTAATTCCCATCCAATAATTAGGATATTTCCATATGAAAACACACTAGTTCTAATTTGCTGGTTCAAATGTCAACTTATTTTTAGGCAATTCAAGGAAAGATAGTACGAGGGGACTTCAAAATGTTTTCAGAAAAATTTCGTTACCTTTAAATTTCATTTTTCGAAGCCCCTTCATATTTCTACATTGGCAGAGGGAATAAGTAAGAAATATGAAACCTATGTGGGCTCGAGGGGACCTAAAGAAAAAAGAAATCTAGTTCAATTTGAACAAAAATCCAGACATGACAGACAAATGCTAGATTGGTTCTAAAAAGATAATAAAAGTGTTTTCAACTATTTGTAGTATTAATTATATACCAACTAATCACATACTGCAATAATTTATTATTCATTAACCACTCATGAAACATAGATATAAGCATCATAACCCTTTTTAAAATCACTGTATTGCAGGCTGTCACAGCTCTCCTAGCAATCCATACATCCATTGTGTAAAACACATTTTTACATTTGTTGCCATCATCCTTTTCAAAACATTTTCTTGCGACTTGGGACTTTGGTATCAGATATTTTTTTTACTCCCTTTCCCACCCTCATACCCTCACAAACCCTTGATGTCATAAATTATTTTCTTATCTTACACCATTAATTTTTACACATATTATTTTCATAACTTACACTTGCTGTCTCCCTTCACCCATGTTTTTGTTGTTCATCATGCTTGGTGGGGGGCAGTTATATGTCAATCATTGTGATTGGTTCCCCCTTTCTCCCCTCACTTTCCTCCTACCCTCATGGCCTCACTACTCCCATTATTCTTCCTTAGGGGGTTATCTGGCCTGGATTCCTTGTGTCAAGTATATACATGCTCTGGTCTAGCCAGATTTGAAACCTGGGATCATCATAGTGGGCGGGGGGGAGGAATCATTAAAGAATGAAAGGAATATTATATATTTCATCAGTGCTACACTGCACCCTGGCTGCCTTGTCTCTTCCTTATAACCCTTCTTTGCAGGCATGTCCAATTGTCTACAGATGGAGTTTGGGTTCCCACCTCATGTGCATCAATATGATTGCTTGTTTTGTGTTTTGTGATGCCTGATACTTGATCCTATCGGCACCTCCTGATCACACAGAAAGGTGTGCTTCTTCCATGTGGACTTTGCTGCTTCTCAGCTAGATGGCTGCTTCAAGCCTTTAAGACCACAAATGCTATATCTTTTGATAGCCGGGCATCATCAGTTTTCTTCACCAAATTTGCTTATGGACTCATTTTGTATTCAGTGATCAAGTCGAAAAAGTGAACATCACAGAATGCCAGGTTCTTAGAACAAAATGTTCTTGCATTGGGGGAGTACTTTGGTAGAGACACAATGTCCATCTGCTACCTTAATACTTAACAAATATATAGATGTAGATCCATTTTCCTATTGTTATAAATATATTTACATATGTACATGCCTGTACTTACAGTTCTATAAATTTCCTTTGCCTCCTGGTTCTTTTCTCTATTCCCTTTTACCTTCTTCCTCCTGTCCCACTGTCATGTGTGACCTTCATTCGACTTTCATTAATTCCTCTTGGCTATATTGCACTTGATCAAACCTCATTAGGCAATCTATGCCCTCTTTGCCATCAATTTTAGATCATTTATTTATCCTTTGTTCCTGGGTTTGTTAGTTCTCCCCTTTGTTTCCCCGACCACCCCCTCTTCCAGGTCCTCCAGAACTGTCAGTCCCATTATTTTCTCCTCGGGATTGTTTATGCTGTCTACCTTATATAGATAGACATGAGAGAGAGAGAGAGAGAGAGAGAGAGAGAGAGAGAGAGAGAGAGAGAGAGAAAGCCTATAAATAGCCCCAGGTCTGTTTACTTTTTCGAATGTTTTCCAATTGAGTCTGATGTGGGGCCCCCGAAAACTATTTTTGGAATACCTTGGGGACTTCATTGCTTTGCCATAATCTTTTTTAAGTATCTTAAACTCCAGAGATTAAAACAATGTAGATGTTCAATACTTAATGCAAATAAAACCAAAATTTTCTGAACGAGTAGGTAATATCCAAGAGAAAATTATGAGAATGGAGAAAAGACTGAAGGTGTCAAGGATTTCATTTTGCTTGGGATCCACAATCAATGCTCATGGAAGCAGAAGTAAAGAAATTAAACAACATATTGCATAGGGTAAATCTGGTGCATGAGACCTCTTTTGAACATTGGAAAGCAGGGGAATTCCTTTGAGGATTACTGTTCACTTGACCAAGCCATAGTATTCCCAATCCCCTCATATGTATGCATCGACACTGAATAAGGACTACCAATGGAAAATCGATGTATTTGAACTATGATGCTGGCAAAGAATACTGAAAGTACCATGAACTTCCAAATTAACAAACATATCTGTCTTGGAAGTATAGCTCAAATGGTCCCTAAAAGCAAGAATGATGAGACTTCATCTTGCGGACTTTGGACATATTAACAGGTGAAACCAGTCCCTGAGATGGGACATCGTGCTTGATAAAGTGGAGAGGCAGCAAAAAAAGATGGACACGGTGGCTGCAACATAAGAAGAAAAGAACAATTGTGAGTATGGCCAAGACTGAGCTGTTTCATTCTATTGTACTTGGAACCACCGTGAATTGAAGCCAACTCAACGGCACTAACAGTCATAACTACAGAAGTTCAATAAATATTTGCTGCTTTCTAATGAAGTAAACATTTCAAGATTCTAAATAATAAACACAAAAGGCAAAATGAAACCATTCAGAAACACAATTACCTAATGAACCATACAAATCATAATAGTAATCAATGTTCAAAGAAAAGAGTGCTCATTTCAGACAAGAAGGTTGTGTCTGAGGCACAAAATGCAAAAGATAAAATAAACGATGAGTGGGTACTTAATTGAATAACCAGAAAAAAAGGCATGTTCCAGAAAAATTGGGTTAAAAGCACTTGAAGATTATGAATCATAGACGTGATATTATATTGTACAATTTCCAGTGTCCTTGTGTTTACCATTTCACTCACTAGATCATCATAAAATCTAAAGAATTCATAACCCAGTAAGTCACATGCTGGAGATAAAAAGTGAGAAAAGATGATTTGGTCTAAATTCCACAACATACAAATGAGAAAACATGGGAAAAATTTGATTCTGTACAGGTTCTGAACTCAAAGTGAAGAAAGTTGTATTTTAGCCTGTAAGCACTGGAAATGTGTTAAAGTTTTGAAAAATTACTTCAATTAGTCAATTGTCAAACACAATTCAAAGAAAATAGAACATTTATTCCTTCACTTCACAAATGTTTTCAGAATAAATTCTCGACACTACTCAAAAAATGCAAGGAATGTGTGAGTGAACAAAACAGAGCAGGCCCTCCCCTGATGGGGTTTAAAATCATTAGAAATGAGAAAGAAAAAAATCCAACACAGAAAAATATTTCAAAAAAAATCTGATGACATACCAGATTTTAAAACAATGACAGGTAATATATAGCACTGTGTGCACACTAAGCAATGTCTCCAGCTGCTTTATTTATATTAATTTAACCTTCACAAGAACACTTATGACAGTAGTACGAGAATTTAGTACTAGTAATATTACCAGAAACTCCATTTTACTGGCAAGGAGACTAAGAGAAATTAAGCCACTTGTCCAAGAACACATAGTCAGTGACAGGACTGGAATGAAAATCCAAACCCAGGTTTTCCGGTTTCAGAATTCCAAAACTTCAATAAAGCACTACATGATGTCCTTTAACAAATAAACCACAGAGTCTCACACTAGCCCTCTTGGAGCATTCACAAACCTACTTGCAGAGTTTTTACATACATTGTCACATTTGATCTTAATCCTGAGCTTTGTTTTATTTTGTGCTTCAATGTCTATGTGTTCACATAGAGATTATTGTTATCACTATTACTGCAGAACTAAGTACGTAATAGTATTTCCCACTGTTGTCTTCAACTCTCGTGCTCTAGAAAGGTGATCTTACAAAGCGGCAGCACCAGGGCAAAACACTTCAGTGTTTTATTCAGGCAAAATAATCATAATCAGCACATAAATCTCCCCAAATAATGTCTCATGGTGACGAAAATGATGTGGGCATTTCTCTCCTGACTTCCAATGTCTTTTCTACCAATCATTAAAAGATAAAAACTGTCCAAGTGTCATTAAATACCTTATCCCTGGGTCACACACCTAGGAAGAGTCAAACCCAGAATCAAATTGATTTTTTTTCAAACCCTCAGAGCCCTGTTTAACTATGACATCATCTTACAACAGCTGTTTGTAAGCTTCACTGAATAGAACCCGAGTAACAAAATAAACGAAGAACAGACCTATTAATTAAATTTTAAGCAGCAGTGAATTTAGCAAATTTCGGACTAAATGGAGTCTTTATTCTGTGCAGAGGAAGGCAATGGTTAGTACTACTCTACACAGTAGGGCCAGGGATGTCCTACTAGCAATCTGTTCTGAAGTTTGCTCCATCTGTATCAATTTTTACAGTATCCAAGCCACCAACTATGAAAAGCTAAACACAGGAAAAAAGCCCGAGTTATCAATACTTAGTCTATTATATTTTTTCTAGCTCGTCCATCTATAAAGTTTCCCCTCCAGTCTGAGCCTTGTTATAATGGCTGTTTTTTCTACTGTCCTAGAGACTAAAATGGCCGAACTGACCAGTAACAGCACAGCCACTTTAGAAGGCAACAAAATAGACTATTTACTCTGATTGCAAACTTATTAGACAAACAGGAAGGTGGTTTGGCAAAGAATGAGTACCAGGACAAAGCACTCCAATTGACAAATACAATCAGTATGCATGCACAAATCTCCTAAATCTAGTCTCATTGAGACTAAAACAATGTGGACTTCTGTCTCCCAACTTCCAATCTCAGCCACTGAATTTTAATGCGAATTTTAACCAGATTTTAGCAGCATAAAACGTAAAGGGGAATGATTAAGATGTGGTTTCGGCATGGGTTTAATATATTGACTTTATACACGAGTACTCATTCATTCGACAAATACTCACTCATTACCTAAAGAAGCATGAAATACAATAGTTAGCATTCTGCCACATACCAATATCTTCACTGCTAGATTGTCCCTGCCAGAAGCTACGTAGATCACCCCTCCCAGGCACTGTTCCACCTTCCACTATTTCTCTACTTCCAGTATTTCTCTACTTTATCTATTGGATTCGACAGTTCCTTATAATGGTCACACAGAACTCACAAACAAAACTCACAATTAAGGGTTTTTAGGGAAGTTAGCGGGTGACGATTGGGGTGAGAAAGGTTCAGTCAGGGCAGCTTCTTCTGTGCAATGCCCGCAGGCAGGCCTCTCTCTGCTCATCACCCACTTGTCTTGGCCTCTGCCCTGCTCAGGCAGTGTTGCAAAGTTCTTTTAGGGTTACCAACAAATGCTCAAAGACCCTCAGCTCCAGCTCCACAGGTCAGTAAATCCAGATCCCCCACGTAAGTACCTGGAAGAACTCAAGGCGCAAGCCAACCACCTGCCCCAAGACATTCCACCTGACTTGCTCTGTGGGTTGGGAAGTCCACCGCTTTGTCTCATGCTCAGGCCCTTGGCTCTGAGGCTGCTGCTCTGATGTCAAGGATGTCTCCTGGTTCAGGAAGGTTCACTGTGCAAGAATCTCAGGAGTCAAATGACATGCTACATTCCCAGCTCTTCTCTCCTACTGGTAGTGAGAGCCTCTCTTCCAGTTTCCAAGATGGCTCTTTTTATACCCAACAGGATGACAGTCACAATTATCCGGTTAACAATCCATACAGCTGAATCATACAATCTAATCAATATCTTCCCCCACCTTCTTGCCCATCAGGAAAATGAAGGTCATTTGGTGGGAATAATAGAAGCTATGGCTAGAAGAGATAGAAGTAATTTTTTTGCATTGCACCCACTGACTTTTAAAGTATTCTATTCACCAACAAAATAAGGCCAGTTTTGAAATGGGAAGAGTTTCAGAACAGCATGTACAGAAAACATTAAGAAATATATAAATAGGGCTGAGCCCCGGTGGCGTAGTGGTTGTGCGCGGGACTGCGGCCCACTGGGATGGAGGTTCGCTTCCAGCTCCACAAAGCAAAGGCTGGCCCTCCTACTCCCACCACCTGAGGGCAGTGATGCCGCTCCCCCAAAAGAAATATATAAATATGCAAAGTGGATAAATGTGCATCCCTGGATAGGAAACATCTCTGTATCCCTCCAGGTATTTGGAATATTACCCTTCATTGAACAAGGGTTCAGTTAACACATTTTTGTTTTCTTCTTCCCTATGAGATATCATGGCTATGTTCATATACTGACAAAGGAGGAAAATAGACAGGAATAAGTATTTACTGTTATCTCTTATGTGCTGTGTTAGGCACTTCACCTGCATTATCTCAGATAATTTTCACACCCACCCATCTTATGTTGTGTGTAGTGTTAATTATAAAACCAGGACAGGATTTTTTTGGTTTTATTTTTCTTCATTTTTCAAGAATCATTATAAAACAATCAAACCCAAAACTGAGATGTATAGCATATATCTGTCACTGTTCACTTATTTCATATTAAAAATAAAAAATAATAGTAATAAGGAATCAAGAGAACCCTATACAAGAGTACTTTTTAAAAACATCTGTATTAACCTGAAAAAATGCACACAAAAACATAAATGCCAGTTAGGAGATTTATAAAATTTCAATTATACAGCAATTTCCAGACCCAAACAAAATAAAAAGTAGAAATCATCCAGCTAGAGTGTCAAATATAATAGAAAGTATTTGACTAGCTATCCTTTTTTAAGGCAAACCAGAAACATTTCCTCTACAGCGTTCAGAGGTGTGGCACACTCCCATCTGTATCATCTACCAGTGCTCCCAGTGCTTGTTGTGAAGCATATAAAGAGCATATGCTAAGAAAATTAAAAATGTACACAAAGATTTACTTACTATGTCTTGATGCCTAGGATACAGACAAAGGAGGAACCACCTGAGGTGCAAAACCCTGAGGCTCTGTCTTAAAATGGCTGACCAAACACACTTGTTTACCTTTCCTCCCATACCAAAGCTCACTAAAATAAGCAAAAGGAACATAAAAATAAATCCCGGGCTGTGCTAGGAATCCAGGAGATGCTCCTAGCAGATAATCTGTGAGGAATTCAAGCAGTGATGAAGCAAGCAAGGAAGGAGCTTGAGTGGTGCTGTGGTTAAATCTCACTTGCCAACACCAAAAGTCTGTGGTTGGAGCTCATCACCCACTCCGCAGAAAAATAGTTGTGGCAATTGTCTTCCATAAAGATGTACATTCTTGGAAACCCTAGGGGGCCATTCTACTGTATCCTTTAGCGTTTCAATGAGTCCAAATTCAACTTGATAGGAATAGGTATAAAATGAACTAAAATCAAGTGTATGGTACAATCCAGTAAAGTTGAAGAAGCACAGCTTCTTGTCGGCATGTAATAGATGAACACCTCAAAAGGATCATTTTCCAGCAGACTCTGGCCTGATGACAAAATGACATGCAACAGGGGCTAAGGAAAGAAAATGACCAATAGTAAGCTGTATAATTGAAGAGCTGTGAACCAACTTTGCCAGGATCTTCTTCACCCTGGTGGCCCAGGCTTGGCTTTCTAAAATGATGATCCAAACTCAAAAAACATCTTCAATAAAGCTGAGGCCAGAGAAATGGAGCAAGGTGCCACCACCTGGAAACCAAGTGACTTACATACGCTACATGGATAAAAACAGAAAGTTTAAAAGAAGACCCATATACACAGGTGCTTAGAGTTTTGAGGAGACTAAGGATTGGATGTGAGGCTAGAGAGGTAGGTAGGTAGGTAGGCAGGTAGGCAGGTAGGCAGGCACAGGCAGAAACCAGATCCAGAAAGCCAGACTTTATATTCACCTTGCATTCCTCCTGTTTTCCAGGAAGCACCACTGTAACCTTTCAAGCAGGTCAGAGATATAAATCACATCACACTGATATATTTGTGATATATATATACATATATATATATATATATATATATGATATATTTGACCTGAGTAAGGTCCAACTATCCACCATGGGTGCCTGGAGAGACAGTGGAAACATTAACAGAGACTTTTTCTTTTCTTTTTCTTAATTAAGAAGGAGGCACAAGTTGCAAGAAAAAATGATGCATTTCATATGAGACATTCTGTGTGGGAGGTAGTGGGTGAGATTTCCATTAAGTTATTAAGAATGAATCTGAAGCTTGTTGGGAATCATCTGGGGAGAGAAAAGCAAGCAAACATTTCCATATAAGTGGAAATGAAACCCTGAGTGTAATTTATATTTTGAAGAGACCACGACCTAGGTTAGCAGCAGTGTGTAAAGCGAGTAGAGCAAGAAGAATCCAAAAGAATGCAGGGAAAGAAGCATAAGAGAGAGACACAAAAACAATGACGCCAAAGGAACACACAGTTTCAAGGACGGTGATTAACAATGTCAGGTGCAACAGAAATGTCAAATAAATTTGGGACTAAGTGAGTCCGCTAGATTAAGTACATAAGAAGTCACAAGCAATCTTAGCACAAACTGTTTAAGCAGTAATGGGGTTGGGATATAAGATTATCAATAATTTTGTTCATTTAAGTAGTTTAGATAGTTTAAATAACTGTAAAAGTGAACAAGAAATAGAACAAGGAGCAATCACTCAAGAAGTTCACATGAGAAGGGGAGACAGTTTGGTACGTAGGAGATGCATGGACATGTGGTTCAGGTAAAGTTTTCTAGAATAAGAACTTCCAGAAAAAGAAAATGGGAAGTGAGGAACAAAGAAGTCCAAGGGAAAAAAAAAAAAGGTTGAACAGGGATCTGCCTGAAATTCAAGTCAGATTCAGAAGGGGACTCAAAATGAGGGATGTCATTCCTATTGTCAGATGGATCTGTCATAAAGCAAAGAAGACCAGAAAGTGTGGAGTTTTATAGAACATGAAAAGGCATTCACGCTGAGCCCCGGTGGCGTAGTGGTTGTGCACGGAACTGCAGCCCACTGGGATGGAGGTTCAATTCCAGCAGCGGTTCCACAGGAGCAAAGGCTGGGCCTCTTACTCCCACCACCAGAGGGCAGTGATGCTCCCCCAAAAGTCATCCAATTGTGGATCACATCAAATTATGGATAACACTGTGAAGAAAGGGAATTCCAGAACATAATTAATTGCACTTTTATGCAGAATCTGTAAATAGACCAAGATGCAGTCATTCAAACAGAACAAGGGGATATTTCATGGTTCAAAATCTGGAAGGAAAAGTGTATGTCAGATTTTTGTCCTTTCACCATGCTTTTCAATCTGTGCACCAGCATATATCCAAGAAGATGAGGCTATGTGAAGAAGAGCATGGTATGAGATTGAAGGAATGGTCATTAAAACCAGCAATATACAGCTAAAATGGCCTAGCTTGCCAAAAGTGAAGAGGACTTGAAGCAGGACTTGAAGAGGACTTGAGGACTTGAAGATCAAAGACTATATAGCCTTTCATGTGAATTACACCTTGTGGTAGTTATGTGTTCTGTTGTCAATTTGAGGTTTAAGAGTAAAGGGGTGGGGGTTGAGCCCCGGTGGCGTAGTGGTTGTGCACGGGACTGCAGCCCACTGGGATGGAGGTTCAATTCCAGCAGCGGCTCCACAGGAGCAAAGGCTGGGCCTCCTACTCCCACCACCACAGGGCAGTGATGCCCCCCCCCAAAAAAAAAAAAAACAAAAAAGAGTAAAGGGGTGGAATTTAGCCTGTCAGTCAGGTCGCTGCTTCCTGATTTCATTCAGAGGCACTAAGAAGATAAATACCCAGTGATGCCACCCCCAAAAAACAAAAGAAAACAAAATAACAACAAAAGGAGATAAATACCTGTCTGAAGATGAGACACACACACTCACTCCCTGTGAGGCAAGCTGACAAGACACAAATAGCTACACCAGAGTCCTGGAATTGAAGGGGGCACGTGGAAACCCCTGCAAGCACTGAGAATTCTCTATCGCCACTGGATCCACAAGACTTCCCATCCACTTGCCTATGACCTTCCTGCATTTATCATCATGGCACGTGTTTCTTGAGGCTGAAGAGGAATTTATAGACTATTACTGGACATATAGGATATTATTGGTCTTATGGACTAAGCGGGGATGTTTTCTCAATATTTGACTGCTCTTGTAAATAAAGCTCTTTCTTATGCACATATGAATATCTATGAACTTGTTTCTCTAGTCTACTTAGACTAACACACATCTCAACATAAATAAAGCAAAAAGCCTCAACTCGACAGATAAGCAATATTACATTTTACAGTGAAAATATTGGATTTGTTAAGTATTTCATTTTACATAGATTCACATCAAGACCCATGGAAGCAGCACTCAGGAAATAAAATTATTTGCACTGGGCAAATCTGCTGTGAAAGATCTCTTGAAAGGTTTTGAGAATGCAAAAATGTCACTTTGAAAACTGAGGTATTTTCAACTGCGTCATATGCATGTGGAAGCTAGACAATGAATAAAGAAGACTGAAGAAGAATTGATGCCGTAAATAATGATGTTGACAAAGAATATTAAATGTGCCAGAAGAACCATGAAATCTGTGTTGGAAGACGTCCCACCAGGATTCTCCCTACATACTTTGGTTATGACATCAGAAGGTTCCAATTCCTGAAGAAGAACATCACACTTGGTAAAGGGTCAGGAAAGAGGAGGTAGGCCCTGAAAGAAATGGATTGACACAGAGGCTGCAATAGTGGACTCACATAGGAATGAGTGCAAGGATGGTACACGCCCTAGCAGTGTTTCATTCTGTTGCACCCAGGATCAGTACGTGGGAACGAATCCGTGGTACCTAATAACCTAACAACAGTCTATTAACCTACTAATTGTGGGTTTTCACCAAAACAATTATACTGTATTTAAATCTTAAGAGTTTGTTCTCTTTAAGAGATGACTTTTAATGTTCATAATGCTGTTTTCTTGTCTTTCCCTTTTTCAAACATTTAAAATATAATTATGGCTAAACCTCTATCCTTGGGATTGTTTTATTATCTATAGTTTTTAAAAATTCCTATTTTTCTTATCTCCCTTTCAAAGTTTGTTATTGTTTCTTTGTGTGGTTTGCAATATTTTGAAAAATTGTAGGATGATCCTTTGGATGGTTTTTCATTTATCATTGATGGGAATCTTTGGGTTCATGCCTTCTGGAACAGATTGAGTGTATGTACCAAATAAAAGTGAAATAAATAAAAACAGATATACACCTACACATATCACCAAAAAACAGCAGACCACCAAAAACAAGGGGAAAGTCTTAAAGGTAGCCCAAGAGAAAATATAATTACCTACAAAGATATTGCAACTGAACTGACTACAGGCTTCTCATTAACAAACAAGACTTGCCAAAGCACAAGAGAATAACACTATCAATGTACTGAAGGAAAACAAATATCAACCTACAATTCTGTACCCAGTTCAACAATAATTCAAGAGAACGAACAAAATAGACACTCCCAGACACACCATCAGCAAGAAAATTTACTATTAACGGGTCTTTGCTGCAAGAACTATTTAAGAACACTCTTTATAAAGAAGAAAATTGAATCCAGAAGGAAGAGATAGAATTAAATAGGAAAAGCAAGCAAAGAAATTTGAAGAGCATTTTGCTGGGTAAATATAGTTTTTACAGGCTTAAGGATCCCTAGTGGCACAATGGTTAAGTGCTCCACTGCTAACCAAAAGGTTGCCAGTACAAACCTTCCACTATTTTGATCTGCATCCCTCAAGATGATTGTTGTTAGGTGCTGTCAGTCAAATGCAACTCATAGCCACCTTATGTAGGGCAGAAGGAAAGACTGCCTAGTTCTGACTTATCCTCACAATTGTTGTCTGAGTCCGTATTGCGGCCACTGTGTCAATCTATCTTGTTAAGGGCCTCCCTCAGATTTGCACTGGCCAAATCTACTACAAATGAAAAGATGTCTTAAAAAAAGAGAAGATGTCTTTAAGGTGTTAAAAAGCAAATATGTCACTTTAAGGCTAAGGTGTTCCTGAGCCAAACCATGGTCGCTTCTTTTTTTTTTTTTAAAACCATGGTCTTTTCAATCACCTCAGATGCAAGCAAAAGCCAGACAATAAGAAGAAAACTGAAATATATATACCTTTGAATGATGGTGCTGGTGAAGAAGATTATGCGATGGGCTGCCAGAAGAATGATCAAAGTTGTGTTGGGAGAAGGGCAGCCAGAATGCTTAGAAGCGAGGAGGGTGAGACTTAGCCTCAGGTACTTTGACATACTATCAAGAGAGAGCAGTCCCTGGAAGCCATTAAGCTGGAGACATTACAGCCTAGAAAATCCTCGAGGGTAGTTCAACTTGGTCTCATGGGGTTGCTATGAGTCAAAATCTCCTTGCAGGCACACCTAACAACAATTAATGAGCCTTGAACAAGGCAAAATAAAGCATAAATAATGTTAACCTGAAGAGAGGATGGGAGTTAAGAGGGTAAACCAATCTAAAATCGGTGCCTGTGAAAGAGGATCGAAATAACAATTATATTTGGAATTAGCTGAATGTACATGGCAAATTTTAAGAGTAACAAACATATTTCCAGCACAAGATGACTGGAAAGAACATCACTGCTCCCCTTAAAACAAAAAAAAAAAACTGGACTTACTGAAAATTCTCCTTCCAATTATTTTATTGGGGGCTCTTACAGCTCTTATAACATTCAATACATCATTTATATCAAGCATATTTGTATACATATTACCATATTCATTTTGAAATATTTTCCACTTGAGCCCTTGGTATAAGCTCCTCCTTCTCCCTCCCTCCTTTTTTTTAAATGAATCATTTTATTGGGGGCTCATACAACTCCCATCACGATCCACACATACATCAATTGTGTGCAGGCCACACCTGCACACTTATTGCTATCATCACCCTCCAAACATCCTCCCTCCACCCAGGCCCCCAGTATCATTTCCCTTCCTCCCCCATGAACCCTTAGTAATTTATAAATTGTTATTATTTTCATAATGTACACTATCCAATGTATCCCAACACTCACTTCCCTGTTGTCCGTGTCCCAGAGAGGCGGCTACATGTAGATCCCCGAAATTGGTTCCCCCTTTCTATTCCACCACCCCTCCACCCTTCTGGTATGACCGCTCCTATTCCTAATCTTGAGGGATCATCTAACCTAAATTTCCCATGTTTCCAACTTCACTGTACATCCCCTGGTCTAGCTGGATTTATGTGGTAGAATTGGGGTCATGATAGTGAGTGGGAGGCAGCATTTGGGAACCAGAGGAAGGTTGCATATTTCATTGCAACTACCCTGTATCTTAACTGGCTCATCTCCTCCTTGAACCCCTCTGCAAGAAGATGTCACTTCACCTATTGATGGGCTTTGGGTCCCCAATCTGTACTCCCCCTCATTAATAATGATATAATTTTAGCTCTTTGATGCCTGACACCGGATCCCTTTACCACCTCGTGATCACACAGGCTGGTGTGTGTCTTCCGTGTGGGCTTTGTTGCTTCTGAGCTGAATGGCTGCTTGTTTACTCAAGCCTTTAAGACCCCAGACGCTATTTTTGGTAGCCGGGCACCATCAGCTTTCTTCACCACATTAGGTCATGCACACATTTGTACTCAGCAATCATATCAGGAAAGTGAGCATGCAATGTTATGCTTTTTAGTTCTTGAACCCTGATATCTAATCCCTTTGACACCTCATGGGTCACAGAAATTGGGGAGCCCACAGCATCTTCCTCTACTGGCCTTCCAAGGTACTCACAGGAAACAAGAGTCTGAGAGACTGCCCACTGTGATGTAAACATGAGGATAAGTAGTTATTTTAGTACAGTCAAGAAACTTCCTACAGATATTCTACCATCTCCATATTAGAAAAGTCCTAATTCGTGGAAGATAAAACAATAAACACATCTACTCCTAAGGTACTAGCAAAAACACAATCTCTGATGAGAGAGGCAGAATTTATACACAGTCTAAAACTGAGGCTTAATCAGAATCACAGAGATCATATCCTTCCACTACTCACCTTTATAATTGAAACAATTTCCAAAACAACTTAGAGGAGAATACTGCTGGGAGAGAGACAGGGAAAGAAAAAGACAGTTGAAAGAGTAGAGATAAAAGTAAAAATGGAACGGGCACTGTTATGGTAAACCACCTTCCACTCTAGTCACTTAAACACAGACCAGCTGCTAACGACTGACGTTCCTGCAGTAAAGGTTTACTGAATGGAAAGAGACACCTATTTATGAGCATAAAAATTACTTACCTTGATCTCTAATTTTCTACAAGTCGGATTTGCAACAAAAAATTACAAGCAAAATGCAAAAGAAAATGCATCACTCAGAAAAGACAAAACACAGAGAAGTATCAGATAGAGAACCAAACAGATGTTAGTAATGTCTAGAAGATGGTTTAAAATAGCTATAAGTAATAGCCACCACTTGTCTGTCAGTTTGTCATACTGTGATGCTTCTCTGTCACCCGTATTTCAATAGTCGCAGAGCTTACAGACTATGAAGATGTCTACTTCTGAGGGATTTGCCACTGAAAACCTTATGAATAACAGCCAGTGGAGCACAGCCAGATACATGAGTCCTGTGGGTCAAAAAGCACTCAAAATACAACAGAGAAAGAAAAAGCTTCTCAATGTAGAGTCAACCATAATGAGGTGGGTGGAGGACAACTTTCAGGACCTTCATTTGCTGATTTGCTGATTAGAGCATAACTTAAAATGAGAAGAAACAACCACAAACATTTATTAAGAATAGGCATGTGGGGGGCTGAGCCCTGATGGCATAAGTGGTTTAGTGCGGGACGGCGGCCTGCGGGTTTGGCAGTTCAAATCCAGCGGCAGCTCTCAGGATCAGCACTGGGTAGCGCCCACAACCACCAGAGGCAGTGATGGTCCCCCCGCCCCGAAAAAACAATAGGCATGTGGAATGGATGAAATATGAATCCAGAAAATGTGTAAGTAATCATAAATGAAATTAAACACACAATGATTGATATCTTCAGCATTAGTGAACTGACATGGACTGGTATTGGCCATTTTGAATCAGACAATCATATGATTTACTATGCTAGGAAAGACAAATTCAAGCGACATTCTTTATTAAAAAGAATATTTCAAGATATATCTTGAAGTACAATGCCATCTGTAATAAGATATCTAAACACACACAAGGAAATCATTTAATATAACTATTATTCACATTTACACACTAACCACTAATGTTACTGATGAAGAAATTGAACATGTTGTTGTCGTTGTTGCTGCTGAATGCCATTGAGTCAATTTTGACCCATTGCCACCTTATGCACAACAGAACAAAACACTGCCCATTTCTGAGCAATTGGCTCAGAAATGACACGGGGGGGTTGAAAAAAAAAGAATTTAATACTTAATAACTATACAACAATATAAAAGGTTCTAACGTTCTAACATACTAATAAATGGATTCACAAAAAGAAAAGAGAAAAGAGGGCAAAGGAAATATTTGAAATGATAATGACTGATAAATTAATTCCCAGATCAATATAAATCATCAAAGCAAAAATCCCAAATGATCAGAGACTATAAAGGGAAATAAAATACTACCCATCATTTAGCACCTATACTATTCAGGACTAAATTATGGAAGCTCTGTCACTGTCACTACTTCAAAACCAAATATGTGTCACCACGATCACTATTAGTCAATTTCTTCAACTATACCTGATTATGACCTGACAATTCTCACTTCTGTAAACAAATCTCACTCCGTGTTACTTCCTGGTGAATCTTGGGTCGCAAGATGTAAAATATCCTATTCTAGATGTAAAAGATCCTGGGTGTGTGAGTTTTCTGGTACAGTTAAGGCCCAAAATATGGAACATTATGAAAATGTAGAGAATATATTTAAGATCTGAGCAATCTAAAACAATGAAAATCTACTCTTACTATAGCATACTTTTCAAACCTCACTTTAACCATTTCTTGTTGTAGATTATTTGTTAAAGTCACTACATCTATAGAGGGTCTTTTTTTAAGGGTCTATATACTTTTTTATTTTGGTACCTTATTTTATTTTTTATTTCTTTAAAAAACTATTTTATAGGCACTTCATCCACATATCATATAATTTAATAATTCAAGCATATCCAGAAGAGTTGCACGATCATTACTACAATCAATTTTAGAATATTTCCTTTTTCCTTGTACTTATTATTATTAGTGTAACTATTTTTTAATTATGGTAAAAAAAAGTACACAATAAAGCACTCTCCAATTTAGCAGCTTCTACATGTATAATTCAGTGCCCCTGATTATATTCTTTATTTTGTGTAACCATTATTGATATCTTTTTCCAAATTATTCTACCACCATTAACATAAACTCAATGCCCCTTAAGCAAAAACTCTTCCTCCTTCACCCATGGTAACCATAGGTCAACTTTGGTTATAGAGGGTCTTTTTGTAAAGCAAATATTTGATTTGAACATAGTAATATATTTAAAATCACTTCCTGCTCTGAAGGAGTACCAGTAGTGCAGCAGGTTAAATGCTGGCCAGTTCAAATCCAACGAATGCTTCATTGAAGAAAGATGAGGCTGTCTACTCTTATAAATAGTTGTAGTCTCGGGCTGAGCCCCGGTGGCGCAGTGGTTGAGTGCGGGACTGTGGCCCACTGGGTTGACAGTTCAAATCCAGAAGCAGCTCTCCAGGAGCAAGACTGGGCCTCCTACTCCCACTAGAGGGCAGTGATGCTCTCCCCCCAAAATAGTTAGAGTCTCAGAAAACACTAGGGAGCATTTCTACTTGTCCTATAAGGTCACACTGAGTTCAAATTGATTCAGTAACACAGTGAGTTTGGGGCATATTTGTTGTTAATATCATTTACTAATTTATTTATTGCTTTCCTAGTCTGACATAAACAGTAAACTAGAAATATGTGAGACCACATGATAAATAAGCAACATCTTCACAGAATGTCAGTTTTGCTAAAAAGCTAGTAATGTACAATACAGATATACTAAAATACACATGGGAATTTACCAGTCATCATGAACAGTACAGAACATAACACTTCAATGACTTAATGCAGTAAGTCATGAAAGATCTTGAGATAGCACTTTGACCTCCCTTTCATCTTCCATAAGGTAAATGTTAGCAGAAAAAGCTTCAGGAGCTCAAAAGGGAACCACTAGCACCTACTCATACAGCAACGTGGATCTAGTTGAAACACAGTGATGCTCTAGACAATGAAGCAGACACAGAAAAACCATGTCTACAGTAGGAGCCTGAAACAGAAGCCGCTGAATGAGGAAGAAAGTGCTGTCATGAGGAGATAGGGGGACAGTGGGGGTACCTTTCATAAGTGAAATAGTTATCATCCACTTTCTATATGCCAGGCAAGGTGCCAGATGCTGAGGGTCCAAGATCAATATTTCACACCTCCACAGAGCCAACACCTAGAGTCACCAGAAGTCAGAATTGACACAGGAGCAACAACATCAAACAGCTTAGAGTAAAAAACCCACACCATCTGACCTGTTCCTATTTAACCATCATTTATCTGTCAGTTTGCCATACTGTGGTGACATGTGCGTTACTATGATCCTGCAAACTTTGCCTCTAGTATTTCAAATGCCAGCAAGGGCACCTGGGGTAGATAAGTTTCAGCAGACAGTCCAGACTGTGACAGCCTAGGAAGAAAGGTCTGGTGATCTACTTAAAAAAAATCGACAATCTTATGGAATACAAGTCATTTGCAGACATCAAATGTTGGGGGAAGACATCACGTTTGGTAAAGCAGAGGGATAGAAAAGGAAGAGAGGCTCTGGGCGAGATGGACTGGCACAGTAGCCACAATAATGTACTTGAACATGCCAGTGATCATGAGCATGATGCCGAACTAGGCAACATTTCACATTTCATTTTGCTGCCGTAGGTTATAGTCCACTGAGCAGCAGCCATCTATATCTATCTATCTCTATCCCTAAACTGCTGGCTTTAGTGTTTGTTTTATATATTCTCAGATAAGAGTTAAAATGCACAGGGAAAAGATCAAAAGAACACCATAAAGAAGGAAAATTAAGTTCTTAGACTCTAGCTAATGTAAAACCATCAAAGAAAGGTATGCGCCACATAAATCCACATTGTTCCTTACATATCTCCTGGCTTGTTATGTTCATTATGCAATTCATGTCTCTTCATACACCTTCTACCTGAAACCCCCTGCCTCCACCTGATAGTCCAGCCTCCTGTAAAACTCTTCACAAACACTCAGAATCATTTCTTTTCCATTCCTTTCCAATCTGTGTCAAGTGCACCTCCTTGGGAGTAGAGTTAAACACCATGTTTCCCTCTGAAAGTGCATATCACGCTGCCCTTTAGTCTTTGTTTTCTTCCTCTTCTGTGAGTTATGAACTCCATAAGGACAGAGAAACCCTATTTGTCTTCATATTTCATTGTCCCCATCATGCAAACAACCTTTGAGTTGCCTGAATAACAGAGTCCAAGATTCTCAAACCATCACCCCATCACAAGGTCAGACAAAGAAAGGCAATTAGGGCGTACCTTTACCACCCCAAACTAGGAACAGTCTCTCAAGCACGAATGCTAGAGAAATCACTCAATTTCAAATGCTAAAATCTCAGAAGAGGTAACTCTTTACAGAGAAAGTGAAAAAAAGTTATGACACAAAACACTACAAACACTTCAAGCTACCATTAGCAGACCCAGAAATGATAGAGTCAATCAGGAAAGCACCTAGAGCATGCATAGGAGAGGCCAAGAAGGAGAGGCCTTCCAAAAAGGCCAAGAATCTGGGCCAAATGTGAGATAAATCAAAGGCGGCATCAAAATATAGCTTTCAAAGGAAATGAGGTTTTTTCCTTTTTTGAAGGAGGAGATGCTACAGTTGTTCGGGGATGGAACAGCAAAGAAGTAATATTAATAGAACTAAGTTGTAAGGAAACTTAATCGTCATAAAATGAAATGATATTCCTATTTAAGGTTAAGAGGATGGTGAAGGACTGAAGAAGGAGAAAAGGAAATCTTAAAAAATTAAAAGGCAATCTCAATTCTTTTAAATACCATAAAAGAAGCACTCACAAGACGTTTAGTGAATGAGACAAGAAGTACATCACACCCCCTGCTTCAAACTTTAACGGGTTCCCAGGAGACCGGGCAAATTCAAAATGCCAGCAGATGGCCAGCCCCTGCCTGCTCTTGCTTTATCGTTTACTTACTTTGCAGTCAGTTTAAGATTTCTTTTAGTTTTTGAAAAGCCCCCTTCCCCAACAAAAAATCCTCCTCTACCTCAAATTCCTTCCACATAGAAAACTTATTGCCCCAACATATTGTCATCCTTCAGGTCTACGCTTTCATAGGGTGGTCTTTTTATGCCTTCCCCAAGGACAAATTTCTCCAGTCTTACCAGAGTATACACCCCAATAGCCCTTCAAGAATGTAAACTCTGACAATACGGATTATCTGCACTGTGGATGTCACTCTACCCAGTCTCTGGCACTATCTGGTACACAGTATAGATACACGATCAGTTAGAATTCACTAAATAAGTAAATAAAAAATCCCAAAGGTACAGGACAGGCTATTTTATATTAAAAATAACTGTTTAAGTATGAAGAACCAATTTATACAAAATTAATTTTTAATTGTTAAGGTTGACAAAAGGTAGCAATGGAAATCAACCTTTTTCTTTTTTTGTATTGCTAGTCATAAATGTTAATGGCAATGTAACTAATAATAATTTCAATAATTACTACAATTAAAATTATTAAGTCCCATAAGAGATTTTCAAAACAGGATGGGGTGTGTTTGGGTGTTTGGACAAATCCTAGGATATGCCACACCTGAACCAGCTCTATAATCTACAGAGAATTCTACTCATCAGGAAATGTCTTGGCCAATGTCCAGATAGTGGGGCAAATTCAAGTCGGTTAAGTTATGCTTGAATTATTACTTATATATGCCACTACTTCAATATATACCATATGTACCTTATGTGTCTCTGTGTGTTTAATTTTATCATTATAATAACATTACAATGCCAAGAAGTTCATATTGAGACATAAAACAAAATCTCAATTGAGATCCTAAATTTATAGCTTAACTAAAGTAATATAAGGCAATTTTAAATATAATATATAATGTATCCATCCCCTGTGTTTTGATCATTTCTATTACCAAAGTTGTTCTTACTATCAAAATGAGTATTTTCTTATCAGTCAAAAAAGTTACATTGTATGCAGGGCACTTTTACACACCCATTGCCATCATCACTGATGTTGTTAGGGATTGTGATGGGAGTTGTATGGGCCTCCAATAAAATGATTCATTAAAAAAAAGTGGGGGGAGGGGAAAGGGGAGGTTTTTCTGCTTTTGTTTTTTTTTAAAGAGGAGCTTGTACCAAGGGCTCAAGTGGAAAATGTTTGGAAATGTATGTGACAACATGTGTGCAAATGTGCTTGATACAAATGATGTACTGAATGTTGTAGTAGCTGTAAGAGTCCCCAATAAAATTTTAAAAAATAAAAGTAAAAAAAAATACATACCTTAAAAAAAGTTACATTGTGAGGACTTTTATGTTACTATTTGATATCAGGCATCTCTCCTAGTATTACACACTAACACCAGAATCATACAACCATGGCTGCCACATGGTGAAAAAACAAAAAATTGTGACTTACTGACTTAAAACCAGTTATAATTAAATTTAGAGTAAACTTTTTAAGACCAGAGCTTGTGTGTACAATCTGCGTGCTATTAAAATCCAGACACGTACGACCACACAAAGTTATTGATTTACCTGCTTGACATTTGTAAGGGTGGTTTTGCATATAAACACGCCCATCTAAGAGGAGTGGAAGATACCATTTCCAAAACATTTTACTTCCAACCAAAATCATTCCAAATGCATACCCCCAAATAAATAAGAAATGATGGCCAAACGCTATCCTATCATCCGTACTCATCTTTACACACACGGTACCCTGGGCAAAGGAGACCACAGAAAGTAGTGGTTTGCCTGTGCTGTACAATTCTACCTACGCAAAGTACCCAAGCTGGCATAGCGGGTAGAAAGAAAGAAAATTATGCAACCACAGGAAAAGCAGCCACACTGTCTTACATGCTAAACTGCTTCTACATCCCACAACAATCAGTCTAACACAAAGCAAAAAAAAAAAAAAAGACAACGTTTGAAAACCTAAACTGGTAAAGCATGCTCTATGGCATGCATTGTAGACATGACTCTGCCAAAGGTAATTTGAGCTCAAAGAGAATATACAGCATTTATTGACTTAAAAATCAAGAAAACCGATTATTGTACCCATAGTCTGAAATCATAAAGTAACTTTTTTCTTACATAAAATATATAATTGTTTTACTTTGATCTAAATTTCCTGCATTTCGAACCTATCACTAAGAACTTTGTGTCTTATGTCAAAAAAACTTGAGAAAAGAACAAGGTAATTTATGCCATTGGCAGTACTGAATTTTAAAATGTGCTGTATATTATGTTTAGGCACAAACGTTTGAAAATGCAAAAAGTTCTAAGGATGAAGATCTGCATGATTTCATTTATCTGTGTCTGTGATAAAGGGATCTAGGTAATAGATTGCTGTCCAGGGTGATGGCAATGTTCTAAAACTGGATAATAGTGAAGGTTACAAAACCCTGAAAATTACTAAGAAACCATGGAATGGGGCAATTTAAATGGGTGAGTTTAGTATGTGAATGAAGTAGTTAAATACAAAGAACTGGCTTATGGGTCAGATAGAGACTGGTAGAACCTTCAAGACTATATGGTCTTTCAGTTATAGAAATTAACTCACATTAATGGCTCAATTTTCAACCAAACAATAAACAGGTCTACAAAAGGAACAATAACACTAGTGAAGTAGTAGTACTCCTTAGAATAATCCACCATTTAGATCATTTACCCAAGAACAACAATCAGAAGGGTTAGAAAGGATGGAAAAATGGAAACAGGAAACACAGGGAAAAGTGGGATTCATGGTGCTACATTGTGGGAACTATGATCAATAACAGAATGCTGAATTCAGCATGAATTGTTGAATGGAAAAACTCTTATGCTCTGTAATATCCACTTGATTCACAATAAAATAATTTTAAGTGGGCTAAGGCCCACGGACTTGGCGGTTCAAATCCAGCAGCGGCTCTCCAGGAGCAAGGCTGTGTAGCTCCCACGACCACCAGAGGGCAGTGATGCCCCCCCCAAAAAATAAAATTTAATTTAAATAATTTTAAAATAAGCAAAGCTGTTAAAATGCACACTGCAAAACGTTATTTTCTAAAGAAATCGCCCAAAAAATGTTGCTTATGACCTGTGTAGAGCAGCTGTTCTGCTTTGTCAAAGATGATTTGGGTCCGTGAGGTTGTCTATTCCTCCCTCCATGGAGGCCTGGGAGCATAGTGGACTATGCATCAGGCTACTAACCACAAGGTTAGTATGTGGCATTCAAAATCATCAGCTAGCTCCTCTAAGGGAGAAAGACGATGCTTAATACACAGGTAAAGAGTGACCGTCTCAGAAACCCACAAGAACGGTTCTACCCTGCCCCATGGGGTTGCTGTGGACTCTGTGGCAGGGGATTTTCTCACTTTAAGAAGAATGTGATTTCCCTCACTTGTAGAAAAAGATGCTAACTTTGTATCTCCCAAACACAGCCCTCTCTACATGTTCTTCGGCCTAATAATAGGTCCTACTTTAAATAATAATATTCTCAAGGGGCTTTTTTAGTAGCAAAAAAGTCTATTCTTGGAAAAGAAAATTTTCTTCAGGGTCCAACCTCTACACGTTAAAAAGCCATCAAGTATCTCTGCCGGTTTCATCCCCAGATTTTATTTCACTGAAGTCATTGCAATTACTGAAGAGATAACCGTCTGAAAATTGTAATGGCTGCCACTTTACTTCATGAGTACAGCTAAAGCAGAAAATTGAATTCAAGGAGTACCCTCAGAGTCTTTATTACTGTAGCAAATTTAATCAAAGGCAGTCAAAACCTGTAATGGCACATATAGACACAACTACCAAGTGGTTAATTAGAAACAGATACCTCATTTGGGGGCACAAATGATTATGTACACCCTTCATTTATGAGCCATCAGTACTAATGAGAAAAGTCTGTGCTTCCGGCTGTCCTATCCAATAGCACTTTGCCCCATCCACCCACACCTGAGTTCAGCATCCCAGGTGATTCAAGGCACAGCTGGCTTGCCGGAGCCGCCCTGTGAACTCCAGGAGCTATGTTTGGACCTCCAGGACCACCCCAGGGCATGAAGCTCACTATGCGTCTGGGGAATCTGGTTCAGAAAGAGAAGCCAACAGCATGCCTCGGAAGAGCACAGGTTCAGGTCAGACCGGTTTGGACTGAAATTTAGCCGCTGCTGCTTACTAGTAAGGTAGCCTGGACAGATTTAAAAAACAGCCTAGCTCATAGAGATATTTGTGAGAATACAGGTGTGGAAATGAACCATTTAGCACAGTATCTGGTATTCAGTAAGGCTCAATAAATAGAAGATTACAATTTCTTGAAGACTGCCCAAGTCAAATTCCAAAATTTGATCTTGATTAGCTCTCATACAAAAATACTTCGAAGGAATGTTTAATTCATTGTTGACAATTGCTCTTAAAAGCCTGAGTGGACTAGGGAGGCCTTTCCTAATAAGTGATTTTCTGTTAAATTCCCAAATCTGAACAGTCTAAATGTTATCAGGCTCTGTAGGTCAAAGGTCCCCACCCTCAGTTTTCCTACCTGCAAGCAAAATTGCACCTGAATCCCTATCTCAGTATTGAGAAGTATACAAACTATAGAGAGAAATTAGATCAGACCTTTGAGCAAGTCCAACATTCATGAAATGCTGTATAAAAAGAAATATTTTAAAGATGGTCAAAATTCAAACACTGAAATTGTGCATCATCAACAAAAGAGTTCGAGTGTTGAGATTAAGACTGAAAGCTAATTGAGAAAACTGGACGTTTTAAACCTCATCTTTTAACTGCCGATGTCCATAAGTTGAAATATTTTATCCAACTGAAGTCACCATCATCAGATGGTAAGTCCCTTTGGGATTCTACCTCATTTGTAAGGAATTTAATGCTGCCAAATTAATTGACCCTGAAAAAAATTTTCAACTTTAGAATCTAAAGTTGCCAAAATCTGAAAATTCTACTTAGACACCAACTTAACCTAACAACTTTTTCTATTCTTATACCAACAGAAAGGGTTATCTAGAGGATTTCCCTTCATATTTTAAATCTATGCATGTGGTGAAAAAAAAAAGAAAAAAAATCTATGCATGCGACTTTGTTCTTAAATGCCTCATTATAAAATGACATCAATTTGTTAAATGAAGAAAGTGCTATCTTCCCACTAAATGCTAAAAAATGAAGTACTATGCTAGCATACCTTCAAATATCTAGAAGAAATAAGAAAGAGAGCCAACAAAGATATCAAAATGAAAGGGAAAGAGGAGGCAATTTTAACAGACTAAAGATTTACTTTCTCTGCTTATTTTACATATCTTCTACAGTCAATTTTTCAGACATAACTGAATTTTTGATTACAAAGTAGATTAAAATTTAAGTCACAAAGAAAGGTTAACTCCTTGCAACAAAAGCCACTGTCATTTCCAACAATGCAGCTAGTGTTCAAAGAGCCTCACATAGATTCTTGGACACACTGGTGGAGAAAGGATGGGGCTTGGGGAGGGGCCATGCTTAAAGGAATGCCTTCACTGCTGAATTTCAGTTTGTAATAATAGCAACACTGCACCCACAAAGTAGAGATGCCATGTAGAATCTGGTTCTTGTTAAATAAAACTGAAGCGCATGCAACATATTTGGAACTTGTAAGAATATACTTTTGATTCGCAATCGGTCAACCTCCTATTATTCATCTATGGGAGGTGGCCCTGCAAGCTCTTTCCATGGAAGCCATTTCTTTTAAAGCCCCAGGGAATTCTGTAGATGCCACATTCTGGTTTAAATAACTCTGAGAAAACTATAATAAAAATAATGGCAGATTTAATCTCAGGAACTTACATAAGTAAAAATTTTAAATGTGCAATTGAATAATTTAAAAAACTTTCATCACAAGCTCCTAAATCATGAGTAAGGGGAAAAAAAGAAATTATCTTTAGACAATGGCATTTATATATATATATATATACATATACTTAATGTATCCAGTTTTGTTTTGATTTTAAATTTAGGCTTAGGAAGTAGGCTAAATAAAGGTAGAAAAATAAACTAATACTTTCTCCCCAAAAATACATAAACAAACACATAAGAGAGAACCGGACTTCAAAAAGTTCATCAAAATATGGATTTAAAAGGTAATGAAAAAATCATAAATTGACATATATTCATATCCAGTTCATTTTTCACCAATTATGCTAAAAAGTTAATTCAGAAAAAATTGTTACCCTCTTTAATTGAGGACTTTACAGCCGCTTTTACTTAAATGGTAGATTATTTAAATTAAATGATTAATTCTATTTGGCATGCCTCTTTTGGAGATCTATTATTTAATACGGTCAAATGGAATTTCTTTTTTTCTAATTAGGCTCCTTGTACTTGTGACATGCTCAGCATACACTGTGCTGGAAGCTTTAGTTCTACAGCTTTCTCTTCTGGCTCCTTCCCCTCTCACTTCACTCCCCACCCCCCTAGGCCCCCAGTAAAAAAAAAAAAAGTCTTCCCTAATGTTCTCTTCTCTTCTCTGCATTTGTCAACAGAAACACCCACTGGTGGTGTCAAACTGGTAATAACTGCCGCAGGCCTCCTTACTCCTGCTCTAGTGTCAACCCAAAATACTCAAACCTAAAATAGTCCTTGAATCGATCAGAATGAAAAAAGCTTGCTAGGTACTCAATTATTATAGTCTCAAAAAAGGGGGCCATTCCTAAAAATGATTATCAATGAACCCTAATTGGGTTGTTAAATAAGGTTATACTACCCCATACCCTTTCATCAATCACACAGGAACAAGTAAACCTAGCTTGTTGGGCTGGATCATGAATGTTATAAATACCTGTGGGTATAATCTCATTTGAGAAGGGCCTGCTTTTGTTCTGAGACAGGATTAGTGTGGGGTGTGGCTTGATATGATCTCTTTGGAGATATAAAAGAGATTAAACAAGCAAGTGGAGAAAAGAGACCAGTTAAGATGGATGCCCAGACATATGGAGATCTCCAAGGATCCAGGAAGTGGAAGAGACAAAGAGAAAACCCTGCATTAGAACTAGTGCTCTGAATCAGGATTTATAGACTCCTAGACTGAAAAAAATAAAGAAATTTCTGTTTGTTAAAGCCACCCACGTGTGATATTTCTGTTACAACAGCACTGAACTTAAAACACAAGGAACAAGTGCTCTTAGAATGCTCCTTAGAAGTGACGATGATTAGACTTCCTCACACATTCTGCACATGTGATAAGGAGGGACCAGCCCCTCGGAAAGGTCATTATCCTTGGTAAAGTAGAGCATCGTCAAAAAAGAGGAAGACCCTTAAGGAGCTGGACTGACACCGTGGCTGCAACAACGGACTCTAATAAAACAACAGTGGTGAGGATGTGCAGACCAGATGGGGTTTTCTTTCTATTGTCTATTGAGCTACTATTAACCAAAGCTGACTCAAAGGCACCTGAGAACAATGAAGACAGAATTTGGTACTGAGAAGTCAGGGTGTTGCTGTTACTGAGACCCCAAGTGGGAAAGCAGTTTGGGAATTGGGTAATGGATAAAGGCTGCAGGAGCTATACGGTGCCAATAGTAAACGCTTAATTTGCCTTGAAGAAAGGATTGGGGGAATTCTAATAAGGGCTCTGAAGAAAGTGAGGAGAACTGTAGAGAAAGTCTCTATCATCTTAGAGCATATAGATGGTGCCAGTAAGAGAATGTTGCTAGAGATGTACGCATGAAGTTTGTCTCTAGGGAGGCTTTAAAAGAAAATGGTGAACATGTGGTTGGACAATAGAGGAACAATGATGCTTTTTCTGCTGGGGGAGAGAGCGTGTCTGAATTATGTTTAAAAGTTTGGTGGAAGGCAGAGCTTGTTACATGGTGAATTTGGAAATATAGATATAGATATATCTACATCTGGCTGATGCTGGCTGATGCCATTTCTGAAAAAAAAAATCAAGGGCCTCACAGTTTCTCCTTGCTGTTTATAACAAGATTTGGAAGGAAAGCGATGGACTGCAAAATGAACTGCAAAATGAGAAGAGAACGTAAAGGTTTGGGAATTTTTTTTAGTATAAACTAAGATCATCTCTACTAGAATGTTCACCAACAATGTGGCTACATAATCTTTTGTGAAAGATATTAAGTCCATGACTCATGGATCGATCCAACTCAAAATCGCCCCCCCAACCAAAAAAAAAATCCCTCACTGGCAACTCCAGAGTAGAAAACCCATCAGTATAGACTGAAGGGAACAGAGAAATAACTAAAGGGAAGAAGGCTGTCTGCCTCTTCTACAGACAGCAAACAAGCCAAATGAGTTATATTTGTCCTCCAAGAAAGGGAAAGGACCATCCCTGAAGTAGCTGGGAGATGGGTAGAACTGTTGGAAGGAGTACTGGAGTTCTTGATTTCAAAGGGCTAGGCCCCAACCTCCAGGACCTCAAGGGGCTAAAAGTCTCCTAGGTTTCAAAGAATGAGATTTTCCATATCTCCCCGCAACGTGGTTCAGGAGTAGAGAGCAGCTGTTAAGATAAGCCCACGGGAACGGGGCCATCACCCAAGCTGAGGCAGGCAGGACTGCCAGGCCCCAGGGAAAAAACTGGGTCAGTTAGGGAGAAGGGCTGGGGTCATCACACAGATGGAGATATGGAGAAATAACGGTTACTTTAAACCAAGGGAAGAATGCTACCATCCTCGAGAGCCTGAGAGGTAGGTGAAGGGACTAAGGGGTTAACCCCCCAAATCTAGAGGGCGGGGTCAACACAGAGTCTAGAGATCACGGCCCAGATGCTCAAACCAAACTCTGTCCTCCAATCAATCCTGAGTCATAGCAACCCTAGAGGACCATTTGGGTTTCCAAGACTATAAATCGCCCTGGGAGTAGATCACCTCATCTTTCTTGGGTGGAGCAAGTGGTGTGTTCAAACCATGGAAATATTTTCAGGGCTTCAGAGTTACTAGGTAATTTGTTCTGCTGGGTTTGGGATATACTAGGTGCCTGTTCGTCCTTCTCTCCCTTCATTTCCTCCCATTTATAATGGGAAATGTCTAACTTGTGCCTAACTCCACAATTCCCTGTTGGAAAGAGATAACTTAGGTTCTAGATTTCACAAGCTCACAAATAAAGAGGAATTCTGCCCCAGGGTGGAATTTGTTTAAAGTCTCGCCTATGTTTGATTTAGATGATGCCAAATATGAAACTTTGGACCTAGGAGTTGATTTAAGGTTTGGGGGGGGATAATGTAGTAGAGTGAATGTATTGTGCATGTGGGTGGGGGGGGGCGGAGGGTAGAATATAATGGATTGAATTGAGAGAGGGAGTGGCAAAAAAAAAAAAAACAAGGTTGTTGCAGATCCTAACCCCTATGCCAGAGGTTAATCCTATTGGGGAAAATTGTAGTCTTTGTTATGGTAATAAAAGAGGTTAGTGTAGTGAGCCTTGGGTCAATCTCTCCCAGAGAGAGACCAGGTTAGGATACCAGCCAACATAGGGAGCTCACCAAGAATCCAGGAAGCACAGAAATAAGAACCTTCCTCCAAGGCAACAGCGCAAGAAAGCCTTCTCCTAGCGCCTGCACTCTGGATGTGGACTTCTAGTCTCCACTATGGGGAAATAAACGTGCTCCTTAAAGCCACCCACTTGTGGTATTTCTGTTATCGCAGCCCTAGAGAACTAAAACGCCTAGCCGCTTGCATTTTATGAATATTTTAAAACCCTTCAAAGAATTTTTTTTAATTTGCATCTAAATGTCATTCACAGTTCATGCCAAATAGCCTCGGTAACGATGTCTTTTTTTGGTAAACCTGCAGCAAGAAAGGAACAAGCCGGAAAGGTTCCTGCAGATGTTCCCTAAAACGATCATCCCGTTCTATACATATTTATGCCTCCCGTCTCAGTCAAATGCTCGCAAATTAATTGGTGCCATCTTTCACATTACCTACATAACCATTACGTTCAAACAAATCGCATTGAGATGCACGGGAAGAAATTATTCTGTGTCAACAATACTTTCTGAAATCAGCTTACATTTCAGTTCATTAAAATAGATTGTGTTAACAGCATACTGATCTGCAACTATTTGAATAACAGCCTCCTGGAGCCTCACTGTAGCGGGAGCTTCTAAGGTCAGGCATCTGTGCTTTTAACACTCAAGTGAAGCAAAACCAAAAAAACCTTTCAAGGACGACCTGCCTATGCACTTAAATGTGTTCAGGCTATCTTCCTCCCCCCGCCCCCCTCCAACGTGGGCATGAAACGTGTTGATGCGAGAAGGACCTGTTCCTTCTGGGCGATGGTTCCGAAGCCCAGGATTTCGTTTCTAAAAAGGTCCAAAGGCTTGAAAGGTCTGAGGGAGGTAGGGGTGAGGGCGATTTCTGCATCTCCCCACTAAGTCGGTCGTGAACTTCACAGCAACGCGTGAAAACTTGTTCAGGGAAGGCTGCTGGAGCCGCGGGGCCGGCAGCAGGGTCGCTAGACCACCCCAGGTACACAGGCAGCCAAGGTCAGTGGGGCCGGGGCCGCAGCTGGCAGTCCCTGGTGGGGCCCCAGGCGTCCTCGGACTTTGGGCGAGGACCCTGGCCCGCAGGTCTCCCCTCGGGGCTGTCCGAAAGGAGCTTCCCAAGCTGCAAGCCAGCCTGGAGGAGCTGGCGCCTCCGGGGCGACAGGGCGGGGACGCCGCAGACCCGCCACTGAGGGAAGCCCCGCGGGGCGGCTCGACCTCCGCCCGCCGCCCGCCGCCCGCCGCCCGCCGTCCGCTCGCTCCACACCCAAAGCCGGCCCGGCCCTGGCCCCGCTCTGGGGAAGCCCTTCCCACGAGGACGGCAGGTGAGGAGCCGCCGCTCTGCGCTGGGGCGTCCTCGCCTCGTCGTCCCCTTTTGGGGGACAGGCACCGTCGCCCCCTCTCGCAACCGCCCGGGGACCGGATGGGTCCCATCGCTCCCGAGAAGCGGGATGGGTTCGGGGCCGTAAGGGGGCGAGGAGGCTTGGCGGACCGGTGGCGGCAGGACTACTCACCCCGCGCTGGACCCCACTTGCAGCCGGGAATCTCTCCGCTCCGGAGACCGCTGTTGCCGCTTTACCTTCCACAGCAGCAGCGACAACTAATCGAAACCTCCGCCCCCGCCCTCCCCGAACCCGGCTGGGGCGGGGGGGCGTAAATGCGCAGCCTAATTTGCTAACTGCCCCGCCCCGGCCGAGCCCCCCAGGCCAATGGAGAGGCTCCCAAGACCCTGCCAGGTGCCGCCTCTGCACCCGCCCTCTCCTGGGAAGAGCCAATAAGGAGAGGACGCTCGTTCTCCAGCCCGGGCTCGCGCGCCCCGCCCTCGCCGCGCGTGCCCAAGTCTCGGAAGCCGAAGACTGCGGGGTTCGTTCTTGTATAAAGTGGGTTGTGCGCGCAAGCGCGCGCACGCACGCGCGCGCGCGGCGCCTCCCCGCGTGCTAGGTTTGGTTGCCCCGCCAGGCCCTAGCAACTTGGGCGGGGAAGCGGGGCGGGGCGGGGCCGGAGCCTAGAGCTGCGGGGAGAGGGGGGCTACCGCTGAGAGTAGAGGGGGAGAAGATCGTGACTGGGAAGGGGGCGGCTGCGGGGGTGGGTGGGGGGGCGAGGAGGCCCCGGAATCCGCCTGTCACTGCAGAGAAAAGGGGAAATCCTGCCTGCAGCGCAGCTATCCTGGCTTCCAGAGGGACACGTGCGAGGGGGCGAGGGGCAGGAGAGGGAGAGCACATTTGGGGCGGGAGCCGAAGCGCTGCTTGAAAATAAAGGATGGAGGATGGTCTGTCTTTGCCGTTGGTAAAAATGATAACAGTCCATTGCTGCTGCTGCTGCTGCTGCTCAACTGTTGCAATTGAGTGTGAATACACACACACTTCATGTACACTCATGGATCAGTCAAGGATTCTTTGGGGGAATTCGGAGCAGAGACTTGGGAATTCGGAGCAGAGACTTCCCTCGATGTGTCTTGCTCCGCAGCTGGACGCATGCGAATGGCTGTTGTTGCAGTAGCAGCCGCAGGAGCAGCAGCAGAAACCTACAGCTCCGCTTCGGTCCGATGCACTGGCACACAAGAGTCCCCAGCTGGCATGAAAGCAATGAAGTCATCGCCAAAAAAGGCAGAAATGTAAAGATCTAATACCCAACGCGGCTCAGGTTTCCAGTCTGCAGGAGGTGGTGATGAAATGAAAGGAGATACATCTCCAACGGCACTTTTGAAAATTAAATATATGTATAATTTTTGAAAGAGACAGCATGAACAACATTCTTGAAAGCTGCGTGACATTTTTCCAGTTAAAATGTAGAGAGAGAAATTAAGGTTTTTCTCCCCCGACTCCCTTGTTTTTTAGGAAAAGCACAGAAAACAGTCAGCGTCTGAGGTCATAGCAGTCACCAAATTAGAAATAGGCAGTATGGGCATAGGAAATAGATATTTTGGATCAAATCCACCGAAACTATTCCTGTCTTGAATCTGGTAACAATATGTAAGGGTATGTTAGGTTTGGCTCGTTGGTACCGAGCCAGTAAGGGTTTTCTTTGTTCCTGTCATGGTGAATCTTCAGCAAGGAAATGAAGGGGGCTTTCTCTTCTGCTTTTTGGGAAGTATATTCAAAATGTTTATAGGTAGGCACCATGAATTTGCAGTGAGGGAAAATGGAGTCAGAGGCAAGAGCAGGGTTTTGCAGAGTCTTCTGCCTCCTCCAGATGCCAAGTATCAGTGCGGAGACCTCAGGCTTCGCACACGTGGAGCCGGGATTCCTAAAGTGGATCTCCCCATTCCCATCCCTGTGTGTTAGTGCCTTTGTCCCAGATTTGAAGGAGCATTGCTTTGGATCAAATAAAAGCATCGCTTATCTCTAAAGATTCAGAACAAGGTAAGGAAGCGCCAACAACCGAATATCCACTGATAGAGGCCCAGGGTAGTTGTTACAGTAAAGTGAGATCATTCCTAGTGTCCCAGGAGCCCTGGTGGCACGATGGGTTAAGCGTTCCGTTGCTAATGGGAAGGTCTAATTCAGAAAAGATTGATGGCTTCAGAAACGCTGTGGGACAGTTCTACTCTGCCCCATGGGGTCAATATGAGTCATCTACACAACATTAGCCTAGGAGTGAGTCCATGATGTGTCATTCTCTGCATGTAAATAGGACTTTCAGCTTTGGGGCATTTGCAAATTTGGTTTTGTGTAGCGGTGGGGGGTTTCTTGGAGTTACCTCCAAATCAGTAAATTCCTCTGTAGCAAAAGCAGGTGTTTTCAAGGTTAGTAAAGCAAGCGCGCGCGCGCGCACATACACACACACACACACACACACTCCATTGCTATGGATTCTGAAGTCATTGTTTGGTGTTTGGAGTTGGTTCCCATTCATAGCAACTCCACCTATGCAGTAGAATGAAACACTGCCCAATTGTTATGTTTGAGCCCATTGTGGTCAGCCCCTCTTGTCAAAGATCTTCCTCTTGTTCCCGGGTCTTCTATATTACCAAGCGTGATATCCTCTCCTCATCCTCACGTCTAAGGAGCATTCCGGCTGCACTTCCAAAGGCAAATTTGTTTGTTCTTCTGGCGGCCCGTGGTACTTTCAACATTCTGTGCCAAACCATAATTCAAGTGCATCAAGTGGTCTTCCTTATTCATTGTCCAAATTTCACATGCAGATAAGGTGATTGAAGTGAACATGGCTCAGATCAGGGGCTCCTTCCCCCTCAAAGTGACACCCTGGTTCTTCATCACTTTAAGAGATCTCGCACTGTAGATTTGCACCCCATGAAATGTGTTTTGATTCTCTTACTGCATTTTCTGTGAGCATTGACTGTGGATCCCCGTCAAATGAAATCTGTTACGACTTCAATATTTCCTCCATTGTTTGGTTGTAGTCTAGTGGTTCCGTTGTGAGGATTTCTGGAGGTATCGGGGGTACAAATAGGTCAAATCTAGCAGTTTGAAACTAGCAGCCAATCCATGAGGAGAAAGACAAGGCTTTTTCTACTCCCCCAAAGATTTACAGTCTCATATGGCCATATGGCGTATGGCATAGCTGTGAGTCAGCATCGCTTTGGGAGTTCGTTTTGCCATTTATTTTGGTTCCATGGGAATTCAATGGGAGGCTGCAGACTTCGCCTTTCACCAGCAAGTGCTGCAAACTTCTAACAACGCATAGGATTTCCCGGACCATGACTGCAAAGGCAGCGGCTGAATCCACCAGCTGCACTGCGAGGGACTCAGGAGACCTTTTGTTTCCATAAGGAGTTCAAGTCCTGGCAACTCAGTGGTACTCTTTCTTATAGGGTCGCTGTGAGTCGAAATCAACTCAGTGGCAGTGAGTTTGGGGGGAACGCTTGATGGGAGCAGAGAGCCTCATTTTGCTCCTGCTGAGTGGCTGGTGGGTGTGAATCTCAGTCCAACACCTCTCTGAAAACTTCCATGTCGCCATTGAACAGAGTAGAAAGCAAATGTCTTGAAAATGATGATGGCGACATATGTTCAAACGTGCTTGACACAATGGATGCGTGTATGGATCGTGGTACGTGCTGCAAGAGCCCCCAATAAAATGATTTTTTAAAAGTCACAGAGTATAATACACATTGATCTCCTCACCATCAGGGCAGTGGTTCAAGCCTATCAGCTGCTGCACAGGAGAAAGAGGTGTCGTCCATCTACTCTGGAAAAGATTTTAAGTCTCAGCAACCCTGGGGGATGGTTGTCCTCTGTCCAAAAGAGTCGCTGATCATCAGAATCAACTTGACGGCAGTGACTCTTTTGCTTTCTTAGGTGTAAAGAGCACGAATCAAATCAAAGGGATGATACTATATGCCACACATTTGATGTACCTTGAGGGTTCCGAGATAAAATGCAAAAAGTCCCATGAAATTTGGATTTCAGATAAACAATATTTTTTTCTTTCTGTACTAGTGTATTTTTCACCCAGATACACGGTGGGAGGCAGGCAGAGCCAGAATACAAATAAGGGTGGCATAGTCCTGGTAGCATTGCATTTCTCTGTTTTTGTCACCCGAGGCTTGAGATTTTTAAAAAATTCTTTTTATTGGGGACTCATACAACTCTTATCACAATCCATGCACGTATCAATTGTGTCAAGTACATTTGTACTTTTGTTGCCATCATCGTTCTCAAAATATTTGCTTTCTACTTGAGCCCTTGGTATCAGCTCCTCATTTCCCCCTCGCTCCCTGCTTCCCCTCCATCATGAACCCTTGATCAGTTATAAATTGTTATTACGTTGTCATGTCTTACACTGTCCTATGTCTCCCTTCACCCACTTTTCTGTTGTCTGTCCCCGAGGGAGGGGATTAGATTTAGATTCTTGTAATCCATTCCTTCTTTCTGCCCACCTTCCCTCCACCACTCTCACCACTGGTCCTGAGAGGTTCATCTGTCCTGGAACACCTGTGTTTCCAGTTCCTCTCTGGACCAGTGTACATCCTCCAGTCTAGTCAGATTTGTAAGGTAGAATTGGGATCATGATAGTTGGGGGTAGGAAGCATTTAAGAACTAGAGGAAAGTCGTATGTTTCATCATTGCTACACTGTACCCTGACTGGCCTGTCTCCTCCCCGTGACCCTTCTATAGGGGGATGTCCAGTTGCCTACAGATGGGCTTTGGGTCCTCACTCTGCATGCCACCTCATTCACATTGATACTGAGGTTTTGTTCTTTGATGCCTGATAACTGATCCTATCGACACCTCATGATCACGCAGGGCGGGTGTGCTTCTTCCATGTGGGCTTTGTTCATAGCATTGCATTTGGTGCCTTTTCAAATCCAGCAGGCCTATGGGAGATAGATGGGACCGTGGGTGTCTGTAATAATTACAGACTGGGTACCCCTATACAGAGTTGCTATGAGCCAGAATCAACTGGATGCCAGTTGGTTTGATTTGAGGGTCATGATTGTCAAACTGTGTTTATGAAGTGCCCAGATGGGTCGTGATCGCCATAACGCAACCAGGATCTGAGAGAAAAGCTCAAGGAGGAAATCAGTGTGTTAATGTGAAGTGTCCGCAGGAAGACATGAGCATTCGTTTATTCCTTGGCCTTGCTCAGAGCTTAAATCTGGCTTTTAGATCTACATGTTTTCATTTAAAGTTCATGCCGTTTAGGAAAATGTCAATTTGGAAATGCGAGTCCAGTGACTCTTTTTTTTTTAACAATTAAAACCTCCATCCCTGTTCTCCAGGCACCGACTTTAACCACAGTATGGAAAGAACAGACATGTCGCCCACAGTAGAGCCAAAAATGAAAACCACACCAGAACACAATGCCATATGAGATGGCTTTTTTGGCAAGACAGGACAGACGGGTGGTTAAAAGCACTGATTCAGGAGCCAGGTTGCCAGGGTTCAAATCCCAGTTTTCATTGAGTCTTTGGAATGATGGATAAGCTTCGTTGTGCAAAACTTTCTTTTGTGTACATGGGGGCTAAGAATAAGCCAATCCTTTGGCATGTCCCAGCTCACTGAATCCTAACATCACCTCTCTATATAAAGGTGGCTTGGATTTCCTCAAAAGCAGGCTCAGGGACAAGAATTTGAATGTAGGTAGTTTTGGGGGTTTTTTTTTGGCATCACTGCCCTCTAGTGGTGGGAGTAGGAGGCCCAGCCTTTGTTCGTGTGGAGCCTCTGCTGGAATTGAACCTCCATGGGCCACAGTCCCGTGCACAACCACTACGCCACCAGGGCTCAACCCTGAATGTAGGTATTTGATATCAGAGTTGATCCTAAGAAACTTCAGTAGTGGAAGGTGATCCTGAGAGAAAGAAGGGAAGTCGGTGGCAGGTATGTTCTATGGCCCACTAGAGGTCAGTCACATACGGGGAATACTGGTAGACCTTATAGAGCATGTGCAGATTTATCCCCTCCCAGAAGGCAAGGGAGCTAAGGTACGTAACCACCTGATTGAAGGGTCTTCTAGGCATTCACTCCCCAGCATTTCTGGCTCTCTCAATGGGCAGATGGATTGTGCTCCCATGAACAGGAAAAACCCCTTCTGTCGGCAGCCCTCATGGGTGGTCATAGTAAGCAGATAGCCTTTGGTGACCGTACTGAGACATGGGCCTGGCAGCCAGTGTGCCCCCTGCTCAGTACCCCCTTCTGGAACAACATTTTACAGAATTATGGCCATTTGAGGGAATGGTTTCCAATCACAGACCAAGAGCAAAGAATGTTGTTGTGTTTATTGTTGTTGTTGTTGTTGTTGTTGTTAGGTGCCATCAAGTCGATTCCCACCCCCAACAATTGGAACAGAAAAACACTTCCCTGTCCGGTACTGTACCTTGTAATCACTGCTATGTTTGAGATCATTGGAGCAGCCTCTGTGTCAATCTATTTCCTTTTAAAAAGACACACACTCTTATTGGCACATAATACACATATCATACAATCAATACTTCGATCATATCACAGAGGGCTGTACAACCATCACCACAATCCATTATAGTACATGATCTTCTTTCTTGTACCCATGGTTATTAGCTCCCATCACCTCCCCTCCCATCGAACCTCCCCTGCCAAGAGGGTCCTCCTCTTTTTCACTGAACCACTACCAAGCATGAAGTCCTCTGCTAGAGACGGGCTCCTCCTCATATAAGTGTCAGCATCCTCTGTTCTAAGGAGAGCAAAGAAAGAAGAAAATAATAGAAATTCTACATTTGATCTTCTTGGAAACATATAATCCTTCTAGAACTAGGCTATGGGGAAGATTCTTTGGGATAACAGCTAGAGTTTAAACTATCACCTCCCTGCCCCCCAACTCTTCTATTTTTACCCCTAAGATAGTTTTGGGTTCCGTGGTTTACCTTAATCTATCCAGGATGCAGGTTAATCACAATGTATGTATGTATGTATGTATGTATGGCTACAGCATCATAGGAACCTTTATTAAACAATTTTAGAAAAGCGTGAAACTTGTTTCTCAACACAGCCTTCATCCAGGTCTATCCACTTCTGAAGGCAGTGTTTGCCTCTCTCCTACCAGGCCCCATGGAATTCTGTGCTCTTCAATTTATACCACATAAAAACAGTAGTTTTGAGACCCTCAAGGGACTCAAATTGTGTTCCTTTTAAATGTTCTTTGCACTTGAGAACAAAAAGAAACCTGAAAGGGCTAGCTCAGAGCTCGAGAGTGGGTGGGATAAGGCTTCCCAATGATAGTCTCCTAGGACAGACTTTGCTACGATGTGGTGGGGTGAGAGAGAGAGAGAGAGAGAGAGAGAGAGATTGTACATTGTTGTTATAGGAAAAAATATTTCTCAGTGCACCTTTCCTGAGCTTTTCCTCACTAATGCATTTTTCCATTTTTCTTAAAACTTCGTCCAAATAGGCCCCAGAGTCAACCTATGTTCTTTGAGGAAATCTACACTCCAGCAAGATTACCCCTTTACAATCCTCCAAAAATTGTTGTCATAATCTTCTGGAATTTAACTGGTTCAGTTGATACCTTTTGAAAGCACTGTTCATTGTTTGGATTAGACGCTTTTTTTCTTGAGGCATTTTCAAGAGACTAAGAGAAGTAAGCATATTACTGAGAGACCTTGCCTGCTGCCATCCAAAGATGACATGTTGGGAACTGGAACCCTAATAGCAATATTTTCCGACTTGTCTTGTATGTCTGCGTCATCCGAGATCCATGGTACCCAGGAAGCTGAACCATACCCGTACTAATAGATGCTTTTACTGATGGAGAAGGGCTTTTTATTTCAAGGGACATATCTAATAAGATAATGGAACTGCACTGCCTTTGATTTTGCAAGAAGTGAGCCAGCTAATTTTATAGATAGCAGCAGGAAATAACTGTAAATTGGGGCAAACAAAGAAGAGTACTTCTAGCATCCTTCCATTTGGCCTAAATAATTAAATAGTTTGTGCACTGCTGACCTGATGATTCTTGACATAAAGGCAAGCCTCAACATTCAGTTCTCCAATCCTCTCCAACATAGTGCATTATATAACATACTTAAAGCAGAGGAGGAAGGCAGAACTACTTTTTGCCTTAGATACCTGCTTCTTCTGAACACTCCTAATTTTCTATAACCTTAATATGAACCCATCATTTTCATGGGTTCATACCTTAATCCAGATGAAACCAGATTTCCTTAGCTGAGCAGTGGCTTTTGTAAATAATCAACATTTATGGAGAGCTTCCTGTGTATCAGGCATCATGTGGAGCCTTTGCACATCTTACTTCATTTATTCCTAACAATACCCCTGTGAAGTCATATGAAATAAAAAACACACTCATTGCTCTTGAGTCATTGCTGGCTCACAGCGACATTGCAGGTCAGGAACGAACTGGCCCCGATGACTTTCCCCATCTTTCTCCCGACTCATAACCACCATGCCAACAGGGCTCCCATAAAGTCATGCAGTGGGTTTTAATTGTGCCCACGAATTCTCTGATTCTTCTCCCTTCAAAAAGTGATTCTTCTTTTTTGGAGTGTGGGCTAGATGGACTTAGTGATTCACTTCTAACAAATAAAATATTTCAGGAGTGATGGCGGTGAAAATTAAGACTTTGAGAGGTTGCCCCCACCCCCCCCCAAAAAAAAAAAACCTGGCATTGCACCTGGCCAAGTGAAGCTTTCATAGTACGTATGCTCTCCCAACCCCTGTCCCTGTCCCTGCCCCTGCTAGGCAAGCATCCATCGAGCAACTTGCTCTGAGGCAGTGCACCCAGCGGTGTCATCTGGGAAGGTTCTCTCTGGTCACAGTGAATTTTTTTTTTCATGAAAGCAGTTTTGCTTGAACCTCCTTTATTGTGATGGCCAATTTAAGAGAACAGAGTGAGACTGTGAAATGTTGTTTCCAGCTGGGGAAAAATGCCATAGAAACTGTTGTGATGTTGAACACAGGACAGAGCTATGGGAAGAACTCAAGTGTAAGAGTGGTTTTCTTGTTTCAAAAACAAAAGTGAAATGTCGCTTGATTCTGGACATCCATCAACTTACCGAACAGGCGAAATTGTGGACACGTAGTACATTTGGAGTTTGTTCCATCAGGTCAGACTGCTAATCAAGCTTTATCTTTAGAGATTCTGAAAAGATTTTGTAACAGTGTGCGACACAAAATGGCCTGATTTGTGGCTGACAGGTTACTGGTTTTGCCACCATGACAATGTACCTGCTCACACAATCAACTCAGTGCACTAATTTTTGGCAAAAAAAAAAAAAACAGCATGCCTCTCTGACCCTGTGCGCCTTACTCACCTGACCTTGCTCTGTGCAGTTTCTTTTTGTTTTCGTGAATATGAAGAGGAACATGAAAGGACAGTGATTTGAAGATGGAGATGAGGTGAATTCAAAAACAAGGGAGGTGCTGTAAGCTAGCCAAATACACGAGTTTGAGAAATGTCTCCAAAAATAGAATCACAGATTTAACAAATATACTCATTGCAATGGAGAGTACTTCGAAAGTGATAAGGTTGTTTTGTAATAAACAAATGTAAATACACAGCTTTGAAAAAAAATTTGTGTGTGTGTGGGGAGTGTAACCCTCTGTATGTCACGAAAGTTATTAGGCCCTCTTTCTTGCTATCTTTCTCTTGTCCACTCACCGAAGGAGAAGTGAGCTGACCTGCTCCTGAAGTTGCTCAAGGTGCCCTATGGAGATGCTGGCCTATTCAGTAAGGGACTGAGTCCTCCAACCACCAACCATGTGAGCAAGTCATCTTGGAAGTAAGGTCTCTAACCCCAGTCAAGTCCTCAGATAACAGCCTCTGCAGCCAACGTCTTCATTTCAACCTTATGAGGGATGCTGAGCCACAATCACCCAGCTAAGCCACTCGTGACTTACTGTAACAATGAGATAATAAAAGCTTGTTTTAAGCCACTGAGTTTGGGCATTATTTGTTACACAGCAATAACTAACTGATAGAAATAAATTGACCCTATTTTATTGATAAAGTTTTAGTAATTCGCCCAGTTTTTCCCAGCTAGCAAAGTGGAAACAGAAAGTTTACACCATACCACCTCAACAGTAGAATTCACTTATGTAATGCTACTATGTGCCAGGAACTTTCTTTAAATTATCTCATTTCCTCCCAAACAGCTCTTGAAGGAAGACTTTCTCTTCCTTTCCAAGGTACCAGAGTAGTTACTGACTTATTTAGGGATTCAAAGAATAACAGTGTGTATGAAGGTAGGAACGTGAGTCTCATCGATTTCATTTGTCATCCTTTGTGAGGTGACTGGATAAGTATCTTACTAATATTCCTTCTTCAAAAGACTTTGACAGCTTGAAATGACCCTAGAAAAACCCTTTCCTTGCCTATGGGTGATAGTCTGTGATATGCTATGTAGTATGTATCATTTGTCTCAAGATTTTAGTTAAAAAAGAAAACATTCAAAACATTTAGGATGTAATTTGTGGAAGAAACAAATAAGCTTGAATGTAAATACTATAAAGTAATAACAGGGTTATGCCTTTCATTTTCTTGGTTTAATATCAGACTTGGTATGATGCAATTTTGCAGACTTTTTATAAGGTGACTTGGAATCCTGCACCAGTTATATTAAAAACAAAAACAAAAATACCCCACTATAGAAAATATGTTGGTCTTGCTTCTTCTTAACTCCATAAACATTTCTTGTTCTTTTAAATTTTCTATTATAAGAAATAATCAGAAGCTTAATATTGGCCTTCTATGGCATACTTCTAGTCCTTATGCAGACAACATAAATCAAAACAGAGTCTTTGAGTAAGAAAAATATTTACCTTCACTGGAAAAGTTGAAAAGCTCTTCCTGTGGGCCTTAATGATCTAATTTGGTCACCTGTATTGATTAATGGGTTTTGAAAAGAAGGACTGTGTTTTATTAATTTTTGTATTCCCAATACCTTGCAAGGGGACTGACACTCAATCCCCTTGCTGGGTAAATGAATTCATTAAGGAACTGATTAGTGCATTTCCACATCATTTGGTGCTTTGCTGATGCACAACAGAGAAAAATTAAGGATTCAGACACTCGTTTTAGGAATATACAACTTGGAAAAAAGACAAAAAGAAAGAGGAGAATTAATTGTCCAGATAAATGGCCGTGGTATTACTTAGAAGAGGTGGGTTGGTATGAAAAGATGCAAGAACTGTACGGTGAACTTGATCTACCTGTAATCTTGCCTCGGGTCTTGATTTCATTTCCTCTGACTCACTTTACAGGTAAAAGTACAGTATGGTTCCCCAAACACTTTAGTTTGCAAAAGCCTTTTTACTCATTAGCTAGCCTCTTTTAAACCAAGGGACCCTTTTCACAATTGAAAATGGAACCCCAAATATGCCACCTCATAACAATTACTTCAAATTGTATTGAAAAGGCAGGCTGGATTGATGCATGGGTAGGAGAATGAATAAATGTGTGATGAAGCACAAAAGGGCAAAATGTTCACTGTAGAGTCTGGGTGGTGGGTGTAGGGATGTTCCCTGTGTAATTCTTTTAACCTTTCGGTATGTTTAAATTTTTCATAATAAAAATGGGGAAAGTAAGACTTTGATGGAGACATAGAGACTGCTTTGCAGTTACAAGGTCTTAGATTTCACACAAAGTCCCTGGCAAATCACAGCTAGCCAGCCTCAGTTTGCAACTTAACTAAGTCTAACACACACACAGACACACACACTATAGAAAAAATTAACTTGCCTTGCTAAAATACTTACAGACTTATTAATTATCAGTTGCTCCTCTCCATTTGTCATATATATACCATTTGTTTCTCATTTATTTTTTCCTTCATGTTTAGGGCTGTGCCTACTTGTGTGTCATTCTCTTCTCCAAACTAGATAAAATTTCAAATTATGTAGAAAATACACCTGGATGGACACACCACTATCCCAGCTGTTGCTAATGGGAATAGACATATTGGATTGTGTAAGATATGGCACACGCACATACACACTATTATGGAAAAAAAGAATAAGGCTTGGGGGCCGCATGGTGGGGGAGGGAATGGATAAAGGGGAGCTGATATCAAAGAGTTCAAGAAGAAAGAAAATGTTTTGAAACTCATTGTGGTAGCAATTGAGCAATACTGCTTGATGCGACTGAACTATGGAAATGATATGATATTTGTAAGAGCTCCCCAAAAAAGGATTAAAAGAAGAAACTTAGTAAGAAATTGACTTTGTTCCCTTTAAGAAAAGTGAATGCTCTTAAAAAACACACAGTAAAGTTACTTGAGGGTCCTTGCTGTGCTTGGGCACTCTGGCAATGTGGGAATTGGGGTGGAGGTGCAGGGATTAGGTAATCCATATTACCTGCTATGGATTTGTCTCTAGGTTGATAAAAATAATAGTTGGGATTGTACAGTGATAAGGGCATCACCGAGTTGTGCAGTTCAAAGGAGTGACCAGTATGTGTGAGAACTCCATCCGAATCTATCTGTAATGGAAACAAGAAAGACAAGGAGGAAGTAGGATAGAGATGTTTCAGTGCAGGGCTTGCAGTCAATGAGATGAAACAAGATGAGGATGAATCTTTGGATGGAAAATTGGTCTGTTCTAGAAACTTCCATCTAACTCACAATAAATGGAAGAAGAAGGACAACAAGAAAAAAGAGTCAAGCTGGAGAGAAGTTTTGTGGAGCTGGGAGTCATATTTTGCAGAACCTAGAAATCCCATTTAATTGTCTTATACCTGGATCTTTCAACCTCAGCACTATTGATATTTGAAACCAAAAACAACCACCCAAAACTCTGCCATTGAGTTGATCCCACTTTATAGCAACCCTATAGGACAGGGTAGAACTGCCCCCTGTAGATTTCCAAAGCAATAAACATTTATAGGAGCAGAAAGCTTCATCTTTTTCCCCCAAGAGCTTCTGGCAGGTTCGAATCACTGGCATTTAGGTTGGGAGTTCACCACGTGGCCAATCACACCACCATGTCTAACCATTGACATTTGGGGCTGGATAATTCTTGGTTTGGGGGGTAGTCGTGTGCATCGTGGAATGTTCTGCAGCATCTCCCAGTTGTGACAACAAAAATTATCCCCAGAGAAGATAGGCATTGCCAAATGTCTCCTGGGAAGCCCAAATTAACCTGAGCAAAGGCAGAATTCAAATCAGGTTATCTGCCTTTCAAAATTCATGGGATTTTTTATCCATTTAAATAATTTTTATTTATTTTATCATGTGAAATATACACACAATACTCACCATTTCAGCAGCTTTTACAACGTTTACCATGCAATTACATTGATCACATGCTTCACATTTTGCATCTATTCTCAACTTTCTTTTTTTCCCCCTGCATCACTGCCCTGGTGGGAGTAGGAAGCCCAGCCTTGCTCCTGGAGAGCTGCTGCTGGATTTGAACTGTCAACCCTGTGGTCCGCAGCCCTGCACACAACCACTGCGCCACCAGGGCTGAGCCTCTCAACTTTCTTTTGGAGTTCCTTCTCCCCACAATATTTTCTATCTATTTTTGAGTTACTTTTACCAATCTGATCCCCACATAGTTCTTAAAAGTCGTTAACAATAATAAGGCAGATTTTTTTTTACTAGTTAAGCTACTGTTTTGTCTTGGCTTTTTATTTTTGGCAGTGTTTTTAAAATTATTTTATTGAAACTAGTACAACTTTTTTTAAAAGCGCAGTTTTTTTGGGGGGGCATCACTGCCCTCTGGTAGTGGGAGTAGGAGGCCCAGCCTTTGCTCCTGTGGAGCTGCTGCTGGAATTGAACCTCCATCCCAATGGGCTGCAGTCCCGCACACAACCACTACGCCACCGGGGCTCAACCAAAAGCTGTACAATTTTTATCACAATTCATTTATACTTCCATTGTGCCAATCACATTTGTACATATGTTGCCATCATCATTTTCAAAGCATTTTCTTTCCACTTGAGCCCTTGGCATCAGCTCCTCATTTTCCCCTCCCTGCCTCCCTCCCTCCTTCACTTATGAATCCTTGATAATTTTTAAAGTATTATTATGTATTCATGTCTTGCACTATTTTATGCCTCCCTTTACCCACCCACCCCAGTCTGCTGTCCAACCCCCTGGGAGTGGGTTATAGGTAGGTCATTGTGATCGGTTTCCCTCTTTCTTCCTCATCTTCCCCTTACCCTCCTGGCATGGTTACTCTCAATATTGGTCCTGAGGAGTTTATCTGTCCTGTGTTCCCTTTGTTTCCAACTCTTGTGTACATGCTCTGGTCTAACAAGATTTGTAAAGTTCATGTTTTTAATCATGATATATGGCTGTCTCCCAAAATTCCAACATGAGATCAATTGATGGCTATATACCAAAGGACTTTAAAATGTTCATGGAAATTTTCCATTATCTTTTCATTTCATTTGTGTGTGTGTGTGTGTATACACAGTAAAACCTCCCTACACTGGAATCTGCAAAGTAGAAATTTGCCAGAAAAAGAAAACTTGAGTATTTCCCCCTGAAATGAGTGATACAAAAGTGGTAAGACTGATCTGGGTCAAAGTTAAAAAGAAAAAACTTTCAAGACCCAGAAAACAAGGCAGTTCCATTGAATGTCAGTTTTCACAGGTTTGTATAAAAAAATTCAAGAGAATATTAGAAAATAAGAGCGATGCTAAAAGGCTAACACTGGCTTTGATTGAGGGACTTCTGGATGATTTTCCCCTTTGCATCTTTTTTGTTTGGTGCAGGCGATGACTATTGAAAACACACCATGAACTGCTTGTAGAACAAAGGCATCTGTCCTGAAGGCTCCCAAGAAGCTGGGATGGTGAGACTTTGTCTCACACCCCTTGGACCTAGTACCGGGAGAGACCAGTCTCTGGGAAAATACATCATGACTGGGAAAGGAGAGGACAGCCACAGCAAAGGGGAAGCTCTGGGACTGTATGAATTGCCACGGTGGCTGCCACCAGGGGTTCAAACAGAACAATCCTTTCAAGGCCGGCGCAGGACTGAGCGGTGCTCTGTTCTGTTGTCTGTGAGTTCGCAAAGAGTCAGAGTCAACTCGATGGCACACAGACCACATATCTTTCATGCATGACATCTTTTTTAAGTAAATCATTTTATTGGCGGCTCATACAACTCTTACCATGATCAATTCATGCAATTGTATGCAGGCCACATTTGCACATGTGTTGCCATCATCATTCTTCAAACATCCTCCTTCTACTTAGCCCCCCCCCCCAGGTATCAGATCCCCATATTTCCCCTCCCTCCCCACTCCCATTCCCCAAAGTAAGCATAAGGTGCCTTTCGAATCAGAATACAGCATTAATTGAATTGTCTCCTTTCTTTTTGTTGTTCTTTTCTTTTGTTGTTTTGTTTTGCTTTGTTTTTTGTAAATAATTAATTAAATTGGGGGCTCGCACAATGCTTATCACAATCCATCAGCCAATTGCAAGTATCTACATATAACTTCCTATCTGGAGGACCGACAGTGTGGAGACCGGGGCAAGGGGAGATCTCAGGTTGTGTACGGTATGACAAAATAATAATAATTTATAAATTATCAAGCGAGAGGAGGGGGAGCGGGGAGGGAGAGACGAAGATGAAGAGCTGATGTCAAGGGCTCAAGTAGAAAGCAAACGTTTTCAGAATGATGACAGCAGCAGGCGTGTGGAGGTGCTTGGTAGAATCACCTCTTTTCTTCAAAAAAAAATCAATATTGATGAGCCACAGGTTTCCTTCTCCTTTTCTTCAGGGGACGCTTGCTGGCAGGGGTGGAAGCCATGGCAGAAGGAGAAAGGTCTGTGCCTCTGCCTACTCTCAGACCTCAGCACCAGGTACAGGGATCTGTTGGCACCTGGATTGCTGTCTGTATCTCCGCCCGCTGAGGGAAACAATGAAATGATACAAGGATAACAGTGAAAGCAGGTGTGCCTTTTATTTTTACACTGCAAATTCATAGTTCTTGTACTTTGAGTATTGTCATAGCCCCCCCCCCGCCCCCCACTGCCCTTGCCCCGGGTACGCCAGCCAGTGCCAGTGCTGTGACAGGCAGCCTCCAGCTGCCTGTTTGTCTCAGCTGCAGAGAGCCACCTGGCCCCCCCAAGAATTCATCTGCCACTGGCTGATGAGTGGGAAGATAGGATGGCGTGGCCATCTTGATCCAAGCCAGGACAACTCAGAAGGGCAGGTCCTAGCAAATTCTAGTTCCAGGACTTCCTGGAAGCTGGGCTTGGCCCTGCATCACAGCTGGACTTCTTTCCTCCCTTTACTCCCACTGTTGTTCTCACAAGCAGGTTTGAATAAACATCCTGTGTTCCTCTCAGAGTCTGTTTCTTGGAAATTCCACCTGCAAAAAAAAAAAAAGTCTCTCTTTTCCTTTGTCTCTCCCCACTCAAAATTCATCCCATATTCAATATAGAAAGGGGCAATGTTACAGGAGGAAATATGAAGTGGAGAAACATTCTCTAATTTAGCAAGTTTTATCAGTATAAGGGATCCTCAAACTTTTTAAACAGGAGGCCAGTTCACTGTCCCTCAGACCATTGGAGGGCTGAACTATAGTTTTTTAAAAAAAAAAAACACTATGAACAAATTCACTGCGGGCCCTGGATGAGTCGGCTGCTAAGCAGGACAACAGCAGTGGCAAAAGAAATACCCAGTGGGCCAGGTAAATGTCCTCGGCGGGCCACATGTGGCCTGCGGGCCGTACTTTGAGGACCCCTGGAAAGGGTCACTTGTTTATTCACCTAGCAGGCTCTGATTCGGGCTGAGATCCTCTCAGAAGAATCTGCAAATGAAGAACCTTCCTCATTTGTTCCTATCCCACAGAAGATTCCATCCAGTACCAGCATGGGGTGGACCAGGGCCCCTTCTGTGGCCTGCTAATCGTTTTCCTTGTGCAGAGACACACTGGGCACAGTAATGTCCTCAGTTCTCAACTAGTGATCTCAGCTTTTCTCCAACTGCTCACCAGAAAGAACTCTTAGAGCTCTTCACAACAAAGTCTGACAAATCTTCTAGAGTAGACTAAATTTTTCCAATGTGAAGTGGATTTGAATGTGAAGAATAAACACTGAGGCCAAGTGTGGCTCCACTACAGATGAGGAAAGAAAGATATTAGCTGCAGGGGTTGGCAGTAGTAAGACGATGGGAAGCACACAGGTCATCCCTGAGCCCAGCTAAAGAATCAAGAAGGGGTCAAGGGACCATCCTAGACCCCACAAGGGAATCTGTCACCACTCCCTCCTGTCCCCCTTTTGCTCCCAGACCCACCCATCCCTAACCACTTATTGCTTCTGCTTCTGTTATTTGCTATTTGTTATTTGTTAATTGCTTATTGCTTAGCTGCTTCTGTTCCTAGTCACTCAAGCCTCCAAAGGCACATTTAAGTGAAGGAAGTACACTTCCACTGCCTTTGAGAAGGTGCCATCTGGGGAAGAGGAGAAGGATCCAGAGGCAAGACGAGTCCCTAGCATTCCATATCCAAATGGAGCAGCTTTTTCCCTAGGACACTGCGGTCATAAATAGTGAGTGATTGGGTGCCATGAAAGTATAGTGTTACATTTGCTTTTCCTGCCCAATGGAGGTGCCTCTGTAACCTTGTTTCTGAGAGAAAATGGAGCTCTTCTCTCTCTTGTGTCAAAAAGTACTGCTATAAAATCACAAAAGCTGTATTCAATGAAAATATCAAAAGGTATAGCTATTGTTCTTGACATATCTGTGTAAAACCATTCTTGCTTGACATATCCTCCATCGAGTGTGTATACACTTCGGAAGACAATGCTTCCATCCATCTCACTCTTCCCTGGAGAATTCCTCACCCTTTGATTTTCACCACGTCAAAACAGCAGTTTCAGCATCCTGGAGAGACTAACATTGTGTTCCTTTTAAATGCGCTTTGAGGGCTGAGAACAGAAAGAAGCCTGAAAGACTGTAGGCCAGATGGACTATGGCTCTCTAATGACATTCTTGTGGGACAGTCCTTGCTATCCTCCAACAATGAGCAGGTGCGTTGTTTGTGTGGGGGGGGAATGAAAACCACACACCTTTCCTGGCCCCTTTCGCACCAGCGAGATTTTTCATTTCCTTAAAACTTCCTCATAGTATGCCCCCACGATCCATGATCATCCCATTTCCTTTGACAAAATTGATGCATCAATCGATCTAGATCTTAATATATATGTATATATATTGTGACTTTTCAATAGTGTGTTTTACATTCATTCCATTTGTTACAATGGGGGCGGGGGTATATCCTTCACTTTGTGACCAGCCCAGCTGCTCATCAGCAGGGTGCCATCAAAACAGTTTTGTGTGTGTGTGTGTGCGTGTGTGTGTGTGTGTGAATTAGGTGTAGGTTTTCATAGCAGAAGATCAGTTTTATATTCAACAGTTCAGATTCAGTTTGTTTCAACTCATTCCAATGGTGCAATCCCTTCAATACGCCAACACTTATCCCACATCCTCCCTGTTTCCTGTTTCCATCCTTCCTTCCCTAATTCTCTGAATTTGGTCCTTGGGTAAATGCTGCTCTTTTGCTTAGAACTGGTTGATTACTCGCACATGGGGGGATTTCAGTTCCAAACCTGAAGGGTAACTAAGGCTTGGGGTTTCTACTAGTCTCTAATGATCTGTAAGTCGTATCTCTTTTATAACTTGGGGGTCTGTTCCATATTTTTCTCCCACTCCATAAAGAACTATCTAATGTAATCCTTTTCAGAGGAGTTGGTAATAGTAGCTGGGCACTATCTAGTTCTTCTGGTCACAGAGTTGTGGTGATTGATGCTTGCATGGTCCATTAGTCCGTTGAGCAAATTGTCCCCTTGTTTTCTAAGTTCATCATTCTTCTCTCCTTCAGACATGAGAGACCAAAAGATGCACCTAGATGGCGTTAGGATGTAGAACATTGTCTTTGGAAACAATGGTATGTCAATGGACCTTGGGGTTTGTCCCCTAAATCCCCAGATGCTCAGAATGTTTGGCTATATCTAAGAAGTTTTCACAACTTTGCTCCCTGTATCTTCAACCACATTAATGAATATATTTGCAGCAAAGAATAGTGCACATATACAGATATCCTCTGCCAGATCTCTATATATTTGTGGATATATATACCACCCCCTCTTCCTCTCGCATCTGTTCAGACTGCATGCTTCTGTAAGCATTTAGTGTAGACCAGCACTATTTCAGGATGGTGCAACACCATTTGCTTCTGTTGCCTTGAACTCTTGCAAACCCCCCAGTGTCTTGCTCTGCTATCATTTTTTTGCTAATCTCCTGGTGGCATAGTGGTTATATGTTGGACTTCTAACTGTAAGATCAACAGTTCAAAAACACCATCTGGCCCTTGGGAGAAAGACCAGACTTTCAACTCCCATGAAGAGTTATAGTCTTCATGAGTCACAGGGACAGTTCTACCCTGTCCTCTAGGGTCCCTGTAAGTATGGACTAGGTGGCAGTGAGTTTGATTTTGTTGTTGTTTTTCCCTCGTACATTTACCTTCCCTCTAGTTAGTGATTTTCCCTCCTGTCCTCCCCTACCCCGGGGAGCCAACAAAACACGTTTCTTTTAGTGTGAAAACCTTTTCTTGACTTTCTATTATAGCAGTCTCATAGATTATTTGTCCTTTTGTGCACCACTGATTTTACTCAGCTTGATATCCTCCATGTCCATCCACGGTGTGAAGGTGTTCCAAAGATGTGTCATTATTCTTTAATGTTTCCTAGTGTTTCAGGGTCTCTAACCATGCCATGGGACAAAGGAGATGGGACTGGGGGTCCAGCTGGAATGGCCAGCAGTGGCTTCCCCTGATCCCCTCAGAATCAAAAATACTTAATGGTTCAGAAACTTTCCCGAAGTCTGACAGGTCCTCCCACAACGATGTGCCTATTCCAGGACTGGAGCCAAGAGCAGTTAACCGGCACTGTTAAGTTCATGTAGTTTTCAAATCTGTCATTTAGCCACTCAGATAGATTCTGAAAGAGTGAAAAAAAGAAAGATATTGGATCCTTTTTTGGGACTTGCAAAGGAGTAAGCCTGATCTTGAAAATTTTTCTCGAAGGATGATCCCAGGACTCTTTAAGAAGTTTTGCAAAACTTGAAAATGACATGTTAAGAAAAAGGTCAGAAAAAATGTGCTGAGTAATGTTTTCCCATCACAACAATACACCAGCTCACTTTTCAGAGTGGGGGAACGGGGGAAGAGCAAGGGCTGTTCTAGGATAACTTCAGTGGGAAACCTCACCCTAGCATTCATCTGACCTTGATCTTGCCCCTTCAGGCTTCATGTTGTTTCCCAAACACAAAGAACATTGAAAAAGAGCAAGATATGAGTCCCTCAAAAATGGCCAAACCACACATTTTGACACAGTGTAAATCAGAGTCTAAAATTCTTCAGGAAAGGGTTAGAGAGATGGAAACAGTTTCTTCAGGAGTCTATAGAGCTAAATGAAGGGTCTGTCTAGACATAGTAGTTTAATATTTTGAAATGCTTGTTTAATTAGGGTTTCTAACATTTTGTAACAATACTTTTGGATTTACCCTCAAGTATGTGTGTATGTATAACCCAAACCAAAGTCCTGGCCATCTAGTCAATGCTGGCGTCTAGTGATGCTACAGAACAGGATAGTTCTGTCCCTGTGAGTGTCCATGGTGGGAGTAGGAGTAGCTGGTGGTTTCAGACTTATGGTTAACGACCTAACACATAACCACTATACCCCAGAGTGTGTGTGTTTGTGTAAATGAGTTCAAATTGGCAACGGTTCATCTAAAGCACAGATGAGAACTTTAAGGGCCAAATAACTTATGTTAATGAAAATGCAACAATAAGGATTGAGAGAGAAAGGTGATACGTTGTGAAGCACAGAGTCAATGTCATTGAAATGCACATGTAGACATCGTCAACAGATGTGTGTTTGGTTATGTATGTTGCCACCAAAAATAAATTAAAAAAACACATAGTGGTTAAAGGAATTCAGGAGTTCAGTGTAATCATCATACATAATTTCTCTATTTTCTTTTCTTCTTTCTGGAAGAAATCAGACTATTTTAGCAGGTTTGCTAACCCAGTTAGCTCATCAGAAGAGTCCCCTAAGTGAATTTCTAGCTAGAACCAAATGAGTTAAAGGGATTTGTTAAATCATATTTAGCACACATACACAGTACAAGCACACATGCCTGTATCAGGTTCATGCATACAAGCACACATGCCTGTATCAGGTTCATGCATGAAAACGTCAATGATTCAGAGAAGGATCCATTTCAGTAATAATGTTTGGCATGATGGCCTTCTTCACTAATTACCATATATGTTCGAGTATAAGCTGACCCAAATAACAACCGAGGCACCTCATCATACCACAAAAATGGCATAAAAGGTGTGCTGAAAGATTCAGCTTATACATGAGTACATTTGGTACTATTAATTGCTATTTATGGTTTTTCTTTCTTCCAAAGACATAAAAATCTTTTTTTTTAATAAAAGAAAGCCTAACTCTTTCATTTGGTCTTCATGATTTAAATCCTCCCTGCCCCTTCCATGTTCTCAGGCCTACGAGAATGTCTTCCCTTTCCTGCTCTTTAAACCACCTGAGAGGCTTCCTTCTCTCTTCAATGACACATAGCAACGCTGTTGTCTGCCTCCACCAGTTACCATGCCCTTATCCTGTTTTCTTCAGTGCTCCACTCCAGGAACAGATGGTCAACCTCCCCCGCTTTTCTGCTGAAATGATCACGGTGTGGACAGAAGATGACTGTGGAGACCACAGAGGAGCAACCTGGAGGTAGATGTTTTGCAAACTTGGACCCAATGGATGGAGTCCACGTATAAACCCAGGGGGGTGATGTCAGAATAGCCTTTGGGCACACCAACAGAGGGGTAAGAAATGTGCTGCCTGGTTGTCGAGGAAGGTGATGTCATGATTTGGGTAATTAACAGATGCAAGTATACCTCGGAGATATTTCAGGTTTGGTTTGGCGATCCCACAGTAAAACAGCGATTGCAACAGAACAAGTGGCATGTATGCTTGTTGTTGTTTCCCAATGTATCTAAAAGTTGTTTACTTCATGCTGTAGTCCATTATATGTGCCAAAAACATCATGAACAAGTTTGAAATATGGTGAGAACGATCAAAATCTGACAGAAGAGCCATGAGGTAAGTGTATGCCATTGGGAGGTGGGAGTGGAAATGACTCCGATAGACTGATTGGACACAGATCTTGTTTGTAAACATTGTAAACATTTGTAAACACGGCAACGTCGGCAAAGGACCACAAAATGATCTATGCCTGCAGAGGAGAAGCATCCTGGTGGTGAAGTGGTTAGGGATGGGGCTAGCTCACCACGGGGTCAGAAGTCCGCAAGAGATTGACGGACTGTCTACTCCTGCAGACAGAGTGACCAGTCACAGAAACTCACAGGGCCAGTTCTACCCTGTCCTATGAATGGACATATTTGATGGTGGTGAGTTTGTTTTTGTTTTGTTTGTTTGAACTTGGAAGGTTTGGGAGAAAAGTGGAGACTTAGGATAGGAGTAAAAGACAGTGGAGGGTCTATCGTCGAATTTCTATTTTCCATGGAGACCCAGGACCTGGAGTGCTTCCTACCCTTTCATTCTCTTTCAGTGACAATAACTTTGGCCACTTGAGAGTTTCTCCTGTCTCTAGCTCTCTCTCCCTCTCAGTCCATCTTGGTGGTGCTGCCAAATGAATCTGCCCAAGTCACAGCTTGGATCGTGTCACTGCTTGCCTAAGAAAAGCTTTATGACGACTGCCCACACTCCACAAAGGAAGCACTAACCTTCTCAAGGGACCTGGGAGGCCCCTTTGGAGGCTGCTTCCTGCCTGCAAACTGGAGACCTGGGTAGGATGACCCAGTTGGAGAGAGGGAAGCTTTGGGCTTACCAATTTTCCCTCCTCAGTCATTCGCGTAGAGTCACCCAAATGTTCTACTGACATTTCAGGATGCCTGACGACTGGCTATCACCATGCGCTCAAGCTTCCTATTCACCATTGGCCATGGTAATCCTCGTCTCACCCCTGTCCAAATCCCAAGCTGTCTCTGAGACCCCGTTTCATTCCAACTGTCCCATCAAGGATTCCCCACATCTATGCACAGCATTTCCTTCCTTTTTCAAGACTGCTCTGTGACAGTTCATGTGGAATGCCATTTGAGAATTGTTAGTCTGGGTATATCAGAGAAATAAATCCACAGAAACTCATGAGAGAGTTTTATATAGAGGGTATTTGTACATCCAGAAATCATCCAAATCCAGTGCTGTCCAAGCCCATAATTCCAAAATTAGCCCATATGTCAGACACCAATTTACAAAGTCCTCCCCCATCTCACAAAACACATGGAATGATGCTGAATGCAGGAAGAAAGCCAAATCAGTGAGTGTGTCAGCCTCTCAACGCTGGCAGAGGTCTCCACGCTGCTGTTCCAGCATCCAGGGCTGCATCAGGGTAGGTCCATGTGGCTTCCCCTTAAGAATGTCTTGCAAAAAGTGAGCCTTGCCAGTTGAAGCAGGGAGCTGGGGAAGGTAGCTGCGCTCACCATCAGAAAGTAAGAGACCAGAGAACCAGAAAGGCGAGGCTCATCGAGTCATTTATCTCCCCACACCTTCAATTAATCCCACATGTGTTTATCATCTAGATTGGCACAATCAACCCTCTCCTGTCATCATCAGTGTTCTGGGACTCATGCATCGAATCAATCACTTTCTCTTCCTCTTCATATGTTCAATGCCAAGCAAGCACTTGGTTAAATATACTAGCCATCTCCACAGTAGTTAACATTGTTTAAATTTTAAATATTTTAAATGAATAAAAAAGACAATACTAGAAGATCCTCATGTTACCAATACTAAAATAGGTTCAGAAATCTTGAAAGAGAAAAACTTTACCAAAAAAAAGCTGTAGCCCACATGCCTGTTCCTTGTCTCTGTAGGTAACCTCTGTCCTCAGACACATGAATTCTTGCACTTTTAACTACATAGATGTTTTCATAAATAATGTGTATCCTTTCTTCTGTTGTTTAATATTTTACAGAATTAACATTTTGTACCTACTCTGTTCCAAGGTGACTTTTATTTTCACCTAAAGCTTAAGTTCTTGAGAAATATCCAGGCTGATGCCTTCATTCATTTTTTAACTGGCCAGCCATGATAACAGTTGTAAGCCATAGTTCCAATGTTTAAAATGGATAACTCACAAAGGGTTTCACTGAACTGACTCTGTATAAAATGTGGGCAGGGCTAAGGTAACCACATGGAATGATGAAGCAGTAGTGGTAAGTTGCATTAGTAATCCTTCGTGCTGCTTATATTTGGTCAAAAGTCACCCTTCATTGCTACCTCTGGGGCAATGATGTGAGCCCTTTAAATATCTTCTTTGTCATTTATAGCCTCCGGGGGACGCCCTCCGTGAACAGCATTGTGTGGTACTCTACATGAGTCCCAGCAAGTTCCAGAACAGATTTCCAGCACGTTGCACTGGCACAGCACTACAGCAACTTCATTTTCGGTGACACATGGCTCTGCCTTCCCAAAAAGATTTGTTTTATTTTCGTTTTGGGGAAGGGGCATCCCTGCCCTCTGGTGGGAGTGGCAGGCCCAGCCTTGCTCCTGAGAGCTGCTGCTGGATTTGAACCGCCAACCCAGTGGGTCACAGTCCCGCGCACAACCACTGTGCCACCGGGGCTCAGCCCAAGATTTTTATCTTAGTCCTTGGTGGTGGCTGTTTCTCATATCCGCTACTTCTATAGGCTCCAGAATTCTCTTCATTTCTTGTAGCCGATCACTGATTATTCCAATCTTATTACAATGAGTCCATTTTTATATTAATCTTTCCTTATTCAATTTTGATCAAAGAGTCTACAGAAGAATCCTGATCAAAAGGAGGGAAAATGCCAAACAGAATTTTAAATCCTTAGGGGACCAGGCTTTTTGAAGCCATGGAAGCTGATGAACCCCTGAAATTATTGCCCGGAGATAACTTTTAAACCTTCAACCAAACATATACCCCCTGAACACTTCATTAAACCAAATGACAGTTTAGCTTCTTCAGTAAAGAATGCCTGCCTTGAGCATTATTCTTTTTAAAAAGAACTAGCTATGTAGAAGGAAACTGACAACAGTAGCTTGAAAGATTAGATAAGAACCCAGGAAGCAGTGAGTTGATGCTTATGGTAGAGGAATAACGTGGAAAAGGAGCATAAGAATGATTGCACAGCTTGGAGAATGGAATCAGTCTCATGCCATTGGACAGGAAGAAACTGTGGAATTGGTGGCACCTGTTGTGTATATTCTCAACAACTTTCCTGGTTCAAATAACTGTGGTTTCTCCCTCTGGAGTGGACCCAAGTTGATGTACAGTTGTCCCCTCTAATTTGGAAAGAACCAGACGAGAGAAGCACTCTTGACACCCAGCAAGGATCATAATTATGGGCAAAGTGCTTCATGATGACACTAGAGAAATAAATGGAAGCTTATCCTTCCCAGTGAACCCCAAACTACAGTTGTGTTAGGTAGTCTCCATACCCCCGCCACCCCCTGCCCTGGAACCATGTTCTCTTCCTCCTCCTCCTCTTCAGTCATTTGTAACCCCATGGGGGAAGACCCCACGGTAAAGGAAGACCCTTTCATGTCTTTGACAATGAGGAAAACCAGGTCCACAGGACGAAAATACAGAGATGAGAGCTCTCTGGTGTTGAGGAAGGAAGAACTCAGGGGAGGCTGAAGAAAGAATTCCTGCCTCTAAGCATTTTCTTCCTCCCATTCTACTGAAAGATTTTTGTCGTCGTTTCGCCCTCTTCCTCTACAAACTGCTTTTATCTTTCTTCATCCAGAAGGTTTCCTTAATTTGTTCCAGGCCACGTGATTTCAAACAGGCCCAGATCAATAAGGCTGTGGGTCTGACTGTCTCTTTCCCCTTTCTCCTCTCTGAAAAGAACTGTTCCATAGTTGTCCCACACTGCCATCTAGTGCCAGATGGCGCCTAGTGAAAGCATCAGGCTCCCTTCCGCCCGCCCCCCTCCCACCCCCGCTCCACTCCCCCACTCCCAAGTCACTTCGTTGTGTGTTTTCTCCACGGGGGTAAAGATGATTCCTTTTCTTGATTTAAATTAATTTTGTTTTTGCTTTATGCTCTTCTTTGTTGGTTTCGTAACCCCAGTCAACGGCCATCGTTCTATAGACCTGCTAGCTTTTCCCCAACTTCAAATCAGCTAAGCAGACGAGGGGAAGTGAGTGGGTTTTGTCTCTGGGGCCTGAGACTCTGCATTTCGAACAAGCTCTCTGGCGTTTCCAGTGCTGCAGCTCTGGGGACATGTCTGAGAAGAAACAGAGATAGCTGAGTGATCATCCCCGTGGGTCGGAATTCCTATGGTATAATCGTACAGTCTACTCTCCTCGATCTATTTGTGAACACGCTTATGCTGGTGACGTCAGGCTGTTCTATAAGACAGGTCCAGGGGGGAGCGAGGAATGTCCTCCTTCCACAATGTCAGGATCCCCAGCCTCCTCCCCGACCAACAGCAAATGCTTCCCAGCAAGCCCAGCTCTTCTTCTCTTCTGGATTCCCCTCCCCCCAAGCCTCTGTGCCCCAAGACGAAACTGGGGTCCCTCCCAGGCTCGATTATTCCCCTCTCAAATTTCAATTGTCAAAATTCTTTGTTGTCAGACAGTGTTTTTTATTAAAATCAAGGTGTCAAATTAATGCCCAGAAAGGCATTCAGGACTAAAAAACGCATTCGCTATTAGGTGTGTTTGTAATTTTAAGCATTAATCGACCCAGAGAGCTGGACCTCTCACAATGGAATATTAAAGACTTTCTCTTACATATTAATATGTACCAAAACAACTGCTTCCTCCCATCCCAGTGGGAGGCCATCTCGTCTTTCCCCCTTCTTCCTCCACAAAGTTCATTATATTTTTTTCTCCATCGAGAAGATCCCCTAATTCCCTAACCTAGGCGATGTGATTTTCAATACACTCATTGCCATGGACTCTATACTGGATAGCGACTCTGTAAGTCTGACCACTGTTCCTTAGGGTTTCCATAGATGTACATCTTTATGGAAGCAAATTATCTCCTGTTTTTCTTGCTAAGTAGCTGATGAGTTTGAACCATTGGTCTTTGGGATAGTCTTAGGGTGCTTAAGGCGCACCTCCCACCCTGGCTCTTCAAAACAAAAAACTTATCATGGTTCCACTGGGGCTCGAACCCAGGACCTTCTGCGTGTAAAGCAGACGTGATAACCACTACACTATGGAACCCTGACATTTCTGGGGTGCTCTCCTGAATAGGGAGAAGATTACCCTGGGTGAGTTTCTTCCAAACTGCAAGAATAGCTTCAATGTTGTCTCCCATTGCCATCTAGTGTCCAAAAGCGATAAGCACCCTAAATGTTCTTTTACAGCACATTTTCTAAAACCAGTCGATTTCCTTGAACAAAGTTGATTTCCATGGTTTGCTGTCTTTAGTAATAAACCGTAGTTCTATGTAAGTAAAGCATTGCACTAATTTATTTGCTATTCTTCATACTTTCATTACAGTGTAAATAAAGCATTTTGAAAGGCTAAACATGCTTTAGGAAAATGTCAGTCAAAATGGAAAATGCTTCTCTTAGCATGTTAACGATACGAAGTTTTTCTTTTCATTGTGTCTTCATTTGGAAGGTGGCAGAAAAGATGTTTTCATTCAATTCAATTTTCATTCCACCAATATATTCTTATTTTGAGCATCTGCCCTGTGAGATCTCCACGATCTGCTGTGAATCAGTTGGTTGTGATCCATTGTACTTCCCTTGCCTGCTTTTTGGTAGTAGATCATCAGGCCCTTCTTCCGTGTCTCAGTCCGGGAGCTCCACTGAAACCTATCTAGCATCCTAGCCACACACAAACCTCCTCTGACAGACAGGTGGCGACTGCACTTGAGGTGCATAGGTCTCGGTCTCCTGCGTGGAAGATGAGAATTCTACTACAGAACAGGCTATGCTTAGCATTCTGGGCCCCTAGTGGTGCTGATGGCCAACCAGCCACTCTTCCCAGAGCACCAGCTGTCTTTGAGTCTTCACAAGGTTGCCACGCCCTGTTGTGCTTCTACAGAAGCCCCGGCTCCTTTTGTCACAGGGGTACAGATTTAGGATGGCCTTCGCCCCAACTCATGCCAAAGCTGCCATGAAACTATTTTCCCACCTTTGTCCTTTAACCCTCCATCTTTAGCCATAGGTCTCAGACCTGGGTCCAAGGGTGGGAGGCTGCAAGAGAGTAGTAAGCAGTCCCGTTCTAGGGGTTCCTCTTCACAGCGAAGGCTCTGTCACTGTGTGAGTTTGACTTTCTAGTTCTGGAAACCAAGCTCATTCCCAAGAACTTCCTCAAGTCATGTCTGCATCCAATCCCCTTCCATGACAAGAATCAAAAACCGAACTCAAGTGACTTAAGCAAAAAGGGAAATGCATTGGTTTGTGTAAGAAGCTCTGGTTATACTTAGGGCTGCTAAGCCAACCATCCACAGTTTGAATCCATTAGGTGCTGTGAGGGAGAGACATGAGACTATCTACTCCTATAACCATTTACAGTCTCAAAAACCCCACAGCGGCAGTTCTGCTATGCTCTGTAGAGAGTCACTGTGTTGGAATTGATTCGATGGCAGAAAGTTTGGTGATTGTTTTTTTATTTACTTGTGAAATCCATGGGTGAATTTAAGGCACGGAGGATTCCAGGGTCCCCTAAAAAAATGTTGTTTCGTTCTCTGTTTCCAACTCTTAACTCCGCTTCTTTCTCCCTCTGGTCTCATTTTCTCCCAGTAGGTAAGGACTTCAACCCTGTGGTAGGAATGAGATCACGACAAACCTTTGGCCTTGACATCCAAGGAAAATGACCTATCAACGAGCCTAAGAGAAGCCTTCTGATTGACCTTGCTTGGGTCATATGCCCATCTCTTGAACACATCAGTGGTCATGAAGAGAGGGTATGATAATTGGGGGTGGAGCAAGAGTTATAACAGCCTTGTGTGATATCCTCCAGGAGTCCAGCTTGCACAGTTCAGCACTCATTGCAAAGTGAAAAGTCTGTTGTTCAAACCCAGCAGCTTCCCCATGAGAGAAAAATGTGACAATCTGCTTCTGTATTTATGACAGGCCCTGAAGACCCTACAGGTTCATTCTACTCTTCTCTAGGGTGCTATGAATTGGAATCAATTCAATAGAAACAGGCTGTTTTCTTCTGTTTCTGATGTCCTCACCTGGCGACCAATGGAATAAGGCAAGCATGATGGCACAGGCTTCTGACGAAGGGTCATAACATGCACTGTAGCTTCCTCTTTTCTGGCACCACACATGGAGGGAAGCATGTGTTCACCTGTGACCCGAAGCAAGGGCCAGGTGGTCAGGAGCCAAGGTCTCTTGTCAGAAGCCATGTGAGTATGCCCGCTTAGAAGCAGATTGGCCAGTTCCAGTCAGGCCTTCAAATGATTCCAGTCTCCATGGCATCTGGATTATCACCTGCAGCCAAAACCACCCAGCTAAGCCACTTCCCAATCTCAGGTCCAGAAATTGCGAAATAAGTCTTTGCACTTTGGGGCTCTGGTGGTGGCGCTGGGGTTCTAACTGCAAGGTTGGCAGTTCAAAACCAGCAGCTGCTTGGTAGGAGAAAGATGAGACTTTCTAGTCATGTGAAGAGTTACAGTCTCATAAACCCACAGAACAGAGCCTGGTCCTAATAAGTGGGAAAGAACTGGATGTCAGTGAAGGGTTTTGAGATGTCCCCCTGATTGTTTGGAAATTGGTCGCCAAGTCTTCCTTCCAATGCCACTCTGAGTGGACCCAAGAGTGCCAGCTTTTGGGGTAGCGGTTGGCTGACTCCAAGCTAGTAAAATATGAGGCCAGTTTTTTTCTACAGAAGTAGATCAATCCTTTATGTACCAGTTTTTAGGACCATGACAACTAGGTGATAAAATCAGCAGCCCCACTAGAGCCAGAGCTCTAAGGAAATCTGAGATGCTAATAGAAGAGATCTCTGATGGGGTCTTAAAAGGAGGCTGGACAGGCTGGGGCTGAGCCCCGGTGGCGTAGTGGTGGTGTGTGGGACTGCAGCCCACTGGGTTGGCGGTTCAAATCCAGCAGCAGCTCTCCAGGAGCAAGGCTGAGCCTCCTACACCCACCAGAGGGCAGTGATGCCCCCCCCAAAAAAAAGGAGGCTGGAGAGGCTGAAACAACAGCTGTTAACTAGAGTCACCTATCCTTTTATGCCAAAGATTGCAGTAGATTATCAGTCCTCCTAATATGCCCGGCGGGAGCTGAAGCTCAGCAAGGAACTCAGCCCACAATCTAGTTTGTTCTACTACTACTAGATAAATCGTAGTATTATACTATAGTGTAGAAGTAGTTATTGTTGGTGTTAAGTGCCATCGAGTTGGCTCCGGCCCATAACGACTATATGCACAGCAGAACGAAACACTGCACAGTCCCGTGCCGTTTCCATAATCATTCCCGCGTCTGAGCCCATTGTTGCAGCTACTGTGTCAGTTCATCTCCTTCAGGGTCTGACTCTTTTTCACTCCCGTCCACTTTACCAAACAGGATGTCCTTCTCCAAGCATTGGTTTCTCCTGTCAATATGTCCGAAGTATGTGTGTTTGTCTGGATAGGCTAGAGAAAAAACATCCACAGAAACTCAAATACATATAAGAGAGAGTTTTATATAAAAGGCAAGTGTACATTCAGAAAGCATCCCAACCCAGTGCTGTCCAAGCCCATAAGTCCAACATTAGCCCATAGGTCGGACACCAATCTGCAAAATCTTACTCCATCTCACAAAACACACACAATGACGCTGAATGCAGGAGGAAGTCGAATCAGTGAGTGTGGAAGCATCTCCGCGCTGGCAGGGGTCTCCACACGACTGCTCCAGCACCCAGGGCTGCATCAGGGTCGGTCCCTGTGGCTTCTCCTCAGGGATGTCTCTCAGGAAGTGATCCTTGCCAGCTGAAGCAGGGAACTGGTTAAGGTTGTTGCACCCTGGTCCTGCCATCAGAAAGCAAGAGACCTGAAAACTAAAAAGGAAAAGCTCACCGAGCCACTTATCTTCAGTTAATCCCACATGTGTTTATCAGCCAGCTTGGCACAACAAACTTCAACTACCTCAGTATGTAAGGCAAAGTCTTGCCATCCTTGTCTCTAAGGAGCATTCTGGTCTTTCTTCTTCCAAGGCAGATCGGTTTGTCTTTTTAGCAGTTCATGGTAATTTCAATATTCTTTTCCAGCACCGTAATTCAAATGCATTGATTCTTCTGTGGTCTTCTTTATTCAATGTCCAACTTCACATGCATATGAGGCAATGGAAAATACTATGGTTTGGGCCATTCACACCTTAGTCTTCAAAGAAACATTCTTATTCTTCAATACTATAAAGAGGTCTTGTACAGGAGATTTACCTAATGCAATATTTCTGTCAATCTCTTGACTATAGTGACTACAGTAGTAGTGGTATAGTAGAGGGAATACTAGTAGTCATAGCAGTGGCAGCGGATAATTGTCATGTATATAAAATTATTCTCTGTCCCAATTTTCCATTGTACCACAGGATTTGGCTTTGGTGTCAGCTGTGTGAACTTGGGCACATTATTTAACCTAAGACTCATGACTCAATCTGTATACTGAGCAAATAATAAAAAAACTAGACAATATGAAGAAGAACACCACATTAGGATTGGAAGAAGGCTAAGTAACAGCCTGTGGGCACAACTTTGCTTGTTCTGAGTAAGGAGGATTTGAAGCACTGGACGATGAACATCTAAGATTACAGCTTTTAATATGGATTACAGCTCACTTTAAAGAAAACCAAAATGGGGCTGAGCCCCGGTGGCGTAGTGGTGGAGTGCGGGACTGTGACCCACAGGCTTGGCGGTTCAAATCCAGCAGTGGCTCTCCAGGAGCAAGGCTGGGTAGCTCCCACGACCACCAGAGGGCAGTGATGCCCCCCCAAAAAAAAAGAAAGAAAGAAAAAGAAAACCAAAATTGAGGAGATACCACAGACCCACAACAGCTTGGAGGCAGTCAATAACAAGCTCTTCAAGTCTGCAATAAAAAGTGGCATCTGAGAAAATGGTATTTCAAAAAAATGAGAAAGAAACAGAATGGAAGGAGGGAAAAAGGTGAAGAGATTGAGCCTGACAACGTCGTGGTAGAAAAAGTACTGGGCCAACTTGCTACAAATGGGAATGTGGAATAGTTCCTAAACGAGAAGGACTTGCCTATGCTGATAACACTTGGGAACCTGAAGACAACTCGTGGCACTGAGTTTGGTGTTTCGTTTTGAGTTGAGCCCCATAATGGAGCTACAGACCACTTGAGCTGGGATGGGGCTTTAACCCAACCTTCCTCATGCCAAGACCCTTTCATACAGTTCCTCATGGTGTGGTGCCCCCCCCCCCCACCATAAAGTAATTTAAGTTGCTACTTCATCACTGCCATTTTGCTGCTGTTAAGAATCAGGAGACCCCTGTAAAAGGACCATTCGACCCCCAAAGGGTCGTTATCCAGAAGTTGTGAACAGCTGATTTAGAAGGTCCGAAATGAAAGGAAACAGTTCTCAAATATATTGTAAAGAAAAGGATTGTACCGAAAGAAGTCTTTATCTGACAGTGGATCTGAGGGAAGCAAACCCAAGAAGAACAGAGATGCTGCTGATAACTCATGGGGCTAGAAGACTTGATCCTGAACCAATAATTAGGATCCCACAGCCAGCGGGCAGGCCATGGGGGATTCATATTTCTCATGAAATGGAAAAATACACATGAGGCAGGCTTGGTGCTGGCCAAAGAGGCAAACAGGAAAGGCCCTCAAATTATAATTGTATTTTTTTGGGGGGGGCATCACTGCTCTCCAGTATAATTGTATTTTATGAAGAGAAACTAACTTGGCATTTTTGTTGAGAAGATGAAGCTCAATAATTGTTTGCATTGCTGTGTGTGTAATTTAGGTCTTGGGTTGTTTTTCTTTTGTTTTGAATTATTACTGTGATGAATAATTACTTTCTAATGGCAATCACATTTGATATGCTTGTTTTGAAGTTGTATTAGGGGTGTTTGGTTATTTTGTCAGCACTGGTGACTAAACTAAAGTTTTCTATAGTTGCTTCATTTGTCAGAAAAGAACTTTTGATACTATGACATATTATTTTCTCCGCCTTCGAAAATAGTTTTTTTTTCCCAAATATGGGAAATTATACTTAGTTCTTACTGATTTAGAACTTATTTAATTCATAATATACGCCAAAAGACCATTCGGGGCATTTTCATTTTTTGTGTTTGTGTTGTGTGTGTATGTATGCATATGTACATATGTGGCCTTAATTTTACATTCACCAAAACCAAAACTATTCTGAACCAAAATCACATTTACATCCCCAATGATACAGGAATGCTATCCTCCTGAGCAACTCAAGAAAGAGATCGTCTCAAGGAAAATGCGGGGAGGGGGGGGCGCCTTATAAGCCAATGGCTTTCCAATCAAATAAGTGATCCAGAAATTAATTAAACAACTTGAAAAAGTCTATCCAAATCCATACCTGTAGGCGCATATAAATGAAACTTTATTTGCAAAATCCCCTGAGTGAAAAAATAATCTTACCACCACTCAAAACCTCCTCATCCAAATAAGGAAACTAGATTAATATTGGTATGTCATCAAGGTTTTATTAAGTGGGCACTTTGTTCCTTTTAGATAACTATATTTTTATAGAAAATTGAAATATCTGTCTTATATTGACTAAATAAACTTGGGCAAAACTAATACTGGCCTGTATGGTTTACTTTTTATCCCAACCCATCCTTTGCATGAAGTTTTCATCTTCTCGGTATTTGGGTTACTTTAGTTCAGCTCAAGTCAAGAACAATAACTTTGTCATAATCATGTTATCCAATGTTAATCCAATTGCATCCTATTTACTTTATTGTAAATGTTGGTGAACAGCAGTCAATAAGTAGCTTTATATTAAAAAAAAGAAATCCCAAATCCTCCCAACCAGACATCACGGTAATGAAGAAAAGAGTGAGGTTGGGCTGAGCCCCGGTGGCGTAGTGGTTGTGCGCGGGACTGCGGCCCACTGGGACGGAGGTTCAATTCCAGCAGTGGGGCTGGGCCTCCTACTCCCACCGCCGGAGAGCAGTGATGCCCCCCCCCCCAAAAAAAAAGAAAAGAAAAGAGTGAGGTTGTTGAGGATTTCATCTTTCTTGGATCCACAATCAGTACTCATGACAGCAGTAGTCAAGAAATCAAACAACACATTGCATTGGGTCATAAGACCGCTTGCAAGTGTTGAAAAGCCAAACTGTCACTTTGAGGAATGAGGTGCACCTGACCCAAGGCAGTGTGTTTTCAATCGCCTGATATGTGTATGAAACTTGGAAACTGAGAGAAGAATCAATGCATTTGAGTTCTCATGCTGGTGAAGAATAAGAAATGTGCCAGGGACCACCCAAAGGACCAACAAATCTGTCTTGGAAGAAGTGTAGCCATAATTCTACTCAGTGGTAAGGATGGGGAGACTTCATTTTATGCACTTTGAGCACGTTGTCAGTAGATATCAGTTCTTGGAGAAGGACATCATGTATGGTAAGGTAGAGGGAACATCAAAAGAAAGGCAGACCTCAGACAAGATGGACTGCCACAATGGCTGCACAATGGGATCAAATATAAGAACCCCTGTGAGAAAGTCAGAGGACCAGTCACTGTTTCATTCTGTTGCATGTCAGGTAGCTAAGACTTGGAATGGCTTGGTGATCCCTAACTACTCTTCCCTGGGGGATGTGGGTGGGGGACTCACACTTTTTGAATGATAACATGTCAAAATGCACAGTTTGGACATCTTCAAGAGATTCAAATTGTGTTCTTTTTCAATGTTCTTTGAGTTTGGGGAACAACCGCCACAATAATAAAACCCCACAGTGGCACGATCAGGGCTGGAAGGTGGCAAGAGTGAGATTTCCCCATGAAATTCTCATAGGTCAGCCCTTGGTACCCTTGCAGAATGAGCTGGTGCACGGCTGTGCTGAAAAACACAAAATTTCCCTAAAACGATGTTCCTCACCTTTTCTTACCAATGCAGTTTTCAATTTCCATACATCTTAATAAGCCCCTGGGATCATCTTTCGAAGAAATCTAGCAAGATCATCTCTTTGCAACCCCCAAACTTTCTGAATATATCTGTGTAGCTGGATAGCAGGATTTTAAATTATGGGAACTCAACAGTTCAGGTTAACTACCCTCACTTCCTGGCCTGGAATAGGTACAGAATGGTGGGAAAGCCACTGGCCCTAGGTAATGCTCAGACTGTCTGCCTTGGGAGCCATCTCTTAATCATTGAATATTTTAGATTCCCAAGGTATTGAGGAAAGATGCTGGAAGGCTGCTGGTCACACCAGCTGGACTCAGTGCCTTTTCTTTGCAAGATTAACATGGTAACTGCAACTAACTATGGCCTGAAATGCAGCAATTGTGAGGATGATGTAGGTCCAGGTGGTGTCTGATAGGGTGGGCTGAGTTGAAACCCACAAAAACAAGCAAAGTTTCCTTCTTTATAAAGTAAGGTCATATTCACGTCTCAAGGTGATTGTGAGGATTAAATGAACATAAGAGGGGCTTCAAAAAGCTCCCCGGGGTGGAGGGAGGATTCCATTATCCTTTCATTCCATTTTTCACAAACTTTCTGAAGCCCCCTTGTCGGAGCTTAACCCAGTACTTCTCACTTGGGTCAATAGATGTTGGTTATTCACATTGTGATAGTGGACTGAAACATGGCAGCCCTCTGGAAGTCACAGGACTAGGGCATATTTAATTCTATTATACACAAATTTGCCAAGAGATGGCGCCAGTTCACAGGCAACATGAGTATCCCTCCTATTTGAGGTAGGCTAGATAATGCCCCTCAAATAGATTTGATCTTAATCCCTGGGGGAAGACCCTTTAAAGATGGATTGGCACAGTGGCTACCAAAATGGGCTCAACCATACCAAGCGTGCAGGACTGTGCAGTGATTCACTCTATTGTTCATGGGTCCCTGTGAATTGAAGTCCACTGTAAGGCACCTGACAACAACAACCATCTCTGAACCTTGTGAAGGTCACCTTGTATGGCAAAGACGCTACAGTTGTGATCTAAATTAAGGAACTTAAGATAGAAATACTCTGGATCAGGGGTCCTCAAAATTTTTAAGCAGGGGCCAGGTAAAGGGACCAGGTGTCCGCCTTTTAACAATTTAACAATGTCCAGCGGCGTTTTAAAATTAGAAAAAATATATTGCAATACTATTTTTGCATTCTATGAAAATTTTTTGTTGCTCCATATTGACCAAATTTTTTATCAAGAAGCCCCCCACCCCCATTCCTGGTCAATGGTGTCCCACTTAAGATCTGGTCATTTTAGGACAGTTCACCATCCCTCAGGCCATTGGAGGGTTGGACTATACTTTAAAAAACAAAACCAAACTATGAACAAATTTACTGCGGGCCCTGGATGAGTCAGCTGCTAAGCAGGAAGGGAGGGGCGGCAAAAACACCTCAGCAGGCCCCATGTGGCCTGCTGGCCATAGTTTGAGGACCCCTGCTCTGGATTCTCCAGTTGGCCCCTAAATGTAATCACACTGAGATAGTTAAGGTTTATTGTGCCAACCTGGCTGATAAACACATGTGGAATTGATTTAAGAGCAGAGCGATACACGGCTTGCCTTCCTGGTTCTCGGGTCTCTTTGCTTTCTGATGGTCGGACCAGGGTGCTGCTGCCTTAGCCAGTTCCCTGCTTCAACTGGTAAGACCCACTTCCTGCGAGACATTCCTGAGCCATATGGGCCTACCCTGATGCAGCCCTGGGTGCTGGAGCAATCACGCCAGTGCTGAGACGCTTACATGGCCACTGATTTGGCTCTCCTCCTGCAGTCAACATCATTGTGTGTGTTTTGTGAAATGGAGGAGGACTTTGCAGATTGGTGTCAGACATATGGGCTAATGTTGGACTTACAGGATTGGTCAATATTGCATTGGGATGCTTTTTTTATTTGTTTTGTTTTTTGGGCATCACGGCTCTCCGGTGGTGGGAGTAGGAGGCCGAGCCCCACTGCTGGAATTGAACCTCCGTCCCAGTGGGCCGCAGTCCCGCGCACAACCACTACGCCACCCGGGCTCAGCCCTGGGATGCTTTTTGAATGTACACTTTCCCTTTATATAACACACTCTCTTACATATATATGAGTTTCTGTTTCTCTAATGTACCTAAACTGAAACACACACCAAAGGGGGAGAGTGGCAAGGGAGAGGAGAGAATGCAGAGGAAGCATTTTGAGTGATTCAGCCACAAGTCAAGGAGCGCTGGCAGCTAACAAACACTGAAAGAACTAAGGCACAGAGTCTGCTGCACGGCTCCGGAGTGGCTACAGCCGACACTTGGGTTGCATCCTGGTGAAACTGATTCTGGACTCCTACCTTCCTTAACAGTAAGAAAATAACCCCAAATTCACCGTCAGCAAGTCAGCCCCAATTCCAAATCGCCCTAGTGGTGTAGCGATTACTCGGTGGACTCCTAGTTCAAACTGATCAGTTGCTCCACAGGAAAAAGACAAGGTTTTCTGCTCCCGGGACAGGGTTGTTAGGAGTAAAAGAACAAAACTCGGGGTACATTGTTACAACAGCCCTGGGGAATGAAAAGGAAATGCCTGCAGCTGTTTAGCCCATGGCAGACAAAACGACAGCTGGGCAGGGCCCCGAGAAATTTTATACTCTATATTAAAAGTACCCCAAAATGTTGTTTGTAGAAGTAAACAAGTTCCAAAGGTTGAGTCGCATTGTGCAAGTCAGCTAGCTTCAGCTGGTCACTGGTAAATCTTACCAAGACTGCCCAAAGAGACGAGCTACATAATAATGACATAGGCGAACTAGTTTGCTTGTTTGCATTACATGCATTTTATAGATTGAGCTAAACAATTTTGCATTTATCTTTGGTTACTTTCAATGTGGAGTTTCATATCAGCCATTGCTTAGAAAGTCACTCGACTTCCTCACTCTTCCTGACCAAACCGTTGCTATCAAGTGGATGCAGACTCATAGGGACTCCAGGCGTGTCAAAGAGCATTTTACATGGCGGGTTTCATCAAAAGTAGCCCACCAGGCCTTCCTTCGAAGCACCTCTGGGTGGACTCAAACTTCCAACCTTTTTGTCAGTAGTTTAATGCCTTAATGCCACGGAAATACATGTAGGGAAATATTGTATGTTTCTGTGATGCTGGAAGCTACACCACCACCATTTCCAATATCAGCAGGGTTACCCATGGTGAATAGATTTTAGCAGAACTTCCAAAGACATGACTAGGAAGCAAGGCTTGCAATCTCTTTTCAAAAATTAGCCCAAAATTAGCCACAATTAGCCTTATGGGTCAGGAGAGAATAATGTTCAATTCCCTTGCTCTGGTCATGTCCGCCGGGAGGGGTCAGTGGCTGGAGAAGAGTATCCCCTTTGGTGACCCTCACTTAGCCAGGACGACACAGTAGCTGTCACAGTGGAGTGGAACAAGCCTGTGATGGTGAGGGTGAGGCAGGCCTAGGCTTGTTATTATATATATATTTATATATCTATCTGTATCTATATATATGATTCTTATGAGTCAGAAACGGCTTGTCCGCAGCCGCTTAGCTACTATCTTCCATGAATTAAATGAAGATCCCATTTTTTCCTTTGCATGCCAGAGGTGACCCACTGGGCGGCAAGTTTGACCTGAGAGTCCTAGGCACACCCATTGCCACTGAGTCCCTTCACAACCACAGTGGCTCTGTAGCAGGGACCAGAACTACTCCCGGGTGTTTCGAAAGCTGTTATTTTTTGCCAGTGTAGAATGCCACCTGTTTCTCCCATGGGGTTTGAACAGCCAGCCTTCCGCTTAGCAGCGGAATGCTTTAACTGCTGCACTACCAGGGCTTGTTCAAAATCCTCTTGTTGGAAGGAAAAAGAGCACAGCATCGTGATTATCCTTCTACTTTCTTCAGAACTACTCTCCCCAAATGAACCTGGCTGTGGTGTGGACACTTTGATTTTGGCTCCCTTTTCTGGCACTTCTCTTGAGAAGACGATGGGCGCTGATCGCTTTTTCCTGTTGTTTGGCCAAAAATGTCGCCTTGTCCATGGAGCAAAGATTCATCTACTCCATCTATCCAAACTCCGCACTCGTATGCAGGCTTCTATTTCAGGAATGTAATTAAAAATCGATTGTCGCAGTTGGAATTCTCACTGGGTCTAGTCTCTGCTGGCAAGTCTCTTTGGTCGATCCCAGTTCAATTGTACAGTAATTACAAGTGTCCTCGAATGACAGCTCTTCCTTCGGGATCCTTTTCCTACCTTTTATGATGTGACAGCCCCAAAGTGGGTCTAGGCGTGACTGCTTCCCACGATCATTGTGCTGCGGGATTTTTTGTTTCCTTTTGAAGTCAGGCAGGTGTGGACACTTAGAATTTGTATGGATTTCCATCGCCTGTGGGTTGATCCCAGCAAGTCTTGTGCCCCTGACAGGAGATACTGCATTCTAATGTTCCCGTCAGACCACCTTCCCAATCACCTTATCCTGGGTGCTAGGATCAAGTCTGTTAGGGCTGCAGGGTACAGACAATTTGTTCAATCGAACAAATCACAGCAGCTTCGCTCTCTCCTGGTGGCTGCCCACTAAATGACATAGGGGTGAAACCTTCTGTTGAAATCTCCAGACAAATCCTGATTTCACTGCAACACAGCTCCTTTAACATTGCCAGGGTCATGTGACCATGTGACAAAGGAGGTGGCTGCAAGAGGCACAAACTGAGCCTGCGCAGCAGCAGATAAAAGAGAGCAGGGACTCAGCCCAAATGCATGCCTAATACAGAGGTGACGGTCGTGAATGTGGATGGGTCCCAGCTCAAATTCCAAAGACCTGAATGTGGGAATTTTTTAAGGTCACTTTATGCACCTTGCTGTTCAGTCTTGACCTACTGAAACTTGACACCTTAATGATTAAGGCTTAATCTATTGGCTGCTGACATTTCAGTGTGATTTTTCCAACACATGCTAGTTCTGTTTTGTGGCTGTCTCCACTAAGCCCATTTGAAGGGGTTCTCTTCCCTTCATTCTGATCTGAAGGTGACATGGCAAGAAAGCTGTTCAAAGTCAGAGAGATGGTGGTGTGACAATTATATCCTGAGCTGCTTGGCAGGTCAAAGGGTTGGCGGTTCAAATCCACCCACCTCCTCCTCGCAAGAAAGGCCTGGCAATCTTCTCCCATAAAGATGACCCAGGTGCAATGCGTTCAGATTCGTTCTCATCAGTGTCCTTCAGAGCAGCTGGTGAGTTTGAATCCCTGAGTTTGTGGTTAGCAAAAACAAACAAACAAAAATCCATCAAATTTACTGCTCTTGAGTCAATTCTGACTCGTAGAGAATCTACAGGCCTTGTAAGTTTCCAAAACTGAAACACTTTATGGAGCAGGCTCCTATTTCTCCCATGGAGCACCTGGTGGTTTCAAATTTCTGACCTTGCAATTAGCAGTCTAATACATAACCACTATGACACCAGGCCTCATTCTGTGGTTAGCAGCTCCATGTTTAACCCACTGCACTACGAGGACTCCTGTCCCCAAAATACCACAGTGTAGAAGACTCTATGGAACTGTTCTTTCTACTCTGTTGCCTTATGAGTTGTCACTATGAGTTGGGATGAGTTCAATGGCAATCAATAACTAACGACAGGGAGAAAGAGGCCGTTGACCAGATCTTTCCACTATGTCACACTGTCTGCCTAAGAGGTCAGACACAGACTTTCTCACAACCTATCACTCACTTGATCATTGGGAGGCAGTACTACGAAAATGGCTTGTTAGTTATAGCGATCTAATGTATTCTCAAGTAATCATGGTTCCTACTCCCACAGCTTAAGAATTGCACTCCAACTTCCTCAATGGCTATACAACTGACAAAGAGTGTGCCTTTGAATTCTCTATAGTGAAAAGGTCAACTCAACAAATTAAGTGAATAGTCAAGATTACTGCATGGAGAGGCTGTTTTCGATGCCCTTAAAGGGAATCATTCACATACAACATGTAAACAACAATACTAAATATAAGCACTACATCAGAATGCTGACAGCAGAAAGGTTGGCTTACTTGACATAGTTTCCTGGGTAATGCAGCTATAATCCAATTAAAGATGCTATGTATATGAGGGAACTTTAAAGAGTTTGTGGAAAATAGAATGAAAAGATATTGGAAATTTTCTCTGAATATTTTGATGTCCCCCTTGTGTGTATATGGGGATGAAGATGGGTTTTTCTACTCCTGTAAAGAGTTAGTCTTGAGAACTCACAGGGGTAGTTCTACTCTGTACTGTAGAGACGCTGTAAGTCAAAATCAACTCGATGGCAGTGAGGTTTTTCAGAGGGAGGGTGTTGTGCATATACATATAATGGATTATATATGTATGTATACATGTGTGTCACATCATCATACATTGTGAAAAAGCTGAAGTTGTCAAGGATTTTGTCTCGCTTGGATCTACATCCAATGCTCATGGAAGCATCATCAGTCAAGAGATCAAAAGCTGAGTTACATTAGGTAAATCTGCTGCACAAGACCTCTGTAGAGTGTTGAAAATCAAGGATGTTACTTTGAGGGCTGAGTTGTGCCTCACCCATGCCATGGTATGTTCCATTGCCTCACATGTATGTGACAGTTGATCATTGAATAAGGAAGACCAAAGAAGAATTGATGCATTTGAATTGTGGTGCTGGAGAAGAGTACTGAAACTAACATGTGCTGCTGAAAGGACAAACCAATCTATCTCAGAAAAAGTACAGCCAGAGTGTTCCTTGTAGGCAAGACTGGCAAAATCTCCTGTCTTACATGCTTCAGACATATTGTCAGGAGAGAGCAAACCCTGGAGAAGGAAGGGCAGCAAAAATGTAGTTCCTAATTGAGATAGCTTGACACAGTGGCTGTAACAATGGACTCGTGCATAGAAACCATTGGGAGGAGGACACAGGACTGGGCAGTGTTCTGTTGTGTTGTGCAAGGGGTCGCGATGAGCCCGAACCAACTCAATGGCACCAAATAACCTCAATACTTGAAAACATGGAAACTTGATCTGCTTAAGGTCAAAGTAGTCATACTGTTCTCTAAATGAACTGTGGCTCTTAATAGAGTATGAAAGTTGACTATTTCTGAAGTCACAGAGGAGTTCCTCGGTGGCATAGAAGGTTAAAGGACTTGGCTGTAAACGGAAAGGTTAGTGGTTCAAGCCTACACATAGACGCTTCAGAAGAAAGGCCTGGCATGCTCATATCTTATTTCATTTCACTGTGCTTCCCAGACACCGATTTTTTTTTACCAGTGTAAGACAAGTCTATCAGAGTCATTTTTCCAACAGTGTGTGTTTACTTCATATCTCTTCATCACATTATCATCATTCTCAAGAGCTCACACATTTTTCATAATGCTATTGGACACTGAATAGTGATTCTGTAGAACAAAGTTAAACTGCTTCATAGAATTTCTAAGACTAAATCTTTTGTGTGTGTAAGAAAGAGGTTTATATAAAAGAGCAACTGACTATTGAAAAAACAACATCCCAAGATCCAGTCCATAAGTCCAATATCAGCCTATAATATGCCTGCTCTCAATCTATTAAGTCATCTTTAGACTCAAGAAATACATGCAATGCTGCCAAATGGAGGAGAATCACAAGCCAGTGGGTTGGAAGTCTTGTGGATGCAGTGGTGTTGTAAGTATCTCAGCACTCAGGGGTCTCTACCTTGTTTCTCTAGCTCCAGAGGTCTGCCTGCATCAGGGTGGGTTCATGTGGATTCTCCAGCTCCCAAGGTTTAGCACCATGTGCCTTGTCAGTAGAGCAACTCTCTCAGTGAACAGAGAGAGAGAGAGAGAAAGAGAGAGACCCAAGACTTAATCTATATGGAAACAGACAGCTTCATCTTTCTCCCAAAGAGTGGCTAATGAGTTTGAACCACTGACCTTGAGGTTAGTAGCCAAATGCCTAACCCACAACACCAACAGGGCTCTTTAAAAGACTACTCACTCTCACTGTCATCACGTCAATTCCGAGTCATAACAACTCTTTTAGGACAGGCTAGTACTACTTCCATGAGTTTCTAAGTCTCTAATATTTTACAGGAGTAGAAAGCCTGTCTTTCTCCCAAAATACTGCCTGGTGGTTTCAAACTGCTGACTTTGTGATTAACAGCCCAACTTATAACCACCAGGGCTCTGTTAATAGACTACAGTATAGTGTAAAACATAACTTTTGGAGGGGTTTCTTTTTTGTGTCCCTCACCTCTGGCCCGAGTGGATCTGCCTGAGGTTTAATTTTCAGATGGGTTCTGGGCTCCCATTGTCTTCCGCAGTCTTCTGAAAATTGGGTGTTCACAATTTAAGCTCTGATACTTTTCCCATCATCATATTTGGATTTTGTTATCATCATCTTTGGATCACACAGGCTGTTTTGCTTCTTTGTTGTGATGCCTCATGTAGGTTGGCTGCTTGTTTGAAGACAAGCCTTTATAATCCCAGACAATCTTCCAACTTATAGCTAGGCACCATCTGCTTTCTTCACCACACTTTGCTGTAGCACCCTGATCTCCAGTGATCTCTTCATGAAGGCGAATATGGAGCAGGACCACATAAACATACTTTTATAGAGACTCTCTGCTCAAGTTCACGGTCCTAGGGTGCATTCTGACTCACAGAGAACCTGGGAGTTAGAGTAGAACTGTCCCTATGGGTTTCTGAGACTGTGAGTTTCAAACTGCTTATTTGTTTGTTTGGAGGAAGCCACTGGGAACCCCCCAAACTTGTGTGATTTAGTTTATTATAGTTAGTACTCCCTATGTTTCGTGGTGATCTAGAATGAAGTCCCTAGTATCTCTGAGATCTGTCTGTAATCCCCCCAAAACAAACAAACAAACAAAGACACCAGCCATTGAAAACTCCAATGGCGCTGTATTCTGACCTATGGTGGGGAGCCATGATCAGTCGGGTCAATGACAAGGGGCAACCAGTTGTACTGGTTTGCAGGTCCCCACACTAAAGCCTCTAGGAATGCTGAAGGGAGTAGGGTGGCCAGTACCCACGAGGGCATCCTGTCTTCATCTGACCTGCTCTGCAACAATTCTGTGATCATCTCTCCAGCTCACCTCCTCCCAGGGGCTACCTTAAGCCAGGTGGGCATGCCACCGCTCCATGTCTGCTCCTTTGTACCTGGATACCTGTGTCCCTAATCAGATCCCCCACACACACCCACTTACAGTCAGTAGCCCCCCATTTCCTATGGAGTAACATTCCAACTCCACTGTCCCACAATCAAGACCCTCCATGAGATGGAATCAGCCTGCTTTAACCAAACCTCTCCATTCTACGTCCCTAGCTCCAGCCAAGTGGGAGGACTAGTTGTTTTCCCTCCTGAAGTCTCCACTGACGCACCCGCCCCTCTTCCTCTGTGAAACTCTTGGCCATTTTACCTGCCCCTGTTCCTGCACGGCAGTAGCCTTGGTGGTGTCTTGGTTCTGTATTGGGCTGCTACTTCAAGGTGAGCAGTTTGAACCCGCCAGCCGCTCCACAAGAGAGCGATGGCACTTTTTATTCCAGTAAAGAGTTACAGGCTCAGAAACCCACGGGGCAGTGCTCCTCTGTCCTTTAATGTGTCTATGTGTTGGAAACAACTTGATAGCAGTGAGTTTGGAATGTTGGTTCCTGTATTCAGCAGAGGCAGGATCTGTGTCCTTTGGCTAACAGGGAGGTGGGGCCTGCAACTAAGCTGTGAGAGAACACCTGGGGGTGGGGGGCTGGAAAGGATGCAGTTGGGCAAATGGGATTGGGGGATGTGTGCTACTGTAAGAGACAATGTAGCAATGGAGGTATTAAAAGCCTTTTCAAATTCTTAGCAGTTGGCCTCCTGCTCTTTGGGAATGTTGTTTTATTGGTTCATTAGCCCCAGTTGAGATGCCGCTTTCTTGAAGTCCTTCATTCCTTCCACCCAAGGTTTCCTTTTTCTCATGTTTCCTCTGGGCACCTTTCAGCAACATGTGTGCTCGTGCAATGGGTTCTCTCACTGTGTAATCCATTGCTGCTTCTGTGGGTTTAATTTCCGAGGTTAGAGACTGCCGGTGATTTATGTGCTCAGCATATGATCACAGGCCTGTGAGAAGTAGACTTAAAAGTCAATTGTGAGTAGACTAGGGAGGGTTGAGGGGAAGACAGAAGTGTGCTTGTGTTACCAGAGTCACACAGTTTCAATTGCGTTATGTAAGAAAGGATTTGGGGTCAATTGGAAAGACTGGTCCTAGGGACCGTTGTTAATGGCCTTTGTTTCTTTCAAAAAGTTTTTTAAAAAGGGACAATGATAACACTATATCATAGACCATAAAGGGGGATGGAGAATCCAGGCTGCATCCTATTCATTCTCAGTAACTCCAAGTAGATGACATTGAGAAGTATATTTCTGGGAAACAGAAGCCAGGCCAGACCCCAGATTAGGCCTGGCAAGTGCTCCTGGCCTAAGAGAAACTATCCTGAGAACATTGTGAGAACCAATCATGAGGGGCAGAGGCCAATGAACAGACCTATAGCCCCTAGGACAGTGGTTCTCACCCTTCCTAATGCCACCATGCATTGCATACAGTTCCTCAGGTTGTGGTGACCGCCCCCCAATAATAGCATTATTTTCAGTGATATGTCATTATTGTCATTTTTCTACTGTTATGAATCGGGTGACCCCTGTGAAAGGGTCATTTGACCACCAATGATGTCGCATTCCACAGGTTGGGAACCGCTGTCATAGGAGGCGCTGGAGATTCTCAGCAAGCTTTCAAGAACAGGATCCCCGGCATGATGATCAACTCAGAATCCCTGAGAAAAGAATGAAGGCCCCATGTTAGAATCCAGGCATTTGGAAAAGGAAATGGGTGCTTCTGTCCAGGCTTCCAGGCACTGAAGTTGGTGAAGTGATTGTAGCTTCAGTGCCATTTGTCCTGGGATCTGGATCAGCGTTGATTTTCTAGATGAAGACAAAACCTCCCATAGGCCTTTCGCCCTTCCAATGGTTTCTGCTGTTGGTCTGCCAGTTCCTGAGTCTGCTGAGCTGGAAGCTCCTGAGGGCTTTGGTTCATTGCCCTTATGAGTGTGTGCATTTGCCTGACCTCAGACATTGAAACGTGGCTAGTCCTGAGCAGCAGAGAGAGGAAAGGGAGAAGCCTGAGTCTATGGTGTGAGTAAGAAGGGGGTGCTGTGTGGTTGTTGGTGGATTTAGGAAACCTCATTCTCAAGCTCAAGGAGCTAATCAACTTTCACTCTCATCAGGCAAGACTGAGAGATGCAAAATTGCAGGGATGGGGCATGAAATCCTTTCTGCCCAAGCTGCCAGAACCTCCATTGTGGGTGAAAGTCCTCTGGGTAGCTATTTGTTCAAAGTGTATATACAGATTGAACTGGGAATACACACACACACACACGTGTGTGTGTGTCAGTATGCATGTGTGTCCGAAGATAGATACACATATATACATATCAGACACAGGATACATACATATATGCAAACCCATACAGAAGTCACACACACACATGCATACATATACAAAGGCACTTCACAAAGTTCAGGGAAAAGTTTCATTATCTTTTTTGGGGGGAGATATGGGGTGAGAGATAGGAGCTCCATGCTATTGGTGGGCACAGATCAGGCAGGGCATGAACACAAGGCCCGCCATCTGTCCAAGGGACCGCATTTGTGGACGTATGACTCCACAATTATGTGGGAGGAGGTGCTTCTTAGTCGCCACATCTTCAAGCTCATCAGCATTTAAATGGGGAAAGCCCCAGTTTTTGCATATATATAAGGATTTTCTGACTCCCAGGGAACTTGAACTTGGTTCTACAGAGGACCTCAACTTCATGTTCCTGATTTGAAAGCTTGGTATAGATGGGCATGATGGCTTGACCTATTACATAGGTACTATGTGGACCCAAGTCACATACCAAAGGAACCTTACACCCCCACCTAGAGCCCAGATTAGGGACCGTAGAGATTAGCGAAGTCAGAGATATGAAAGAGCTGCCTCCAAGGTCCCCAAGGGCAATCTAGACTTGCCAATAGGTTTCATAGTTTACCTAGGAAGGAGATTGCTGTTTGCAGCCATTGCCCACTGACACACACCCCTCAATATGAGGATGATCAGCTTAACTGACTGCCAAAAAAGATCTTCAAAACAAATCCACTGCCATCAAGTTGATTCTGCTGCATGGAGACCAACAGGTTTATCTGAAGCTATAAATTTTCACAGAAGGGAACAGCGTCATCTTTCTCTCATGGAATCACTGGTGCTTTGGAAAGACAACCTAGCAACTTCCCTGGCAGCACCATCAATCCAGCTCAACCATAAATGCATATGGACAAAAATCCCCCAAACTCACTTTTATTGAATCAATTTCACTGTAATATTATGAGTAATGACCTCAGGGTTATTAGCTCTATCTTACCAGTGATTCTCCAGCAGAAAGATAAGGCCATTTGCTCCCCTAAAAAAACCTATGGTCTTGAAAACCCAATATAGGATCTCTCTGAGTCAGAATGGAGACCTGGTGATGTTGTGGTTACACATTTGGTTGTGCTTGGTTGCCAACTGAAAGTCACCAGTGGCTCCACGGGAAAAAGACTGGGTTTTCTATGCCTATAAACAGTTACAGTCTTGGAAACCCACATGAGGTTGCTATGAGTCAGCCGGACTTCCAGGACAATGAGTGAAATGAATCAGAATCAGAACTGACTTAATGACAATGGGTGGGGTATATAGATATACCATAGATATAGATGATGATACAGATATAAATGATATAGCTATATATGATATAGATGTATAGATGCTATGATTCCAAAGTTGGGTTTTAGGTATACATATAAAAATCCACTGAATACATAAACTGGTGGTGGAGGTTAGTGCCACAGAACCAATTCTGACGCTTTGCAACCTCACATCTCTGGCTGGCGCTGCACTTATTCTCACAAGTTTTGCTCTGTTTGAGGCCATTGCTACACCCACTGTTTCAGTTCATCTCCTTGAGGGTCCTTCCATTTTCTAGTAACTTAGAGTCATTTCTTCTATGATTTCATTCATATTTTAGCCACTCTGTGATTAAGAGCAAGTTTCAGAATCCTGTTTTGACCGCCACGCCAATCTTTTCTTTCTTTCCTTTTTAAAGACCTTTCAGTTTCCTGATGTATTTTCTCACAGCTCATCATGTCTTCTTTCATTAGTGGTCAATGCGTCAAATCTGATCTGGAGGCATTCTCTACATTTAAGTGGTTTAGATTCAAGGTGCTATTTTGATTCTTGTGTATTTGCTTTAATTTTCCTCAGCTTCAATCTTAACTTACATAGGAGCACTTGACAATCTTTTCTACACTCAGTCCCTGGCCTCTTTTTAAGTGAAAATATTGAGCTTCTCTGTCATCTATTCCCACAGATGTAGTCACTTTTATTTCTGTGTATTCCTCCTATGTAAGTCCATGGGTATGGTGCTCTTTTGTATTGTTGTAAAAAAAAGGCATTTGCTATGAACAAGTCCTTGGTCTTAAAAATCCTGTCAGAGAATAGGACAAAAATGTTTATTTGTGTTTTATTGACTGGCTAAGGCTAAATAGTTTCTCAGTATGTTCAGGGCAAAAACCTGTCAGGTCAACTTCTGTGGCATGGATGTTACTTGTGACACAATGCACTTCGTGGTCAAAAAATGACACACCATGATTGAGACTCAAGTGATGTCAAATCTACCGTGGCTCTTTGCTTCGTCTGCCTGTGTTGGTTTTACGAAAACATTCAACAGTCAGATTCAGCACCAACAGGTTCGCCAAATGTGAAAGAAACTGATGGAGATCATGACCCAAGCACTATTGACTGGTAAGTCTTTTTGATCTCTTCCACAATATTGCCTGCAATTAATTTATTGACTGCTTCTTTCGAGACAATATTGGGGAAGAGATCGAAAAGATTTACCAATCAATGTATCCTCTCCAGAATGTGTTTATTAGAAAAATAAGACTGTCGAAGAAGCCACAGTTTAAATTGAGAAAATTAATGGAGATTCTTGGTGAATGAAGGTAGTTGTTTGGGGGAATGCTACTGGATAGGAGACAGGTGCAAATGTAGAACAGGCTGATAGTTGTGAATCACAAGCTCAAGAATCTGTGAAATTCAGATTTTAATGGTTACAAATGAAAGATTTTATTTGTAAGGGAAAAGAAGACATTTGAAAATGTTCCATTCCACCAGTCAAAATAATAATAATTTTGTGCAGTTTTTAAGAAACATATTCACAATTTCAAAGGAGCACATGCTTTCTAACTTTACTATTTGTTTCCATTACAAAAGACTAATGCAATCTTTCTTGAATGGATTGCACATGTAGAAATTTGAATTCATCATAACCCTTGCTTCATGACTATTACTACCCTTGGTTCATTCATAACCCTGCTCATATTAGAAATACCTGTGGCTTTCAGTAACACAATAATATAAAGGCCATCTCAGCATGGTAAAGTGACAGACAGGTGGTAGTTGCATTCCCTTTATATCAAGGGTCCTCAAACTTTTTAAACGGGACCAGTTTAAAAACGGGGCCAGACCGTTGGAGGGTCAGGCTATAGTTAAAAATAAAAACAAAATCAACTCTGAACAAATTCGTTGCGAACCTGGGATGAGTCTGCTGCTAAGCAGGATAGCAGTGGAATCAAAAACACCCAGAGGGACGGGTAAATGTCCTAGGCAGGTGGCATGAGGCCCGCAAGCCATAGTTTGAGGACCCCTACCATCTGTGCAGACCTAAGAAGCTAACCACAAGGTCAGCAGTTTGAAACAACCAGCTGCTCCTCAGAAGAAAGGCGAGGTTTTCTACTCCTATAATAAGTTACAGGTTTAATAGGATCCTAATTTCCTATAGTTACAGTTTCAGAAACTTACAAAATAGTTCTAGTCTGTCTCCAGGGTCTCTATGAGTTAGAATATATTTGATGGCATGAATTTGGTTTTTGTTTTGCCACTTCTCTTTTGTTCTGGGAGTTTCTTATCTGCTGCTGTGGGTGTTAAAATCCTGTTACTTTATTTCATCTGGGTCTCATTTTTTGAATAACACATGTATATTTTAAGGTCGGAGTTAGAGGCTGTAATTTTATCCAAAACCATTTTATTGGGAGCTCTATCAGATATCATAACATGCCCTAGTTCAAGCACATCAAACAATATTGTACAGTTGCTACTATAATCAGTTTCAAAATATTTTTTCCTTCTTGAATTCCTTCATATAGACCCCCTTTACACCCTCCTCCCCTCCCTCCCCCTGCCAGGAACCCTTATTTTATTTGTTGTCTCTATAGGATCATCAATCCTGGCTTCATATACCAGAAAAACAGAAAAACATATAATAAGAAAAGACTTTTTAAAAACCTTGTTCTCCAAAATAAAATAAAATAAAAAGGCTGGGCCCCGGTCGTGCAGTGGTTGTGCGCGGGACTGCGGCGCACTGGGATGGAGGATCTAGCAGTGGCTCTATGGGAGCAAAGGCTGGGCCTTCTACTCCCACTACCAGAGGGAAGTGATGCCAAAAAATATTAAAAAATAAATATATAAGTAAATAAAAACCTTGTTCTCCTCCTCATATAGCTAATAATTTTCTTCAGGAAGCCAAGCTATTAAAAAAAGAAAGAAAGAAAGCCAAAGCCCCATATGGAAGTCTGTCTGGTTTTATAACCTAGAAATTGGTAAAATACAGTATCCAGTTAAAATTTTACAATGGTGTGTCTTATTTTCATTCATGGAACACAGATTAAAGAGAATTTTAGCGCTGGTTATAAGTAGCATAGGCTGCTAGATTTACTTTGTTTATTATATTGTACCTCAGTTTTAAAACTTAATAACCAATTTTAAAATCAGCAGTAGCTTTGCAAGCAGAATCATTTATAGCAGTGATTCTTAACTGTCCATCAGAATCCCAGGGAGGTTAAAAAATCACTGACCAATGCCAGAGTTCTAAGAATTACCTGACGTACTTGTTAAACATAGATGTCTGCTCTGAAGAGTAAAACTTGTAGGACTAGAATGAAGCCCTAAACTCTTAATAAGGGTTTAATAACCTCAGTGATTCTCATGATCAAGCCAATCAAAGAAATTCTGATTTGAACCCACACTTTTCAACTTTCAGTGTGCACACCACCTACCTGGGCATCTTGTTAAAATGGAGATTCTAATTTAGTATTAGTAATTTTGAGTCAAGGCACAAAATTCTTTCTTTCCCAGTTCCTAGATGTATACTCTTGAAGCTTGCTCAAGTTTCTAGTCTGCCCTTTGAGTATCTACTATTTAGAACAATTCTGTCCAGTAGAACTTTCTTTAAGATGGAAATGTTTTGTACTGTCCAATACAACAACCATCAGCTGGTTGTTGCCTTTGAGTTGTGTCTGACTCATAGAGATTTACATGATGGAAGAGAACTGTTTCACAGAGTTTCCTAGGAGATAATCTTTAGAGAAGCAGACCTTTCTCCTATTGAGCCACTAAGAACAAAACAAAACAAACCCCTCACTGTCATCAAGTCATTGCCGACCCATAACAACCTTATGGGATAGCATAGAACTTCTGTGAGTTTCTGAGACCATACCTGCTTTTTGGAGTAGAAAACCCTGTCTTTCTGCCTCTGAACGGCTGGTAGTTTTGAACTGTGTTAGCAAACTAGTTCATAATACTGCACCACTAAGGTTGAATGGATTCACATGCCAACCTTTTAGTTAGCAGTCCAGTGCTTAAATACTATATTGCCTTACTAAACTGAGGTGAATTACTTGAGGAATCAAATATTGTTGTTATTATATACCTACCAGTAGGTTCTGCCTGATTAATCTGGAGAATATTGATGGGATGTGTCAACAATTTTTTAAAATTGTTTGATGGTGTGGGGGCCTTCCAGAAAAACCGGAAAACCTGCTAGACAAAGTCTAAAAGAGCTGTAACACTTGTACCAACAATTTGTAGTTTGTTTTTCAAGAACCAGCCTTTACCTTTACTAACCTCTTTGTTTTGCTGCACTGATAATCTTACCTTTTGTTCTTTCTACCTCTTTTGATTTATTCTACTATTTTTCTTTATGTAACTTCTGCCATGGAAGTCACAGCTCATTACTTTAAAATCTATTTTTCCTCCACTCTAACGATGTCAACGTGAAGAGTTCTGAGAGCAGAATACTTACAAATTGGGCTGTTACCTGGCAAGGTCAGCAGTTCCAAACTGCCGACCGCTCCTCAGGAGAAAGAGGAGGCATTCTACTTTTGTAAAGAATTACAATCTAGAAACCTCCAGGGCAGTTCTACTCTGTTCCACAGGATGACAATGAGTTAGAATGAATGCTGTGGAAGTGCGAAAAAGAAACAAAATAAATCCAAACCCCAACTCACTGTCAACGAGTTGATCGCGGCTCATAGCAGCCCTTTAAGACAGAGTGAAACTGTCCCACAGTTTGTCCAAAGCTGTCTTCTTTATGGAATCAGGCTGTCACATCATTCTCTGACGGACTGGCTGGGAGGTTCTAACCAAGGATTTTCAGTTAGCAGAATTTGATTTTCATTTAAATATGACTTGGCACTACAATATGAGAAGCCGTATTTAGAACATTATTCAAGATGACTTACGCAGCGGTTCTCAACCTGTGGGTCGAGACCTCTTTGGGGGTCGAACGACCCTTTCACAGGGGTCGCCCGATTCATCACAGTAGCAAAATGACAGTGATGAAGTAGCAACGAAGACAGTTTTATGATTGGGGGGGCGGTGTCACCACAACATGAGGAACTGTATGCAAGGGTCCTGGCATGAGGAAGGTTGAGAACCACTGACTTACTGAAAATATTCTAGAATCATTTTAACTTTTTTTTTGTTTTGGGGCATCACTGCCCTCTGGTGGTGGGAGTAGGAGGCCCAGTCTTGCTGCTGCATTTGAACCTCCAACCCAGTGGGCCGCAGTCCCGCACACGACCACGACGCCACCGGGGCTCAGCCCAAGAATCATTTTAATTTATTAAATTATACTGGCACTTCAGATGTTTAATTTAGAAATCAACATGCTCTGATAGTAAGAACTGCGGGCTTATATTGATCATGGCAGTCTCAATAAAGTCATGTTGTCTTTACAGCATGCTTTCTAGGAAATTTTTATTTATCTTGAGTCGATTTATGCAATTTGGCTTCTGTGTCTGTTTCTCATTAACAAAGTTTTCCAAAGTCACCAACATTTAGGAAAAGGAGACAGGATTACCCAAATTTATTGCCATCTTTGTTATTGGAGAAAACATGCCTCCCAAAATAACTCAGAACGCCCAATTCAGAACCACTAAAATACATTTGGGACTTTTGGCAGCTCGTTTTACCAAGGATGTAAAATACTCCAGGCTGTTCAGACCAAAAGACATTTGTAGTCATTTCTTTAACGAGTCATCCCACCAAAGAGCTTGCCTACCATGCACGGCCAACACGTTTTATGCACATCTAGAGCTTCCTTATTCTTTGTGGAAACTGGGTGAACAGATGGGCAGACGACAAGGACCTGATTGTTCATGACACTCAATCTTTAGGGTGTTGTGTCATGCTTTGAACACTTATAGACTTAGGCTTGATGTCATACCCCACTACCCACCCCACCAACCCTCCATACCCAGCCCTACTTTCCTAGCCAAAGTTCCATAGTAAAAATATTTATATACTGTGGGTTCACAGAGCCACAACTGTCTATTGTCCTTTCTCTGGCATAGGGTTGAGAGTCTCTATCAGGGCAGGGGATAGGAAATCTATGTTTGCGAGGTTGGCTGGATCTTGATCTTCAGGTCTTGTGGCTGATTGATTTCCTTTCTAAATGCCTACAGGCAAGGTTTGCAAAGACAGCATGCTGGGAGGTTGAGGTGTAAAGGAAGAGGTTGTTGTAATTTTCCCCAAAACTACCAGTAAAACATTCACATTTGTGCGAAAGAGAACAAGTGCTCTCAGTAAATTTCGTGTTTGCTTGTCTAACTTCTGAATGAAGAACCAATTTTCATTCATTTACTTAAACAGCCATTTATTTGTTCAACCAGTGAATGTCTATTTGTACCTATAATCAACATGCTGCCTTCAATGATGGTGCTGATAATCCCCCTTGCTTGTTTGAATACTGATTACATGTAGCATGGACCTGACTCAGGAGGGGGCTCAGCAAACACTTTATTACCCAAACTAGGATGAAATGGGCACGGAGGACCATAGTGGTGCATTAAAAGGCTGCGTGCTGGCTTTAAATAGGTTTCCTGGATTGGCCCCAAAGGTATTTTGACCTGATGAGGGTGGGTTTCTATCCACGTGAGTTCAAGCCAACGCCACGGCCATGGAGCCAATTCTGACACACAGCAACCTATAGGGAGTTATAGGGCAGAGTGGAATTGCACCATCGGGTTCCCGAGGCGGTCAATCTTTATAGGAGCAGTCACTCTCAACCATATTCTATAGACTGTCTCGTGAGTTGAAACCTTACATCTTTCTGTTATCAGCTCAATTCTTACTCCACTGTGCACCCAGGGATCCTCCTTTAGAATCGGGTGCATTTTAATTTAGTTCCAATCCCAGAAAAGATGAGAGTCAAATTGCACCCAGGACCCTCTGACTAGATACACTTTCGCTGTTGCTCTCATAATCGAGCCTAAGTAATCAGGAACCACGTGCATTAGAAGTCGAGCTACTGCTATAAAACCTGTTCCAGATTCTTGAGTGTGGGCTCTATTTTCCTGAATTTAAGCCTTTGAATCTGTAAGTGTCCTAAACCCCGTTTTGTTAAAATCACTTGCTCATTCAGTTATTAAATCTATACTTCTGTTGTTCTCTAGCATTGTAATATTACTTAGAGAGATAAAGAGCCCTAGTGGCACTGTAACTTAGGTATTGGGTTTCTAACTGCAAAATTAGCAGTTCAAAACCACTGGCTGCTCCATGGGAGAACAATACGGCTATGTGTTCTCACAGAGATTTATAACCTCAGAAACTCGGAGTCAGAATCAACTCTATGACAGTAAACACACACACATGCATACACACACGGCTTTCAAAAAGTTTATAACATAGATAAATGAATGGCCTTTGGGCTCACAATTCTAACATCAATCTAAGATCAAGTAGTTCTTATGACATAGCCCTGCCTCATGCTTGTTCTTATGAACAGGTCAGTGAAGATATATATGCTATATCAAAGTATGGTGAAGAAATGGTGTCTGACTCTTAGAAAGAATAGCATCTGGGGTCCTAAGAGTTTATTTTCAAACAACCATCTAAGTGAAGTATAGACTAGGCCCACATGGGAGAAGCTCCCCAGCCCATGTGAGCCAAGGATGAGAAACAATAAAATTCAAAAGAAGAAATGGCATATTGTGAACAGTTTTCAGAAGTTTCTGATTGTTAGTGGGAGGCCAAAATCCATTTGGAGAGTCCAGGCAGGACTTAAGCATCCGGTGAATCCCCTCTGACCATAGACCAGGGAGGAGAATAGCCTTGCTAGCATGCAGCAAGCAATGTGTTTTGCTTTGTTTTATCTTGTTTATATTTTGTATGGTTTTCTGTATATGAATGCAGGGTAGGTGACACTAGTGAAAGTGGCTTCATTGATGGTTTCTTGCATCAATGGGGTATGATAGGTTTGGGAGAAATGGTGAGCTGAATGACAATGAGTACAAGAAGGAAGAAAATGTTCTAAAATCAACTTGAGGGATGATTGCACAGCTCTGTTTAATATGATTGAACTATTGAATTTTAAGATATGTTAATAGCATGACAATAAGACTGTTTTAAAGGTTTATAACATTGAATTCATAACTGAGCCCTGGTGGCATAGTGGTTGAGTGCGGGACTGCGGCCCACGGGCTTGGCGGTTCAAATCCAGCAGCAGCTCTCCAGGAGAAAGACTGGGTAGCTCCCACAACCACCAGAGGGCAGTGATGCAAAAAAAATCCCAAAAAACACATTGAATTCAGAGATAAAAATATCAACTTTATTTCATGACATAAGATCCATCAATATCAAGGCACTTTTGTAAGTAGTGATAACACTCATGGCACCCTTTAAAGGTTTTTTTATTATTAGGAAACACAAATGTTTTTATTATTAGGAAATTCAGAAGGAGTCAAATGAAGACTGTAAGGTAGGTGCTTAATGATTCTTCATAAAAAATCTTGCCACTGGCCCGGAGGGGCTCATCCATCTTGTTTTCCCCCTTTGGGGCAGTGGTGAGATTGGAGCTGCTGGATGGGTGGAGAGAAGGTGGGATAGAAAGACGGAACCAACTGCAAGGATATACACATAAGCTCCTATTTGAAGGATGGACATCAAAGGAGTGGGTTGGGGGAGAGGTCAGGCAGTGTAAGATATGGCAGAACAATAATAATGTATAAAGTATTGAGGGTTGGTGGGGAAGGGAGAGCAGGGGAAGAGGGGAAAGGATGGGAAGCCGATATCAAGGGCTCAAGGGGAAAGGCGAATGTTTGGAGAATGACAACAGCAGTGGACATGTGAAGGTGCTTGACACAGTATATTTATTTATGTATTGTGAAAAATGATATACAAGCTCCCAATAAAATGATTTTTAATTAAAAAAAGGAAAAATCTTCCAAAATGTAACTTACTTGATGATAAGAATGAGTAGGAAGATTGTCCTGGAGAAATACTCTCCTGCTAAACTTTTCTGGATGTTTTTCTACTACTCCCTGTGATCAAGTACATTCTGATTCAGAGTAACCCTATATTAATGTTTCTGAGATTGTAAATTCTATGGGAGCAGACAGCTTTGCAAACTTTTCCTTTTGGGGGGGATCACAGCTCTCTGGTGGTCGTGGGAGCTACCCAGCGCTGCTCCTGAGAGCCGCTGCTGGATTTGAACCACCAAGCCCCGCGGGCTGCAGTCCCACACTCAACCACTTATGCCACCAGGGCTCAGCCCCAACTTTTGCAAAACATAATAAATAACAAGCAAATTTTAATGATAAGTAAAATAATATAATAAAAAATAAGCAAATGTTGTTTTTGAGTCATCTAAAACTCAACAAGTAAAATGCGTTGAACATCCCAAAGAAATGCTGTGATGATCTTTGCTTTTGATTGGTCTACTTTTGCTTTAGCTGGACCATTTCCACCTCTTGGTAGCAATTGCTCTCATTATGTTTTCTCTTCAGAATCAACCAGATAAAGCCACAGTTCTCCTCCTGTTACAATTTTTCTAAGAAATGACCCAGGATCTTTTTTTTTTCTTTTAAAGGAGGAGGAAGGCCTAAAGAGGAGTGAAAGGGGTGAGATATCAGAGAAACACAAGATACCAGCCAGTAGACACTGATATGCACAAAGTGGCAAAAAGACAGTAAAGTGAACTAGTCAAGGACAAACAGAATGTTCCATGCTTCTTAGGACCAAAACCATGCTGTTTCACATCTTTGGGGCTCCTCATAATCTTGGGGGTGACAGGTGTCTATTTCTGCTTCATCTCTCCCCTTCCCTGGCTCTCTGGATCCCACAGGTTCCTAATTATAGAGTTTTTCTTTAGTCTGATACTATTGTTTCTTACTTTCATTATGCCAGTATGAATTTCTACCTCCTGATCAATTTCTCTTGGCTGCTTTAGTTTGTATTTGTTTCAGTTTTCGCAAGGCAGAGGCAGACAAGCAAAGACCCACCTGCCCTTATCTATAGAAAGATGGACTGCAAAGAGCTTCTAAAGAGGTTTAATTTTCTTTCCACCTTGTTAGTTTAGAAATGTTTATTTAGACAGAGAACCCCGAAAGGGAGAATATCAGTAGTATCCTAAAAGCACCTCACACAGGTGTGAGGTAAAACCCACCCTGGACTGTGAATAAAATACAGGTATACCTCATTGTATTGCACTTGGTGTTTGGGGGCTGCACAGATATTGTTTATTTGGTTTTTTTAAAAGCATTTTAAAGATTCGTAGCAATTATGTGTCAAACAAGTATGTCGAGAGTCATTTTCCCAATAGCATGAGCTCCAGTCATATGTCACACTTCGGCCATTCTCACAAAATTTCATCCTTTTAAATCATGCGAATATACCCTTATTAGACTACACAATATACCACAAGCTAGTATAAACATGACTTTTTCCCCCTCTTTTTTGGGGAGGGCATCACTGCCCTCTGGTGGGAATGGGAGGCCCAGCCTTGCTCCTGGAGAGCTGCTGCTGGATTTCAACCGCCAAGCCTGTGGGCCGCAGTCCCGCACTCAACCACTACGCCACCAGGGCTCAGCCCTAAACATGACTTTTTTTTTTTTTTGGCATCACTGCTCTCCAGTGGTGGGAGTAGGAGGCCCAGCCCCACTGCTGGAATTGAACCTCCGTCCCAGTGGGCCGCAGTCCTGCGCACAACCACTACGCCACCAGGGCTCAGCCCCATAAACATGACTTCTATATGCACTTGGAAACTTAAAAATATGTGTGACTCACTTTTGGAGTATTTGCCTATTTGTGGTGACCTGTGACCAAACCCACCATCCTTGTATGCTTGTAAAGCTCTCCTTATCAAGATGACCAAGGTATTGACCATAAGTGGAGGTTGGAGTACAGCCTACACTAGAGAGACTTCATTGTAAGGAGCAGGAGAAAAAAACCTTAAAAACAAATTAAAATAGTTTCCATAATTTTAAAAAGGCTATGAGAGGATGGCACAGTGATGTCTGCAACACTTGCTAGGAATGAATCTCAGAGACTTAATGTTAAATTATATATAATTATATTTATATATACAAGCCCCCCCCCCAGTGGAATGTGAAGTGAGGAACTTATACAAAGTCCCTTGACCTTTGTCTTCGGTCCCTGGAATCTCCCGAATCACTGAGGTGACTTTATTCTTTAAGGTCTCCAGAGATCACCCGAGGGTTTGGGCCAACGGGGGGTGGGGGGGGGGTAGGGTAGCCAGGCCACAAAGACCACTTGGTGACCTGATCTCAGCTCATCGCATGGTGGGGAATCGTGATTCCATAACAAGGCTACACAGGAGGTTCCAAGACAGGCTCCGGATACAAAAATTCCAGCGTCTCCCTGGTTGGTCAAAGACATCCATGTGTGTGGAAAGGCAGCAGGTTCTTTTTTGGGACACAGAAGCTCCACATCAGGTACTCTCCTAGATCTTGCCTTATATTAATTTATATCCCTTGGGTTGCAATAAAAGTATCATTTCTAAATATAGCACTGCTATGAGTTCATAGTTGTTCTAGTCAATGATCAAACGGAGTAGTCAGAGTAGACACGAGAGCCAGCAGGTCAGAAGCGAGGGGGTTGGAAACCCTGACCTTGCCAGCTGATATGCTGAATGGATTGGGGTGGGGGGGAGGGGGGCACCTGAACTTTTAGCATCCGGAAGTCAGAAGTGTGGGTACCATATGTACAACTAAGCTTGTGGTTGGTGTCTGTGGTCTGGGGCAGACTGAGCCCTCTAGAGGATTGTGCCTGGAACTTGTGATGTCTGACCTTACTCCAGAGGCTTGAGTCTCCTCTGTAGCTGATGTCAGAAGTAGAACAGAAGTGAAAAGTGGGACTTTCTTATATTTAAACTCACCTCTTCTTATTTGTTTCCAGAACAGTGAACTTTCTTCATCCTTCACAGAACAGGCAGTCGTTTTTCATTACTTTCCACAAATGCTTGAAGTTCGTGCAACCGATTGGCCCCATGTTAAAGATGGAAGAGCCAGGGTGTAGAAAGATTTAAGGCAAAAGTTCAGCTCTCCTGAGGAAGCTGGGTCCTGCTTTCACTGCAGGGTTTATTATAACCAACAATAGCAATGTGAAAATAATTCATAGCCTAATGTGACGAGCGCTTGGTGTAGTGGGATTGGGGAAGAGCATTTTGTAAGATGCTGCTATTTGAAGGCATTTATAATATAAACATATATGCTTTAATACATAATAGATTATTCTCAAGTTTAAAGTTTCTGTTTTAATTCATTAAATGCATATAATGTGCTTTCCCCCCACTAAAGTGAATTTATACCAGGAAAACCATAAAATTTTTATCTCTGCCAAGATAAGACTTCTGTGTTTAGGGAGAAAAGATCCCTCATGAAGCAGGAAAACTAGAGGGCACCTTTCTTAGATAGCCTCATATTAAGTTTAGCAATGCTGTAATGAAAACCCTTGTAAGGATGGTTTTCCGTACACTAAACTTGCTTATACAGGAAAGAAGCTACTCTTTTCATTCTAGTTGACTGCTATTACACTTTTAAAGAAAGGCACAAAAGGCAGCAATCAAACATGCTTGAGATCCAGTATTTTGATTAGACTGGGACTAGGAAGGATGGTGCATCTTCCTTAAACAGGTAACAGGTTTTTGGCCAACTGAGGAACCTAAGAGCAAAGTGACAGGGACAAATCTGAGGCTTGAAAAATTAACTACGAAAACTTGAGTTCTTACCAGTCTTACTTCTTACTCCTTAAATCCAAATAATCTCCTGATTTTCAAGATTTCTAGACAAAATTAATTGAGCATCTTATTGACAGGTATTCACTCACTCACTCACTCAATATTTACTAAATTCTTCCTATGTGCAATGGAACAAGAAGGGTATGATTTATTCTGACATTATTTTTAAGTCCTAATACTATTTTGGCAAAGGATAAAAAGCAGAATACAAGTAAATAGAATTATTATTGGATGTTTAAATATATTGTTTATAAGAAAGGCATAGATTTAAATATGAAGGGGCTCAAAAATTTCAAGAAAAAATGGAATGAAAAAGATAGCAGCTTTCTTTTCCGTGACTTTTTGAAGTCCCCATTTACTGTCCAAAAGCGGATGGCCACTTACTTGCTCTGTAGCAATCAAGTTCTTTGGTTGTAAAATGAGAATTAGAACATCTAACTCAAAGGAACAATATGAGTATCGAAATTATTTATGAAGAGACTAGCATAATTCTCAACACATGCTGGGTGCTCAATAAACAGTGGTTAACATGATCATCAATAACTCAATTGCTATAAGAAAAATCCTACTTTTATAAGTGCTTTGGTGAACATGGGCACTGAGAATATATTGTTCTAAAGATAGGTCAAATAATAGTTTTAGAGTGAGGGTTTCAGCCAATTCATATTGAACAGAAATATGGAAGGTAAATGAGGCATCAGGACTCTTCTACAATTTAATAAGGGCACATGCATAGAAAAAAAGGTTAAAAAAACAAACAGTTCATGGGGAGAATGTAAAGATGAACCCCTAAATCTCCCTTATATTATGATTAGCCATCAATTAATTTGCATTCCTTCAGCCTCACTGTAGCCCATACTAATTAAACCTGTTTCTGTTCATCTTTTTGTGGTAAAGTTTTCAGCTTAGACCACCTCAACATTTTCTACATGTTTGTTAGGCAACTGATATGATCAAGTTATTCTAATACTTGCATATCACGGCCTAATTTTCCTATCTGCGTCTTAAAATTGACTTGAATTTTGCATTAACATTGCTTTATTCATTTTTTTGCAAAGGACTCAAACTCCAAGCAGATTTCGCACGATTCGCCCGTGCTATTTTTTTTAAAAAAGCACTAGATTTGACTCTTCTTTAATACCGTAGAAATTGCCCATGAAAAGAGTTGCATTCCGCATTATTTAAAGTGGAGATAGTCTGTGCGTCTAAAAATGAAAAGTTTTGCGGCTCTGATTTCGAGGTTATGATTTCAACAGGGCGTCACGCCCTGAACGCGCAGTTAACGTGGTCCCTGGGGCACAAAGTAGGACCTCAGTTTTCAAAGCCTTGACCAGAAAGTAGGCCGGCCAATTATCCATCATATCTTGGCTCATTCGCCAACACAAATCTCAAATCGGCTTCCAGAGACCCTATTTCTCAGCGAGGGATAGGCTGGGTCGCGCCCCCTGTCCCTCCCCAGGGCGGATTGATTCGTGGGCTGTTTTAGACCTTCCCCCCCATCCGTAATTCCCACCTGCGCAATCGCCCGCCCCTCCCCCAGAACCTCGTTCCTTCCTCTCCTCTGGCAAAGGGAACGCCAGAATGCAAGGGGACGCTCAGGAGAGAGGACGCTTCCCAGTGCGCCTGAGACGCCTCAAGAGAGTAAGTTAAGGACCTGGGCCCACCGACGGTTGGTTCCCCTTTGCG